>CAJQUN010000268.1:0-600000 GCA_907163345.1 Haberlea rhodopensis | reverse complement strand
TGAAATTATGTCTAAAATTTGGGTTTAAATGGTATTTATAGCAAAAATACCCCGAAAAATTAATAGCCCCACAAATACATCATGATTCCTTAAAAATCATCTGTTTTCAAAAACTCTCTCTCTAACTCCAAAATCCCCTACCGGTGCTCACCCAGCACCCGAGATCCCGAGACACATTAAAAACCCAACTCTTAGGTTTTACACCGTAATGTGAATACAATCTCAACCTCTGGATCCAACGATCCCAACTACCCAAATAAACGAGCCCAGAAGGCCCAACACCTCGATTAAATCCCAAATCGCCACGTAAAACCACTTTAGGGATTATTAATACTCCGGGATTAACACCTATAATCCCTGGTCATCACAATATCCCCCACTAAAAGAATTTCGTCCTCGAAATTAGCACTGGTGTATCACGTAACACCCAGGCTACACAACAACATGAAGCCATAACCTCGATTCTTGACCATATCAGAATCGTATTAATAAACGCGAGGATACTTACCTCTCATCTAACTCTGAAACAGAGCGACATACCAAAACCAACATAACACCCAAGAGGTAAAACGTACCTCGATGCGGGTCATCCCAAAAGTCAGTCCCTCATGACTGCGAATCAACTGATACTTACGACTGTAGATCAGACAGTCATCCTTCGTTCTAATACAACAGTACGAACACATCCTGAATGACACCTCAACCGTAAGAGCGTTGACCTCGTGTCAAACTCTGGAGTGGAATAGACTTCCAAATCCATCATAACGTCAAAGAGCGTCAGCACAACTCAACGCTAACAGTCCAAAAGCAGTTAGTCAACTGAAACTGCAAGGATTCGAATCGCTCTTGATTCTATCGTAGATATCATCCAATGATATTTTACTATGACTTACGATGTCTAACATACATCGTTACGAAGGAAACACTAGTACAACCACGGTGTACACATACCAAACCTGGTTTCCACTTTCAAACTTCCTCCATCGAAGGAGTAGTCGCCTCATTGCAACTTAATTTGGGCAACTCACGGCCACAAATTCAAACAAAAGACATCTCGCAAGATGTCCACCTACGGATGTTCCAAGAATCACGTCCTGATCATAAATAACAACCGAGACTCCGCAGAGTTTACATTTCTTAAGGGGCATGCAATAAACCCATTGCATCCTCAACGCTTGTGTCGTCAGCGACACTCAACCAATCCGAAATCCTGCCATCCCTTGAAAATCCTCGGATTTAACAATCCAAACTTGGGAAGGCTGTCGCATAACTCGAAGGAAAACACCAATAAGGGAAATACCTTAACCCTCACAAGAAAATCCCTCCTCAAGGGAGTCAACTAACTTCACGATTATTCCTCATAAACATCGTGCCATGGAGATTCCCAATCTCAAGGTGTTCCATATCTCTCATTAGAGATTTAACCATCCCAAAAATAGCATAACTCTATGCTTAACAGAGAGGAAATCAATAACTGGCATCCGTATACTCACCGGTATACCTGCCTAAGCACTGATATCGCATGCATACTCAATGCACTCGGCTCGGGTATCTACCATATATCCCTAAGCCCCAAACACAACCGTCAATTCTGAGTCATTCCTTACTCAGTGGAGGATGAAAATCGACGATTAACAATACACGGTGTGATTCCCAAAATCAACACCACTTGTACCAACTTACCGAATCTTTCAAAGATTCCCAAATAGGTATAATACTACCTCCTTCCTCGCAAGGGAAGTGCCATCGAACTCGAGATCCACAAGTCTCGAACCATTGTTCGGAAAAAACTGGATACAATAACACCCATTGTATCCCAATACACGGGTTCCTTTAGATTGAGTCAATAACAACCTGATGACTCTCTTGTTGGTACTCCAACATCCTGAGCTGTCCCAGACAAGTCTCCAAGATTAAACATAAACGTATACACGTTTCAGCGAGGCACGAACAACCTTAACCTCAATGACATGGTGACTACTAGAGTCCACCACAATCCACATCGTATCACCTTACGATTTGCCAAACTTGGTTCCAACGAGCAGTGTAACGGCTCTAGCAAGCCCATCATGGTGCTACACACACGCGGCAGACAACCTAGTCTCTGCCTCTTTAGGTTTACCTCAAACCTACCAATAAGACGGACGTTTCCGCATGGTATAACATACTATGGGAGGAAAACTCAATAGAGTAGTGGGTCTTTATCCAACATTCCTCAATGCCGATACACCCTGGACAACCCAATGTCCCTATGTACTTAACATAACCTGATCCTACTCCCTTAGGACCCATCCTACACCCTCAAGGGTGGTGTGACCATGTCCACCACATGTCACAATCGACAGAAAGCGAGTAATTTCCTCCACGATTACTCCTATCGTCAAAAACATGGCCAAAAGCCATTCCAACGAGCATACCTCTAGGGTATCACCACTCGTAATATGATCGCCCCAATCGTAAGCTGCGGTACAATCCCATGTATAGCGCATCCAACCATTCCTCGAGCAACCCGCTCGGTATAAGGGTCACGTCCATCGGTGTCGCACACACCACCTTGTGCTCGGTACTGGCACCCAAGGCATACTACTGAATACGTATACTCAACGCATCGATCATCGTAACGATGATGCATGTCTAATAAGACATCTCCTACACCATCGTCATCGTCATCCCGTGACGACACATGCCAACTCATGGCATCTAAAACATTGTCAACTAGTGACGATACATGTACATCAGCGTATGTCAATCCACTATCATGCTAGTAAAAATAGGCATAATAAAACATGTATATCAATGCATGCCAGCTACAATAAAGCTAATAAAATAGCAATATCTCATACCTCATCGCTAGCAATATAGCGTCATACCTGTCTCCGTCGCTCAATAATAGTGCGTAATCAGCACCCATCGCTCGAAGGCGGCAAAATCCTGTGCTGAGTACATAGCGGCAAAATCCCTCGCTATAGAATCGACGGCATGACACCTCGTCATATAATAAGTGGCATGAAACCTCGCTATACACCTGAGTATGAATCATCGTCCACATAGTAGCGGAAAGAGGCATCGCTATCAATACACCTGGCGGAATGAACCATCGCCAATAGATATAGCGGAATGAACCATCGCTATCAATACACCTGGCGGAATGAACCATCGCCAATAGATATAGCGGAATGAACCGTCGCTATAAATACACCTGGCGGAATGAACCATCGCCAATAGATATAGCGGAATGAACCGTCGCTATAAATACACCTGGCGGAATGAACCATCGCCAATAGATATAGCGGAATGAACCATCGCTATCAATACACCTGGCGGAATGAACCATCGCCAATAGATATAGCGGAATGAACCATCGCTATCAATACACCTGGCGGAATGAACCATCGCCAATAAATATAGCGGAATGAACCGTCGCTATAAACCGTGTCCTCATAGAGAAATGAATATAAATCGACACAGCGGGACACATCACCGCTATCATCCGTGTCATCACATAGGAATGAATCATCATCCTAACAAGCGGCATCTCATCCTCGCTTCTTCATACAAGCGGTATCTCATCCTCGCTTCGTATGGCATACCCCGCCTCCATGTGCAAGCGAGCATCCCCGCCCGCTCCACATTTTTAGCGGTACAAGCATAAGCTTCTTCATACAAGCGGTATATCATCCTCGCTTCGTATGGAATACCCCGCCTCCATGTGCAAGCGAGCATCCCCGCCCGCTCCACATTTTTAGCGGTCAAGCATAAGTATAAAAATTCTCACTGTCATAAGCAGGACTCCTGGAATGTATAATCATCATTCCTTTTTATACTCCATATTTCCTGTAACCTGCAACCATCAGGGTTAACAACAATAGCCATATACGCTATGCATCCACATTCAATTCATAATAAAAACACATTATGAGAATGTATGGTTTCACAAATAAATGTCATGATATCCTTCTTTAAATCCTTATTTCATCCTGAGCCCTTATCATTAGTACATTTTAATGCTTCTTGCTACTCCAGGAAAGCGGAATTCTTCCTCGCTTCCACTGGACTTTAGCGTTGCTACTCCATATAAGCGGGACTCTTCATCGCTTCATATGGACTTTAGCATAAGCCATTAAAATCCTTACTAAGATAACTTTGACTCAAGACATGCATATGCAAAAACAATGCACAATAACATATATCATAACCTCAATGCACCACTTTGCATTCATCATGTGTCAACAAGACAACGTAAAATACATGTTACCTCGGAAATATCCCTTTATCTGATTTTCTTAAAACCAGCTTCCTTGGCACATAACACACGGAGTGCCAGACATCCCCATAAATGTCATCCTATCGTGTTCCACACGATTCCTGCAACCACAATGGTTAGCAATACCACTTTTCATATCATAAGAGCACATAAACAATGTGTTATGTCATACAACATTAATGCCATCATGCATAAATATGTGCTATCAATAACTTCCTAGGCCCTTAACAGCCCCAATGAGCAACCACTGCTCTGATACCACTAATGTAAGGACCCCAAGCCCTTAAAACCTTGATTAGTGTATTAACCACTATGTGTGGTACATGCTTTCTATAAAATGTCAATCGGGAAGCTCTGATGATACTTAATCATTTCCTGTCAATAAAAGACTCATATGTTTGCCCTTTACCAACCCCTTGGTGCCACTTTTCACATTGTAAACTTTTACAAAAATTTGGGCAGAGTCTCCCCATAAATAGAGCTATCCCAAAACAGAGTACAACACATAACAAAATTCCCGGCCAGGGAACACATAATACTCAACAGAAAGCAGTAATACAAGTAGATTCCCAGCCAGGGAAGACACCACACATATGTCAACAAAAGTGGGTTCCAACACCCACATAATACACCAATGACTCTCATATCATTCTAGCAATTCAACCTAATTGCATGCAACCTTAAATGAAAGAGAGAAAGGCTCATGCCTTTATATACAATCCATATACAAGTATAATCGTGCTCACATGCGAGCATCATGAATATGAATATGTATAAATCCTCAGGTGTATATATAGGTACTCTATACGATACCGTGCTCCATCAAGCCCTGGTACCACGATCCTGGGAGTACCTCAAATCAACAGCTCGAGCTCAGCTCCATAGCCATCGATGTACCTGTCCACCTGTCCCAACAGAGACAGCCCCCAACGGGGTGAGCATACCAATACACAAAATCCCATAATCAAAATAATGAAATTCATAATTTACAACAAAGGTAAATGCAAATGAATTTAAATGATACTCCCTGGATGGCAACATCCTCATCCGGGATTCCGTGTACTGTCCCTGTTCTCACAACATCAAACTCATCAAATCTCATAAATCAGTAAATCAACACATTGATTTACACATCGCATGCCTGATCCTCGAATATCAACATATAGTGATTACAAATTCATTAAACATGCAATTACAGATATCACAATATCTAATACTGATTTCACAACCTTGCTATCAATCACAGATAGCTCAAATGCCTTAGCATTTATTTTACCAATCCTTCATTATACTTAGACATCTCAAGTGTCTTATAATGAATACACGATTCTATGAACCTAGACATCTCAAATGTCTTATAATGAATACACGATTCTACGAACCTAGACATCTCAAATGTCTTACGAAGAATACATGATTTTACAAACCTAGACATCTCAAATGTCTCATAATATAGTCATATAAACCCAGTACCCCATATATCATACAAGAGTCATCCTACTCTAGTGTCACGCACGCTACAAGCGGCGATATCAAGATTTGGGTCATTCCTTGGCTATATCAACATATATATATAACCATACGCAAAACATTCAATGCAATCAAAAACACCTTATGCATTTCACATATATATAGAAATGCTCGTACGTCGCACGTACCTTAAATCTCCGAAGTCCGAGCCAAGCCTTGCTCGAGTTCCATGCCCCGAGGAATGATGTGCTAACACGATAAACAATTCACCATTATTTACGAACATGTAACCTATGCTCAAGCACACCCATATCCCTCACAACATTGTCAATACACGACAATTATCCTCTTAAAAGACCCGGGGTAGGGTACATGCAGGGAAGGAAATAAATGAGACAATCGAAATTTGTTCAAGAATGCCCTACAAAAATCGAACCTTAATCTCACAATTTCGAACCCAATAATATACCATAATTCATCTAAAATGTGAATTAATCAATCCATAGCATGAATAATCATCCTACATGCCAAACCCCCAAATTTGAAATCCAAATCCCTAAAATTCGAAACCCAAGCCCCTAAAATTCGAAATCCAAGAAGCATCATAATGCATCTACAACATGAATTTATCAATCCATAACAAGAATCACCACAACCCTTCCAAAACCCCCAAATTCGAACCCACTTCAAGCATACAACCAAAATTTCGAACCAATCCCACCAACAACAATAATCCGAACAAATCGAACACAAAAATGGCAGGGAATTGCACGAAAATAACGAAAAAGGGGTTAGGATGATTACCCAAACGAAAACGGAAGAAAAATCGACCAAAATCGATAAACCCTAGAATTTGGGGATCGCCGCTCTTTCTCAAAATTCGACCTCAAATCGCGATGAAACTTCGAATTGATGGAGGGGAAAGAAGCGCCTCGTCGAGACGAAGACGGCGGTAGGTCGGACGCGCCGATCGGCGGCCGGACGGCGGCTGGCGGAGCGCCTGAAACGGCGGGGCAGGGGAGGTGACGGGAATCGCATGCGGGGAGAGAGGGAAAAATGAGGGCTGAAATGAAATTATGTCTAAAATTTGGGTTTAAATGGTATTTATAGCAAAAATACCCCGAAAAATTAATAGCCCCACAAATACATCATGATTCCTTAAAAATCATCTGTTTTCAAAAACTCTCTCTCTAACTCCAAAATCCCCTACCGGTGCTCACCCAGCACCCGAGATCCCGAGACACATTAAAAACCCAACTCTTAGGTTTTACACCGTAATGTGAATACAATCTCAACCTCTGGATCCAACGATCCCAACTACCCAAATAAACGAGCCCAGAAGGCCCAACACCTCGATTAAATCCCAAATCGCCACGTAAAACCACTTTAGGGATTATTAATACTCCGGGATTAACACCTATAATCCCTGGTCATCACAGTTTGGCTCGGACTTCGGAGATTTAAGGTACGTGCGACGTACGAGCATTTCTTTATATGAGAGAATTTGTGAAATGCATAATGTATTTTGATTGCATTGAATAATTGTGCGTATGGTTATATATATATGTTGATATAGCCAAGAACGACCAAATCTTGATATCGCCGCCACAAGCGTGCGTGACACTAGAGTAGGATAACTCTTACAAGGTATATGGGATACTGGATGTATATGACCAATGTAGGGCATTGAGATGCCTGAGAATGATCGTGGAATCATGTATTCATTATAAGACATTTGAGATGTCTAAGTATAATGGAGAATTGGTAAAATTAATGCTAGGCATTTGAGCTATCTGTGATTGATAGCGAGGTTGTGAAATCAGTATTAGATATTGAGATATCTATATTTGCATGTATAATGAATTTGGAATCACTATCTATTGATACTCGAGAATTAGGCATGCGATGAGTTAAATCAATGTGTTGATTTACTGATTTTTGAGATTTGATGAGTTTGATGATTGTGAGAACAGGGACAGCACACGGAATCCCGGATGAGGACGTTGCCATCCAGGGAGTATCATTTAAAATTCATTAGTATTTACTTTTGTTGTAAATTATGAATATCATTATTGTGATTATGGGATTTTGTGTATTGGTATGCTCACCCCGTTGGGGGCTGTCTCTGTTGGGGCAGGTGAACAGGTACATCGATGGCTGTGGAGCTGAGCTCGAGCTGTTGATTGGATGTTGTAATACCCCCGAAATGTTATATGATTATGTGCTATGATGATGATTTATGTTAAGTTTAAGGATTGTGGTGTAATTATTTTGGGGGAATAAAATTTCGATATGATGATATGATTTAGGGGGCATGATAGGTGTTTTAAAGGATGTATTAATTTAAATGAAGTTATAAAATATCGAGTGAGGATATTTTAATACATCGTACTATATACCGGGGCACAATTAAACACCACATGACCACCCAACCCACACCACCCCCTGCCACTCGGCCACCCCCCCCCACTTGACAAGCCCATACCCCCACTTGGCAAGCCCATACCCCCACTTGACAAGCCCTCATACCCTTCAATCACCTCCTTCCTCTTCACTTCTCCTTCCCTTTTCTCAAAAAGTCGCCCCTGAAGTGTTGCAGAAAGAGGAGAGAAAACCTTGGGCTAAGGTGTACATTGATTCACACCAAAGGAGGAGAAAAAGGGGGTAAGACTTGGTGCTCTGTTTTTGTGTTTAAGTTGGGTTTATTTTGGGTGATTTAATGCATGCTAAGTTTAGGTTTGGGTGAAACCTTGGTATGGGTGCTTATATGAAAGTATTATGTAACTATTAACATGTTTGCTCGAGCATATTACATGTTTTATATGGTAGATTTCTAGTAATGAAACTATGTGCTCGAAAATCTGGGCAAAGAAGAACATACTCTGTTTTCTGTAAAGTTGGTTGAGGATGAAGATTATGATGATGTTATGATGCATGTTAGCTTAGGTTTTGTTAAACCTTTGATTTAAGAGCTTACATGAATATTTTATGAAGTTCTTCACATGTTTGTTTCAGCATGAAAGATGTGTTATGATGTAGAAAAGATGGTATGAAAAGAAGTGCTCAAAAATCTGGGGAAAATCCCGATTTTTCAGAGCTCTCGATCGATCGAGATTTGGTCCCGATCGATCGAGCGAGACAGAAGGTCTAAGCATGTTTTCAAAATTTTGGTGCCGATCGATCGAAGGATTTCTCGATCGATCGGTGAAGCTCCTCGATCGATCGGTAAAATGTTTCGATCGATCGAGCGAGACAGAATGCTAAGGCACTGTTTGTGCACAGTGTCTCGATCGATCGAGACCTTGGGCCGATCGATCGAGAGAAGCAGAAAGTTGAAAAATATGATGATGTTTTATTTTGTTAAGTTTATGATGTGAGATGGTTTTGAGGCATCTAATATGGTATTATGTGGTCTTGTAGAACCATCCCAGGTACCGGCACCATCAAGGAGATAAAGTCTGTTGACTCCTCCTCCTTTTGAAAATGTACGTAAGAGGCGTACGGGCATCGGACGGTAACACACATCTTTATACTACAACTATGTTTTTATTGCATGAGTATTCACGATGAAACGATGATGTTTATACGATGTTTATACGATGAAGTTCATACGATGTTTATATGATGATGCTTATACGATGCTTATATGATGACGTTTACACGATGTAACTGTGGTAAGATGCCACGGGGTAAGATGCCCCACATGGTAAGAGGCCATGCGATGTAATTGTGGTAAGATGCCACGGGGTAAGATGCCCCACATGGTAAGAGGCCATGCGATGTATTGTGGTAAGATGCCACGGGGTAAGATGCCCCATATGGTAAGAGACCATACGATGATATTGTGGTAAGATGCCACGGGGGTAAGACGCCCCATATGCATGATTATAAATCAGGGACAACAATAAGAAGTTAATGAGAAATCCAGCATATTTACTTAACAAATATTTCATGCATTTGCTATGATGTTTTTATGATGCTAAGTAAGATTGTATATGCTCATGATGTGTTGTCCCTGTAGGTACACTTTTGGACGGAAGGACTAAGGGTCGGGTTGAGGCAGTGAGCTACGAGGGACACAGGAATGTATAGGATTCAAGTTATGATTAGTATCTACTCTAGGAGTAGTGTAAATCTAAATGGCATTCTTTTAGAATGTAATGAATTATTTTTGAAGTTTTGTATTTTGGCCTGTAATCCTGTTAGCTCGTGTAACAACCAAAACCTTAAGATGTTACCTTAATGCATGATTAGTCCTTCTTATGTCTTTTAATCACTGTTAAGGTGGGAAGACCCCACAGATGTACTCCCAGGATCGTGGTACCAGGGCTTGATGGAGCAGGGTACCGTATAGAGTACTTATATACACCTGAGGGTTATATACATATTTATGATGCTCTCATGTGAGCACGATTATACTTGTATATGGGTTGTATATAAAGGCATGAGCCTTTCTCTCTTTCATTCTATGTTGCATGCAATTAGAGGTAGAATTGCTAAATGATATGAGAGTCATTGGTGTATTTTGTGGGTGTTGAAGCCCACTATTGTTGTCCTAATGTGTGGTGCTTTCCCTGGTTGGGAATTTACTTAGTATTTCTGTATTTTATTAAGTATTGTGCTTCCCTGGCCGGGAATTATGTTATGTGTTGTGCTTTTATTTCGGGATAGCTCAATTTATGGGGAGACTCTGCCCAAATTTTTATAAAAGTCCACAATGTAAAAAGTGGCAAAAAGGGGATGGTGATGGGCGAACTTTATGAGTCTATATGTTGTTAGGATGATGATCTTATGACATTGAGTATTAAAGAAAATTTTGTAATTGCCATTCAATGGTAAAGCATCATCTGAGTTTCCCGATTGATTTTTATTGAAAGCATGTGCCACACATAGTGGTTAATACACTAATCAAGGGTTAAGGGCTTGGGGTCCTTACATCTTGCATGACCTTTGTGGAACTTGAGACTTTGTGGAGTGTTAATGGTGTGTCAGGACCAAGATATGATTCTTGGAACATCTTGTTTTAGACTTCTGTGGTGATGTGTTTTGTGTGGATCAGTGACCGTGGGTAACCCGGTCCGGATTGCAAGTGGTGCAACTACTCCTTTGGAGGAGATGGACTGGGAAGCAAAAAAAAAAAATCGGATTTTCTGTGAGTATACTGTCGTATACTAGTGGTCCCCATCATGACGATGCGTGTCAAGCATCGTGGGCAAGTGATGAATATCATGGAGTGATATCTATGTCAGAACCAAGGGAGATTTGGTTGGTTTGCAATCATGGTGGAGTGACTTCTGGGACGATTCACGTCGAGGTATGTTGTTATCTTTCGGTTTTGTATTGGTCTTGGCGTTTGCTCTATTTTAAAGCTTGGTGTGAGATTAGTGTACTCGCGGTTGGTAATTCGATTCGGATGTAGTCAAGAATCGAAGTCGTGGTTTTATTTTGGTTGGTGTAGCCTTGGTGTTACGTGGAGTACACCGGTGCAAATTTTGAGGAAGAAATTTTTATTAGTGGGGGATAATTGTGATGTCCTGGGATTATTAGTGTTAATCCCGGAGGGTTATTAATCCTTAATGGATTTTTATTGTGGCAATTAGGAATTAATTGTGGTTTGGACTCCCGAGTTTGTTAAATCGGGCATTTAGGATCGTTGGATCCAAAGGTCGAGATTGTATTCTCAATTTGGTGAAAAATCTATGATTTAGGTTTTTGGTGAGAATCGGGATCCGGGATGCATTCGTTGCATGTTGGGAATTTTGGTTATTGGTATGATTTGATCGGAGTGGGTTTTAATTATTTAATTTAAAACATGATTAATGTGAGTCTTAATGCATAATTGGAAGAGGGGTTTTGATATGTCATGTTGGACATAATTTTCATACCATACAATTATCTAATACATGTTATAAAGATATTAAAAGAACCATTCCCCCTCCTTTACATCCCATCCACCCCATTCTATCACCTTTATGTCTTGACCTTGCCATCACCTCATCCAAACCCACCATTTTCGTTCCTCAACATGGAAGGAAGGAGAAAGCTTTGGAAAAGAGCCATTTTCATGATTTCTTGCTAGAATCTTGAAGCTCAAAGGGCTACCAACCTAGCAAAGTTTTGTTGTATATTTGTTTGTTTTGGTGTTGTATCTTGGGGTTCAAAGGGTAGATCTTGTTCTAACATTGTTGTATGTGTTGGGAGTTAGGTTTTGTAGTGTTGGGATGGTTTTTGGTTGGTTTTATGTTGTGAATTGAAGTGGGTTTGAGTTGTAGGTGATTTGGTGTTGAAAGGAGCTCATTCTTGGAGGTTTCTCGCGTTTACAGGGCTGCTCGATCGATCCGAAAATATTTTCGATCGATCGAGCATGGCAGAATGTTTTTAGTGGCTTTGGAACAGTGGACCGATCGATCGGAGGGTGGTTCTCGATCGATCGAGATGAAATTTCGATCGATCGAGATGGCCAGTATGTTGGTGCCCCTTTTGTTGTTTCTTGGCTCTTTTTGGGTTTCTTACATGCTTTGCCCCGGGTTATTTTAAAAGGTTAATTGTCATGGATTGGCAATATTTTTTGGGGTATTATGCATGCTTAGCCGGGAACTTTTATAATTTGGTTATCGTCATGGATTGACGATACGATTTGGTGTTGTGATCGTACTAGGGCACGTAATTGCATGCCTATGTTTAATTGTGAAATATTTGTGTTTTAGCACATGTTTCTCGGGGCAAGGAACTCAAGCCAGGCTTGACATGGACTACGGAATTCTAAGGTACGTATGATGTACGAGCATAACCTATTATAATGTTGCAACTGTAAAATGCATGTTATGTGATAATTCCATTAAATGGGCATTGGAACACATGGTATGTGATAATTGCATTAAATGGGCATTGGAACACATGGTGTGTGATAATTGCATTATATGGACATTGAAATATGTGGCACGTGGTAATTGCATCGAATAGGTATTGAAATGCATGGTGCATGGTACTTACTATAAATGGATTATACATTGGGAACCATATGGTGCCGCTATTGAGCGAGCAATGATTTGAGATACTGTCACCGTTGAGCGACCATCGGTTATGACGCCGCTATTGTTGAGCGTGCGCGTGGTTTAAAATACTGCTATTGTGGAGCGAGCAATGAAATAGGAATATGGAATCATTGGTTAGATATATGTGAGATCTACTGTCTTTTATATAACGATTTTTACCATATTAATTATGGAACTTGCATAATAGAACTGTATTAGTTAATCTACGTGGCGATTAACTGGCTTTGGGAATTTGATGAGTTTGATTGTTTTGAGAACAGGGATAATACAGGGGATTCCGGATGAGGGTATTACCATCCATGGAGTATCTTTTAAATTATGGCATATATATTCTGTATTTGAAATGCAATGTTATGATTATTGGATTGGTGGTATTGGTATGCTCACCCCGTGTGGGGGCTGTCTCTGTTGGGGCAGGTGGTACAGGTGTAACAGCAGCTTTGGAGTCTAGCTCGGGCTGTTGATTGAGGTACTTCCAGGATCAAGGTACCAGAGCTGGTTGAACAAGTGCATAGATCCAGAGTTGAGATCGAGATGTGCTTGGGAGGTACTTCCAGGATTGAAGTGCCAGTAACGGTATCCAGTAGAGCGTTTTATACATTAGATACACGCATGTTCATTGGGTGCTCTTACGTGAGTACATTTTACGTGTATATGGAATGTATAAATGGGCTACGACTCTTCTTAATTCATTTATGGTTTGCATGCAATTAAATAAGGAATTGCTAAATGAACTAAGAGCATGTTAGTGTATTATGAGGGTGCATATTACATGAATAATCTTGGTTGGGGAAGTCGAACATTATGTGGATTGAATGCAAGAATTTTTTTGGATAGCATATGGTGTTGCACTTGCATATGGTTTTTCCCCATGATAGTATTATTATATGCACTAATGGTATGGCTTAATACACTAATAACGGGTTAAGGGCACGGGGGTCCTTACATCTTGGGAGCCGGATTTCTCGAAGATAAGTTGGTAATCTTCTTCTCCTCACTTTTATCTTCGTTTTGATTATGGTATTGTGGAGTTTGGTTTAGATTTGTGTTGGGTTTGGAATTTGGGAATTTTTGGTTAAAATCCAAAGTTGTGTTTTTGGTGTTTTTATTGGTTTTAAATGGAATATTTGAGGTGTTGAAGGAGTCAGGGGTGTTGGTTTTGAGTTTGGGTGTGAAAAACACCACTGAAGCTCGAGTTTTCGAAAAACCGTAGGTCTCGATCGATCGCGGCTTGGTGCCGATCGATCGCGACATTATGCTGGAAATTGGAAAAGATGTACAGTGTTGGCGATCGATCGCTATGTCTCAGCGATCGATCGCGAGGGGTTTGGCCATCGATCGCGGAGACTCGCGATCAATCGCGAGAAGGTTCTGTTTGGCAATGGGTGCGCGCGATCGATCCTGACAAAAGCGGCGATCCATCGCGGCTCGAAAGTTTGAGTTTTTTTCAAAACTTTGCTAAAAGTTGGATTTTGGAAACGGAGTTTAACTAGCCGATTTTCGGAGCAATGTCTACATTCCAAAGGGAATGCTACAATTTTAAAATGGACTACTCAATTGTATTTTTGGCTATCACTAAACTTATAAAATGGAATATTTTGAGTAGTATGCAAGCTTCGCCCGAGGTCTTTTAAAATGGTTAATCGTCATGGATTGACTATATAATTGGAGCTTGTGAACGTGCTTGGGCACGTGGTTGCATGCTTGTAATTAATTGGGAGTTAATTAATTGTGTTTAGCACGTAATTCATCGGATCACTGGACTAAGGCAAGGTTGGACTCGAACTACGAAATTATAAGGTACGTGTAACGTACGAGCATAATCTTATATCTTATTGCAACTGTTGAATGTATGGTATATTGTAATTGCAATAAATGGATATGTGTTGTGAACTATATGGTGCCGCCATGGAGCGAGCAAGCGGTTGAGATGTTGTCGCTGTGGAGTGAACATCGGTTATGAATGCCGCTGCTTTTGAGCAAGCGATGAAATGGGATTGTTGAATAATTGTTTAGATATGTGTGATATCTATAAACATTATAAATGATTGGATTTCATTAATTATGGAAATTGGCAATTAGGGAACGGATTTAGTTAATCAATGAAATGATTAACTAACTTTTGGGAAATTGATGGTTTCGGTTATTTTTAGAACAGGAACAGCACGGTGGATTCCATGTGGTAACGATACTATACATGGAGTATCTTTTACATTACAGTTTTATATTCTGTAAGTTATGTACTGTAATTATTGGAATGGTGGTATTGGTATGCTCACCCCGTGTGGGGGGGCTGTCTCTGTTGGGGCAGGTGGAACATGGACATCGGTAGCTCTGGAGTTGATATCGAGCTATGGATCGGAGGTGCTTCCAGGACCGAAGTACCAGTACCGGTATCGTGTAGAGTACTTTATACATTAAATACACATTCTCTCATTTGATGCTCGCATGTGAGCACTGTAATATGTGTATATGGTTTGTATAAAAAGGCAAGGGCCTTTCTCTTTTCATTCATATGTTGGAATTGCTAAATGAAATGAGAACATGTTAGTGTATTATAAGGGTGCATGTTATGTAAGTGGACTTGATTGGGAGAAATTGGACATTACATGGTTTAATGTAAGAAATTTTATTATCGGTATGTTTATGCTATGGTAGCATGTGGTTCTTTCCACCTGATTATATGATTGTATGCACTAAATACATGGGTTAATACACTAATAGCGGGTTAAGGGCACGTGGGTCCTTAAATTAGTGGTATCAGAGCAGTTGTTTGCTCTTTGGGGCTGTTGAGGGCCTAGGAACATGTTGGTGGAAACGGGTAGCACATATATATATGCATGATGGTAGTTAGTGTTGTGTGACACAACTGTTTTGCTTATGAGCGTTTATGATATGGGATAGTAAATGAAATGTGTTATTGCTAACCATGGTGGTTGCAGAGATCGTATGAGATACGATGGGATGACATTAACGGTAATAGTTGGCACTTGATGTAATAAGTGCTGAGGAATCTGATTTTGTAGGAAAATCAGGGAATGAGAAACTGGATACGCTGTCTGAGGACAGGAAATGGTGGATAATGGAACAGGCAATGGCACAATCTAGTATGGTTACCCTATGATTTTGGATACAGGTATGGGCAGTTTACACATGAAATATTGTGCTTGCAAAGGTATTGCAATTGTGGTACTACTATGGGTATATCGACTAGCGATGTATCAAGATATTTACCGTTGTCATATCGTAGCGAGGGTCGCTGATATGTCAAAGCGAGGGATATCATTGAGCCGCTGATATAACGTAGTAGAATTTGTGAACTGTGATAATAACTGTGCATATTGATGTCTTTGTATTGATATAGGTATGATGAGATATCAAGAAGAATACTTGGCGCTTTCATGACGAAGCGATGATAGAATACTTGCCGCTACCATATCATAGCGATGAAGAATATTTGCCGCTAATATGTAGAAGTGAAGAACACGCCGGTGTCATATTATAGTGAGGGATATTATGCCGCTGATACGTCGAAGCGAGGGGTATTGATGCTGTGATCATGTTAAAGCGAGGGGTATTATAATATAATACATGCCACTGTCATATTATAGCGAGGGATATTATGCCGCTAATATGTCGAAGCGAGGGGTATTAATGCCGCTGTCATACCCTAGCGATAAAAAATATTTGCCGCTTATAGCGAGGGATACTATGCCGCTGTTATGTCGAAGCGAGGGGTATTCATGCCGCTATCATACCCTAGAGATGAAGAGTATTTGCCGCTTGTAGCGAGCAATATTATGCCACTAGGTATGTCGAAGCGAGGATTCTTTTTGGCTATGGTTCATGCCGCCGGGTATATACATAGTGATGGTTCATTCCGCTATTCTTTTGGCGATCGGTCATGCCTCCGGGTATATATATAGCGATGGTTCATGCCGCTATTCTTGTGATGACCAGGGATTATAGATGGTAATCCCGGAGTATTAATGACCCCTAAAGTTGTTTTTACGTGGCGATTTGGAGTTTAATCGCGGTGTTGGGCCTCCCGAGCTCGTCTATTTGGGTAGTTGGGATCGTTGGATCCCGAGGTTGAGACTTTATTCTCATTTCGGTGAAAAACCTAAGAGTTGAGTTTTTAGTGTGACTCGGGATCTGGGGCGCTTTGTGTGGGCACCGGTATGGGTTTTTGAGGTTAGGGAGAGAGTTTTTGAAAACAGATGATTTTTAATGAATCATGATGTATTTGTGGGGCTATTAGTATTTCGAGGTATTTTTGCTATAAATACCAGTTGAACTCGAGATTTTAATTTTAGAAACCATTTCTCCCACCTTGGCCGTCTCTCTCTCCCCGTCTGCCTCATCCCGTTTTTCCCTCAACCCTCACCGCTTCAAGCCGTGCGCCCGCCGCCGTCCGGCCACCATCCGGCACGTCCGGACCGCCGTTAGCTTCGTCTCTTCCAGGCGAAGCTTTCCACACCAGGAATTTGAAATTTCGTCGCGAATCGCGTTCGGATTTACCAGAAATGCGCAGAGGTCCGATTTCTAGGGTTCTTCGATTTTCGACCGATTTCCTTCCGATCTTCGTATGGGTAACCTTCCTTACCCCTTTTTTGTCCTTCTCCTGTAATTCCCTACCATTTTTGTGTTGATTTGGTTCGAATTACTTGCTGCGTGCGTGAGGGTTTGGGTTCGATTTTGGGGTTTTGGCAGGAGGGGTGATTATTCTTGTTATTGATCGATTATTACATGTTTTTGATGAATTATGGTGCTTGGTTGGGTTCGAATTGTGATGTTAGGGTTCGAAAATTGAAGGGTGGTTCTTGAGCAATTTTCGTTGATGTCTCATTCGATTTCCCTCCCTGCATGTGCCCTGCCCCGGGTCTTTTAAATGGTTAATTGTCGTGTGTTGGCAATATTTTTGTATAAGGGTTATGGGTGTGCTTGAGCATGGGTTGCATGTTCGTAAATAATTGTGAATTATTTATCGTGTTAGCACATCATTCCTCGGGGCATGGAACTCGAGCAAGGTTTGGCTCGGACTTCGGAGATTTAAGGTACGTGCGACGTACGAGCATTACTTTATATGAGAGCATTTGCGAAATGCATAATGTATTTTGATTTCATTGATGGTTGTGCGTATGGTTATATATATGTGTGATATTGTTATGGAACGACCCAATCTTGACATCGCCGCCACAAGCGTGCGTTATACTAGAGTAGTATAACCTTACAAGATATACGGGGTACTGGGTTTATATGACCATTGTAGGGCATTTGAGATGCCTGAGAATGATCGTGGAATCATGTAATCATTATAAGACATGTGAGATGTCTAAGTATAATGGAGAATTGGTAAAATAAATGCTAGGCATTTGAGCTATCTATGATTGATAGCGAAGTTGAGAAATCAGTATTTGATATTGAGATATCCATATTTGCATGTATAATGAATTTGGAATCACTATCTATTGATATTCGAGAATTAGGCATGCGATGAGTTAAATCAATGTGTTGATTTACTGATTTTTGAGATTTGATGAGTTTGATGATTGTGAGAACATGGTCAGTACACGGAATCCCGGATGAGGACGTTGCCATCCAGGGAGTATCATTTAAAATTCATTAGTATTTACTTTTGTTGTAAATTATGAATTTCATTATTGTGATTAGGGAATTTTCTGTATTGGTATGCTCACCCCGTTGGGGGCTGTCTCTGTTGGGGCAGGTGAACAGGTACATCGATGGCTTTGGAGCCGAGCTCGAGCTGTTGATTGGATGTACTCCCAAGATCGTAGTACCAGGGCTTAATGGAGCACTGTATCGTATAGGGTACTTATATACACCCGAGGGTTATATACACATTCATGATGCTCGCATGTGAGCACGGTTATACTTGTATATGGGTTGTATATAAAGGCATGAGGCTTTCTCTCTTTCATTCTATGGTGCATGCAATTAAGGGTAGAATTGCTAAATGATATGAGAGTCATTGATGTATTATGTGGGTGTTGAAACCCACTTTTGTTGCTTATTGTGTGGTGTCTTCCCTGGCTGGAAATTTACTTAGTGTTCTGTATTCTGTTGAGTATTGTGTTTTCCCTGGCCGGGAATTATGTTATGTGATGTGCTTTCATTTCGGGATAGCTCAATTTATGGGGAGACTCTGCCCAAATTTTTATAAAAATCCACAATGTAAAAAGTGGTGTAATGGGGATGGTAATGGGCGACATCTATGAGTCTATTTGTTGGTAGAGATGATCTTATAACGTTGAATATTAAAGAAATTTTGTTATTGCCATTCAATGGTAAAGTATCATCTGAGTTTCCCGATTGAGTTTTATTGAAAGCATGTGCCACACATAATGGCTAATACACTAATCAAGGGTTAAGGGCTTGGGGTCCTTACAATTCTTTTGGCGATGGTTCATGCCGCCGGGTATATATATAGCGATGGTTCATTCCGCTATTCTTTTTGTAAGGATCCTAGTTCCTTAAGTGCGGATTAAAGGCATAATTAGAGCTAACATAAATTATCAGAGTAAAATAATCGTGTTGAGACTATGAGCCTTAAGAATTAGATGCCAAAAATGAGGACTATCAAATGGATTAGTTACATTCCCTATCGAATTAATGTATTTACTATAGCTTTACACTACTCCTAGAGTAGACACTATACAAAAGAAATCTTGTCCTTCATCTACCAAAAGTGTTCTTCTCAAGCTCACCGCCTCAACCCGCTTAGCCCTTCTTATTATGCCAAAAGTGTACCTACAAGGACAACCCCCAAACATGAGCAATAATATCATTCATATTCAACACAATATGAATATAAGGCGTAAATGCATAAATCACAATAAAACACTTCCTGTTTTTCCCATGCATTTAAACGCTTCCAGTTTGGTTGTCCCTGTACCATAACTCATGAGTATAATCAATAGATTATTTAATGGTCTACACATGTCATGACATAATACCATCTTATCAATACCAAATACCAATCACCAATCCCTAGTCTGTCCATCACAATGTATTTTAATTCCCCTCGCTTATTTACATATAGGCGGCATAGAATAACCTCGCTTCAATGGACATGCGGCGCTCCCACCCCTCGCTTCACATTGAGCGGCAAATATTCTTTCCTCGCCCTATATGATAACCACGCTCAAATGTGACATGCGGCGCTCCCACCCCTCGCTTCACATTTAGCGGCAACAAATCAAATAGCGGCAAGCATTAAAATCATCAAGGGATGACCACGACTCATGGGATGTGCACCAATAACCATCATATGCATATACAATCATCATGCATAATTCAACATGTATTTGCATCCACAATGCATAATTCTATATATACTTTCATCCACAATGCATAAACAATGAGTATACTAGATACATGTACCGTTGGGTGCCCGTACGTCCTCTACGTACCTTTCCAAAAGTGGAATTTGATATGGCTTCACTTCCTTGGTTGCGTTGCCACCTGGGATGGTTCTACATAATCACACAACCCCATATTAGAAGCCAAATAATAGTCGACTATCAAAAATCCCACAAAATGGCCAAAAAAAAAAACAAGGCATCAAAATTTTAAGGCTGGCGATCGATCGGCCCTTTCACCCGATCGATCGCGAGCCAGCCATCCCGCGCCCATTTCCTTACTGCCTGTCTCGATTGATCGAGACGCCCTTACCGATCGATCGAGAAGACGCCTCGATCGATCGGAAATTATTCTCGATCGATCGAGAAGATTAAAAATTTTCCACCTTCCGCGCTGTCGAGCTCCATCGATCGAGTGTGCTTTTCGATCAATCGAGAAGTGCTGTAAATGCGAAAAATCGCCATTAATGCTCCAAAACTCCATTCCAATCCATACCAACTCCCCTACCATCAAACCAATAACATTAAACACATAATAACCTTCCATAAACACTTTAAGTACCTCAAAAATCCAACATTCAACCAAAACCACAACAACCCAAAACAAACCCATTTTAAACCATTTCAAATCCAATCCAAACACAACAAAAACAATAAGGAGGTATCTATACCTCTTGAGGACTTCAAATCTCCCAATAAACTCCACAAATCAAACTTTTGGAAGGATTTCTCTCCACCTTTTTGCTCCAACTCGAAAATGAAGAGGGAAAAGGGTTTGGGTGGTGACTTGGGGAAAGTAAAGTAAAGGTATGGTGGGGGTTGGGGTATAAAGGGTTAGGTTTAATTAAAATGCATTCCACAATCCCATGGTGTATAAAACACCCCAACATGATATTTTTAAAAGCATTAATCCAAGATGCATCAAAATACCAATTAAACTCATGATTTCCAATTAATTGCTAACCATGGCAAATAAATCATGCTAACAACAATTTTCCCAACATGCACCCTGAAATGTTCTCCCGGGTCACTCCTACCATGTGACTAAGCATTTCAACATGATAAATAAATCCAGCACATAATTAATTACCACCATAATTAATCATATAAACACAATTAATGCCCAAATTGCAATTAATTATTTCGGGGATATCACATTTTGGCGGTGGTTCATGCTGCCGGGTATATATATAGCGATGGTTCATTCCGCTATTCTTTTGGCGATGGTTCATGCCGCCGGGTATATATATAGCGATGGTTCATTCCGCTAGTCTTTTGGCGATGGTTCATGCCGCCGGGTATATATATAGCGATGGTTCATTCCGCTAGTTCTATGGCGATGGTTCATGCCGCTGGATATCTATAGAAATGATTTATGCCGCTGAATCTATAGCGATGGTCTATCCTGCTGATCCTATAGCGATGATCTATTCCGCTGATTCAATAGCGAGGGTTCATTCCTTTTATTCTATATAGTGATGTTTCATTCCGCTGATTCTATATAGAGAGGGCTCATGCCGCTGATTTTATGGCAATGGGTGCTGATTGCGTACCGCTATTGGGCGAGGAATACAGGTATGCCGCTATCTTATTATCGATGAGTTATGGCATATTGTTATTTTGTTAACATTATTATGGATGTCATGTATTGATATGTACCGTCACAGGATGACGATGATATTGTGAATGTCATGTGTTGACATGTACCGTCACTAGATGACGATGACATAGTTGATGTTCTATGTAGACGTATGCCGTCGTTACGATGAAAAATACATTTAGGTATATGTATTTAGTCGTATAGTTTAGTGCCGGTAGTGGGCACAAGGTGGTGTCTGCGTCACCGGTTGACGAGACCATTATGCCGAGCAGGTTTGCTCGATGAATGAATGGATGATCCGTACAGGAAGTGTACCGCAACACGTATTTGAGGTGAATAATTTACGAGTAGTGGTAACTTCAGGTATACTCGTTAGGTTGGCTATTGTAAGTAATCCATAAAGCATACAACCCCAAAACCATGAGCATGTATGTAAACCATATTCACAATAATATGATCATAATTCAAAGCATAAACCGTAAATGCAATCACTTCCTGTATTTAACACATATAAAGAAGCTCCCTCGGTTGTCCCTGTACCATAATTACAATCAGTTGATTATAACACCAATAATGTATGTCATGACATACATCCATTCCATGTATACCAATGGCCAATCCCAGTCTTATTATATCAGTGGCATAATACCCCTCGCGTTACATGACAGCGGCATTAATACCCCTCGCTTCGACATATTAGCGGCATAATATCCCTCGCATCACCATGACAACGACATTATCCTTCGCTTCGACATGTTTGCGGCAAATATTCTTCATCGCTATATATGACAGTGGCAAGTATTCTATCATCGCTTCGACATGAAGGCGGCAAGTATTCTTCATCACTGTAATATAATCTCGACCCACAATCACATGCAACCATAATGCATATTCCAATCATGTATGCAACCATAATGCATAATGAGACCATATACGCAATCATAATGCATAACCAATTTATAGTGTAATAAATACGTTTTACCGTCCGATGCCCGTACGTCTCACTACGTACCTTGGTTCCAAAAGTGGAGATATCGTGGACTTTATCTCCTAAGTTGTGTGGCCACGTGGGATGGTTCTACACATTCACACAAATCAACATTAGGAGCCAATAATAGTCCAATATCAAAAATTCAACAAAAATGCCCAAAAATGCCAAATTTTGTCTTTCGAGATCGATCGCCAGTTCGGGCGATCGATCGCGAAACCTTACTGCCCGAAGCCAACATTTTCCACCCTTCGGCGATCGATCGCCAACCTCGCCGATCGATCGCCCAAGTGTGGTTATCGATCGCCAAGCGCTTCAAAAGCCTACTGCCAGTGCGCGATCGATCGCCTGAAATGGGCGATCGATCACCAACCCCTGTAACCCGAAAATCCTCCATTTTTGCTCCAAAATTCCTTCCAATCCATACCAACACTTAAACCATTAAACCAACAACATAAATAACAACATAAACCTCCAAAATACACCTTAAAACAACCATATATCCAACCCCCAAACAAAACCACACCAACCCATAACAAACCCATTTCAAAACCTTTCAAAAACCATTTCAAACTCAATCCAAACACAATAAAAACAATAGGGAGGTATCCATACCTCTTGGGGACTCTAAATCTCACAAAGATTTCCACAAACAAGCTTTTTGCAAGGATTTTCCCCACCACTTTTAACCAAAAACGAAAATGGGAAGAAAAGGGTTTGGGAAATGATTTTGGGGGATTTATTAAGAGTGAAAGGTAAAGGTGAGGGTTGGGGGTATAAGTTAAATTGTATTCCAACAATTACCATGGTGTATAAAACACCCCAACATTATATTTTAAAAGGCATTTTACCATAATGCACCAACATCACAATTAAAACATGATTCACCCAAATAATCACAAACCATTCCATTTAAACCATTAAAATCCCCAATTACCCAATATGCATAACATGCACCCCGAAATGCTCTACCGGGTCACTCCTACCATGTGATTAAGCATTGATCAATGACAGTATCTGATTATGCTGTGCATTATTCTTCTTTGCTCCGGTATCTGCCACATATTGCTGTTAACACCAAAGCTAAGATCAGATAGTTTGTGAAAGGGTTGAGGCCTGAATTATTTGATAGGGTAATGTCCAATAACCCTACATCATATGAAGAAGCGTTGACTAGAGCCGAACCACCTACATCTGACAGTATGAGACCTAGAGGGGAACCATTTAAATCACCACGAGGTGGTGCATCTTCCTCGAGGTTTAGTGGGAAACGTTTTGGACCACGGAAAGGGGATGACCGAAAAGCTAAGGGACATTCTCAAGGGAGTAGTAGTAGTAGTGGACGAGGACTACAATGTTTTAAGTGTGGAGGGCCACATTATCAAAGAAATTGTCCACAGTTTGATACGGTGGTTTGTTTCCGTTGTGGGAAGCCAGGACATGTGATCCGTGATTGTCCTCAAGTGGGTGGACAACAGAGGAGAGGACCAATGTCAGAGAGTACAGTGCAGCAGAGACCACAGGGTGTACCACAGTCTGGTGGAGGACAGAGGACAGGACCACCTCAGGCTCAGGTGTATACACTGAACAGGGAGGAAGCAGATGCAGCTCCTGATACGGTGATAGCGGGTAAGTGTACTTTGTTTACTTATCATGCTTTTCTGTTGATTGATACTGGTGCATCACATTCTTTTATTGCACAAGCTTTTATTGATCAGTATCATATATGCTCGTCTCCACTGTTGATGCCTCTTTATGTTTCGACACCCATGGGAACTACTGTGATGACTTGTCCGATTTTGATTGCATCCTTGGAATTGATGTGTTGAGTAAATATCAATCTGTTGTGGATTTGTAGGGCCTTCTTACCTTAACATCGTATTAACAACATATTAGGGACTAAACATGCATTTATGATCTCTTAGGGCTCCGGTTATTACGCGAGTTATTAGAATTACAGGCCAAAATAAAGCTTTAAGCAAATTAATTACATTCTCAAATGAATGGCACTAGAGAATTATACTACTCCTGGAGTAGAGACTATACCAATCCCTGAATCCTAATTCATAAGGCATCTCGAAGCTCACTTCTTCAACCCTGCCCTTAGCCCTTCAAATCCAAATGTGTAGCTACAGGAACAACCCATCGTGAGCATATTCGTCATTACTCAACATCATATAATAATGGCATATAAATAAATGCATGAAGCAAAATGGGTAGCGTATACTTCCTGGTTAATCGCATTAACCCTCTTTGGTTGTCCCTGTTTCATGGTCATGCATATAATCGTTAGTCCTCGACATAAATGATTTAAATCATACTTCACATATATGCTCGCAACAAACTATGTTAATTAGAAATGGGATTGTCCGGGTTCCATTATGACAGCGGTATAATTGGCCCCCTCGCTCGACATAACACATCATATGATACCCATCGCTATGCCTTGATAGCTGATGTATCTCTTCGTTCAGCGGATGATATGTAAGGACCCCCGTGCCCTTAACCCGTAATTAGTGCATTAAGCCATACCATGAGTGCATATAATCATACCATCAGAGGAAAAACCCTATGCAAGTGCAACACCGTATGCTACCCAGAAAATTTCTTGCATTCAATTCCCAATATTCAAATTCCCCCTACCATTATTATTCACATAACATGCACCCACATAATACACTAATATGCTCTTAGTTCATTTAGCAATTTCCATAATTAATTGCATGCAACCATAATGAACAGAAAGAGGCCATAACCCATTTATACATCCCATATACACGTAAGGTGTACTCAATGAATAAACGTGTATTTGATGCATAAAACACTATACCGGATACCGCTACTGGTACTTCTATCCTGGAAGCACCTTCCAAGCACAACTCGATCTCAACACTGGATCTGAGCGTCCATCCAGCCAGCTCTGGTACCTCGATCCTGGAAGTACCTCTAACCAAAAGCCCGAGCTCGACTCCAAAGCCGCTACACCTGTGTTACCTGCCCCAACAGAGACAGCCCCCACACGGGGTGAGCATACCAATACCACCAATCACAAAATAATAATATTGCAATTCATAATTTACAGAATGTAAATGCCATAATTTAAATGATACTCCCTGGATGACAATACCCTCATCCGGGATCCCCCTGTATTGTCCCTGTTCTCAAATAACCAAACTCATCAAATTCCCAAAGCCAGTTAATCGTCACATAGATTAACTAATACCGTTCTGTTATACCAGTTCCATAATCAAAGGGATAAGAACATAATGGAAAAGACTATAGATATCGCATATATCTAACCAACAATTCCATGTTCTTATTTCATTGCTCGCTCCACAATAGCGGCATACTAAACCTCGCGCACGCTCAACAATAGCGGCGTCATAACCGATGGTCGCCCAATGGCGACCGCATCCCGAATCATTGCTCGCTCGAAGGCGGCACTGTATGATTCCCAATATATATATATATATATATATCCATTGAAGGCAAAGACCGTTTACCATGCATATCATTATCCATTTGAAGTAAATATAGTGCACCATGCATCTCAATATTTATCCAATGTAATTACTACATGCCAGACCACATGCCAGATATTGTAATGTCCATATAATACAATTACCATACACCATGTATTCCAATGCCCATTTAATACCATTATCACAAACCATGCATATTACAGTTGCAATACTATAATAGGCTATGCTCGTACGTCCCACGTACCTTAATTTCCGAAGTCCGAGCCAAACCTTGCTCGAGTTCCATGCTCCGAGGAATATGTGCTAAAACACATAAACAACTCACAATCAAGAATAAGCATGCGATTACGTGTCCAAGCACGTTCAAGACTCCCAGTCATATCGTCAATCCATGACGATTACCAAAATAAAAGCCCCCCCCCCGGCTAAACATGCATAATACCCAAAATATACCATTAACAAGTTTAAAAGATAACCAAGAATTCAACCGGGAATTCCGTTTTATTGAACTTTGGCCTCAACCAATCCATTTTAAAAGTATAGCATTCACATTGGAATGTAGACATTGCCCCGGAAACGGCCCCCTTAAAACCCCGATTCCAAAATCCCAACATTTTCCAAAATTTGAAAAAAAAACCAAGGGAACAGGGCCGCGATCGATCGGCGCCAAGCCGCGATCGATCGCCATACCCTACTGTCCGAAAATAAACAAGCCGCGATCGATCGCCACATCTCGCGATCGATCGCCAAGACCCTCGCGATCGATCGCCCACTTCTCGCGATCGATCGCCGCTACTGCTCATCGCCTTCCCAAATCCAGTAGCATGTCGCGATCGATCGGCGCCTCGCCAAGATCGATCGCGGACTGCAATTTTCCGAAAACTCGAGCTTTAATGGTGTTTTTAACACCCAAACTCCAAACCAGCACCCCATACAACCTCAACACCTCAAATACAACAATTAAACTCCATGAAAACACTGAAATCAACATATTAGATTTAAACCCAAAATTCCCAAAACCCAAAGCCAACCAAAACCTCAACCAAAAGCTACCATACTACTATCAAATCGAAGCTAATGACGAGGGGGAGATTAATACCTGATTATCTTCGAGAAAACCGGCCTCCAAGCCAAGCTACCCGCGATTTCTCCTCCAAGGGAGAAAAGGGAAATGGGGGAGAAGGGTTTATCGCAGGAGAGGGGAGGGAGAGAGAGAGAAATGGATTCCAAATGACGGAATCCCGAGTCCAACTGGTATATATAGCAAAAATGCCCCAAAATACCAATACCTTCACCAATACATCATGATTCATTAAAAATCATCTGTTTTCAAAAACTCTCTCTCTAACTCAAAAACCCCCTACCGGTGCCCACACACAGCACCCGAAATTCTGAGTCACACTAAAAACCCAACTCGCAGGTTTTCACCGGAATGAGAATACGATCTCAACCTCGGGATCCAACGATCCCAACTAATCAATTAGACGAGCCCAGAAGGCCCGATTTACCAACCTCGGGAGATGCCGAACCGCAATTAATTCCTAATTGCCACAATTAAAAATCCATCCAGGATTAATACTACACCGGGATTAACAACATTAATTCCCGGACATCACAATTATCCCCTACTAATAAAATTTCGTCCTCGAAATTGCACCGGTGTACTCCTCGTAACACCAGGACTACACCAACAAAACAAGGCCAAGACCCTGATTCTGAATCACCTTAGAATCGAATTAACAACTGCGAGAATACCAGTCTCGCACCAAGCCCCAAAATAGCGCAACGCCAAAACCAATACAAACCCGAAAGATAACAACATACCTCGACGTGAATCGTCCCACAAGTCAGTCCACCAAAACTGCAACCCAACCAAATCACCATTAGTTCTGACATAGACATCATCCCGTGATATTCACCACCTTCCCACGATGCATGACACATATCGTCATGGTGGGGACCACTAGTATACAACAGTATACTCACAGAAAAACCAGTTTTCGCTTCCCAGCCCATCTCCTCCAAAGGAGTAGTTGCACCACTTGCAACCCGGACCGGGTTACCCACGGTCACCGATCCACACAAAAATACATCACCGAGGATGTTTACACCGGTGTGTTCCAAGAAATCATATCTTGGTCCCGACACACCATCAAGACTCCACCAAGTCTCAAGTTCCATAGGGGACATGGAAGGCAACCAATTGCATTCCTACACAAGTGTCAACCATGACACTAAACAAATCCGAATCTCGGCCATCCCTCATTTATCCTTGGATCTAACAATCCTAAAATAGGAAGGCTATCGAATTATCCAACAAGAACCACCATGATTCCAAATCACATCGATCCCTCCTCGGGGAATCAAACAACCCTCACGATCATTCATTAGAATGCATCGTGCCATCGAGATTACCGATCTCGAGGTTCCACAATCTCACACCGGAGATCCACTAAACCAATTATACACACTCGGCGTTCCACAATGAACGAAATAAGGTTGGCATTCGTATACACACACGGCATACATGCCCATACACCACACAACATGCATACGCAATGCAATAGACTCGGGTGTCTCCAATCACACCCAAATCCCAAAACCAACTGTCAAACCCCGATTATTCTCGCCCCACGGAGAATGATGGTTGACAAACCAAAACCAAAGGGTGTGATTTCAACATCACCACCACACGAACCAAAATAACGAATCTCCCCAAAAGATTCAACCGGTAGGAATCACAATACCGTCTTCCTCTCAAGGAAGAAGTCATGAATCCATGATCCTCCAATCCTCGAATTACCGTTCGGAAAACCTGGTATATTAATACCAAAACATATCCCGGAACCCAGAAATATACAATTGGTTAGAGTAGTGCATCAATACTACCATTACCCGATCCAAAAATCCGTATACGCCATGTATACACCTTCCAACGATGCTCTGTACTAATACCATAGTACTCCAAAATCGAGCATCTCCCCGAAGACGTCTCCTCAAACGTCTCACCGAGGTAAGAAATCCATTACTCGGTCCAACATCAGTAATGCTTACCATGGCTGACTTACAATCAAACCACGACCGATGCAAGCTGTCTCCAAGACAGTACAATCCAAATCTCTCCAAGAGATAAAAAAAATCAATATAGTAGTGTCACCCCACTAACTATATCTCACAAACCATTGTGACTCCCATTGCATGCCATATGCAAGGATGCTCAACTAGAGCTAACCACGACTTGTTGACACTCACGTTGGTAATACCAACAAACTTGAGCTGTCCCAGCACAAGTCCTTCAAAACAATGACGTATAACGTCCCCGTGAGGTATTCCCTACCTCAAATACCATGCCACATAGAGACTACAAGAGTCTACCATAACCCTCATCGTATCACCATACGATTCACCAAACTCGAGTCCAACGAGCATTATAATAGCTAACACAAGCACACCAAAGTACTGCAACAATACCTGGCTAGCGATTCGCTGGCCCCATAGGCTCATACCAACCTATCAACGTGACACACATTCCATCCCGGTATACCATACCGCCCAAACCATTAGAGTTGTGGGTCATTGCCCAACATATCTCTAAAACACCAAAGCACACTGGACAACCCGGCGTCAACGCTCAAATATCATGCAATCCTAATCCATTAGGACTTCTTCCACGCCCTTAGGGTGGGTGTAACCATGTTTACTCCTCATCACCATAACAAGCGAGTCGTTTCCTCAATGACTACTCTTACCACCATTCACTTGGCCTTAGCCATCCCAGCGAGCATACCCAAGGGTATCATTGCTCGACAAATAATATACCTCCATAATACGATGCGTACTCTCACCGGTACAATGCATCAATGATCCATCGAGCAAACCTGCTCGGCAAAAGGTCTCGTCAACTAAATACCCAGACCCTACCATGTGCCCACCATCGGCACTCAAACCATACAACCATATACATAAACATGAATGTATAAATCACCAAAATGACGCCAAGCGTCCACATAGTTATCCCAAATAACATCGTCGAACATATGACGGTACCTGTCGATACACGACATCCATAATCTCATCGTCAAACACATGACGGTAAATAATAATACACCATAATCACCATACTGATAACAAAAGTAATATGCCATACCTCATCGCTATCGAGATAGCGGAATACCTGTATCCATCGTCCACCAGCGGTACATAAGCAGCGCCCATCGCTCGTAGGCGGCATAATCCAGTGCTACACACATAGCGGTATAACCCATCGCTATCGAATCAGCGGCATGATCCCTCGCCATGGAGTCAGCGGCATAAAATGTCGCTATAGATATCCGGCGGTATAAACCATCGCCAATAGAATACCCGGCGTAACCGTCGCCAATAAAATACCCGGCGTAACCATCGCCAATAAAATACCCGGCGTAACCATCGCCAATAAAATACCCGGATAATCGCGGACTCAAGAGGTACTCACACTCATGTAGTACTTTGTTCCCGATCACATCGCTACGTCATGACAACGGCATCATCGCTTCGACGTGACAGCGGCATGTATCATCGCTTCGACACGACAGCGGCATCATCGTTTCGACATGACGGTGGTACCATCGCTTCGACGTGACAGCGGCATTTACCATCGCTTCGACACGACAGCGGCATTTACCATCATTCCGGCATGACAGCGGAAATACCCTTCGCTTCGACGTATTAGCGGCATAATATCCCTCGCAATAATAATATGACAGCGGCATTTTCCTTCGCTTCGACATATTTGCGGCAAATATTCTTCATCGCTATAATACGACAGCGGCAAGTATTCATATCGTTACGCCATGCATGCAACCGTAATGCATAACCCGTATTTCAATAATTGTTTCGGCACGACAGCGGCATCATCGCTTCGACGTGACAGCGGCATTTACCATCGCTTTGACACGACAGCGGCATCATCGCTTCGACGTGCATGCAACCGTAATGCATAATCCGTATTCCCATAAACATCGCTATGAGTGTATTTTAATGCACCTCGCTCCAACATGTAGCGGCAAAGCATTAAAATCATCACTCCGATGTATACCTATGCAACCGTAATGCATAGTCCATGTCTCATAAGACCCTGCAACCACCATGGTTAGCAACACATATGCCAATGATGAACACATATCATAAACGCACATAAGCAATCATGCATAAGTATGTGCTTCTCATTCCCAATAACATGTTCCTAGGCCCTCAACAGCCCCAAAGAGCTAACCACTGCTCTGATACCACTAATGTAAGGACCCCCGTGCCCTTAACCCGTAATTAGTGCATTAAGCCATACCATGAGTGCATATAATCATACCATCAGAGGAAAAACCCTATGCAAGTGCAACACCGTATGCTACCCAGAAAATTTCTTGCATTCAATTCCCAATATTCAAATTCCCCCTACCATTATTATTCACATAACATGCACCCACATAATACACTAATATGCTCTTAGTTCATTTAGCAATTTCCATAATTAATTGCATGCAACCATAATGAACAGAAAGAGGCCATAGCCCATTTATACATCCCATATACACGTAAGGTGTACTCAATGAATAAACGTGTATTTGATGCATAAAACACTATACCGGATACCGCTACTGGTACTTCTATCCTGGAAGCACCTTCCAAGCACAACTCGATCTCAACACTGGATCTGAGCGTCCATCCAGCCAGCTCTGGTACCTCGATCCTGGAAGTACCTCTAACCAAAAGCCCGAGCTCGACTCCAAAGCCGCTACACCTGTGTTACCTGCCCCAACAGAGACAGCCCCCACACGGGGTGAGCATACCAATACCACCAATCACAAAATAATAATATTGCAATTCATAATTTACAGAATGTAAATGCCATAATTTAAATGATACTCCCTGGATGACAATACCCTCATCCGGGATCCCCCTGTATTGTCCCTGTTCTCAAATAACCAAACTCATCAAATTCCCAAAGCCAGTTAATCGTCACATAGATTAACTAATACCGTTCTGTTATACCAGTTCCATAATCAAAGGGATAAGAACATAATGGAAAAGACTATAGATATCGCATATATCTAACCAACAATTCCATGTTCTTATTTCATTGCTCGCTCCACAATAGCGGCATACTAAACCTCGCGCACGCTCAACAATAGCGGCGTCATAACCGATGGTCGCCCAATGGCGACCGCATCCCGAATCATTGCTCGCTCGAAGGCGGCACTGTATGATTCCCAATATATATATATATATATATCCATTGAAGGCAAAGACCGTTTACCATGCATATCATTATCCATTTGAAGTAAATATAGTGCACCATGCATCTCAATATTTATCCAATGTAATTACTACATGCCAGACCACATGCCAGATATTGTAATGTCCATATAATACAATTACCATACACCATGTATTCCAATGCCCATTTAATACCATTATCACAAACCATGCATATTACAGTTGCAATACTATAATAGGCTATGCTCGTACGTCCCACGTACCTTAATTTCCGAAGTCCGAGCCAAACCTTGCTCGAGTTCCATGCTCCGAGGAATATGTGCTAAAACACATAAACAACTCACAATCAAGAATAAGCATGCGATTACGTGTCCAAGCACGTTCAAGACTCCCAGTCATATCGTCAATCCATGACGATTACCAAAATAAAAGCCCCCCCCCGGCTAAACATGCATAATACCCAAAATATACCATTAACAAGTTTAAAAGATAACCAAGAATTCAACCGGGAATTCCGTTTTATTGAACTTTGGCCTCAACCAATCCATTTTAAAAGTATAGCATTCACATTGGAATGTAGACATTGCCCCGGAAACGGCCCCCTTAAAACCCCGATTCCAAAATCCCAACATTTTCCAAAATTTGAAAAAAAAACCAAGGGAACAGGGCCGCGATCGATCGGCGCCAAGCCGCGATCGATCGCCATACCCTACTGTCCGAAAATAAACAAGCCGCGATCGATCGCCACATCTCGCGATCGATCGCCAAGACCCTCGCGATCGATCGCCCACTTCTCGCGATCGATCGCCGCTACTGCTCATCGCCTTCCCAAATCCAGTAGCATGTCGCGATCGATCGGCGCCTCGCCAAGATCGATCGCGGACTGCAATTTTCCGAAAACTCGAGCTTTAATGGTGTTTTTAACACCCAAACTCCAAACCAGCACCCCATACAACCTCAACACCTCAAATACAACAATTAAACTCCATGAAAACACTGAAATCAACATATTAGATTTAAACCCAAAATTCCCAAAACCCAAAGCCAACCAAAACCTCAACCAAAAGCTACCATACTACTATCAAATCGAAGCTAATGACGAGGGGGAGATTAATACCTGATTATCTTCGAGAAAACCGGCCTCCAAGCCAAGCTACCCGCGATTTCTCCTCCAAGGGAGAAAAGGGAAATGGGGGAGAAGGGTTTATCGCAGGAGAGGGGAGGGAGAGAGAGAGAAATGGATTCCAAATGACGGAATCCCGAGTCCAACTGGTATATATAGCAAAAATGCCCCAAAATACCAATACCTTCACCAATACATCATGATTCATTAAAAATCATCTGTTTTCAAAAACTCTCTCTCTAACTCAAAAACCCCCTACCGGTGCCCACACACAGCACCCGAAATTCTGAGTCACACTAAAAACCCAACTCGCAGGTTTTCACCGGAATGAGAATACGATCTCAACCTCGGGATCCAACGATCCCAACTAATCAATTAGACGAGCCCAGAAGGCCCGATTTACCAACCTCGGGAGATGCCGAACCGCAATTAATTCCTAATTGCCACAATTAAAAATCCATCCAGGATTAATACTACACCGGGATTAACAACATTAATTCCCGGACATCACATGATACCCCTCGCTACTCCTTGATAGCGGATGTACCCCCTCGCTTAGCGGATGATACCCATCGCTACACCTTGATAGCGGATGTACCCCATCGCTCAGCGGATGATACCCATCGCTACACCTTGATAGCGGATGTACCCCATCGCTCATTTATGTGAGCGGCAAGACCTTCCTCGCTTGCCCATAATAACCACCGGACATTCAACCATTCTTAAAAAAACATAGTTTCATATTCATCATAAACATCATAGCATCTTATAAACATCATCATCTTGTAAACATCATTATCATATAAGCATTATCATCTTATAGACGTCATCGTCTCATCATAATCGTTATAGTAACATCATATCATCATCATTTATCATAACATCATCATAAGCATCTTGTCATCTTTATTCCTCATAAAATCATCTTTATTCATCATAACATCATCGTAAATATCTTATCATCTTGCTTCATTATCAAATCATCTTCATCGTGAACTTACTTATCATAACATCGTCTTAAACGTCTTATCATCTTGATTCATTGTCAAATCATCTTCATCGTGAACTTACTTATCATAACATCATCTTAAACGTCTTATCATCTTGATTCATTGTCAAATCATCTTCATCGTGAACTTACTTATCATAACATTATCTTAAACATCTTATCATCTTCATGCTTTATACACATCATCGTGGCATCGTAAATTCTTATGCATTCATAGTCATAATATAGGAGTATAGTCTCTTATCATGTGGGCATCTTACCCTATGGCATCTTACCACATAATAAACATCGTATTGCATCATCATAACTTACTTATCATAAACATCATCATCATGACATCATCATTATAAACTTACTCATCATAATCATCATCGTAAGCATCATCATCATAAACTTATTTATCATAATTCTCATCGTAAGCATCATCATCATAGACATCATCATCATAAACTTATGCAATCAATACATAGTCATAGTTAGGAGGGTGTTACCGTCCGATGCCCGTACGCTTCTTACGTACCTTAATTCCCAAAAGTGGAGAAGTTGGAGAACTTTATCTCCTCGATGTTGTTGGCACCTGGGGTGGTTCTACACAACCACACAAATCAATATTAGGAGCTAAACAATAGCCAAATACCAAAAATTCAACAAAAATCATCATTTTCCAACTTTTATACAGTGGCGATCGATCGCCTCCAATTTTTCTTCGCGGCGATCGATCGCTTCAAACATGGCGATCGATCGCCTAACACTTGGATTGGCTACTGCCTCTCGGCGATCGGTCGCCTCATTTTAGGCGATCGATCGCCTATCCTTCGAAAAGCCTACTGCTCCATGGCGATCGGTCGCCTCTTTTCAGGCGATCGATCGCCTCACGCAGAGTCGCGATTTTTGCCATTTTTGCTCCCAAAAATCCTTCCAATCCATACCAACACTTATACAATCAATCAACAACATCAATAACAACTTAAACCACCAAAATATACTTCAAAACAAGTATAAATCCAACATACAACCAAAACCACAACAACTCAAAACAAACCCATTTTAAAATCCTTCAAAATCATACCAAACTTAAACAATACCTTACAAAAACGACCATGAGGTATCCATACCTCTTGGGGATCTCAAATCACCCAATAAACTCCACAAATCAAGATTTTGCAAGGACTTCTCTTCACCGCAAAGCTCAAGAACGAAAATGAGGGGAAGGGTTTGTGTGGGAATGATTTTGGTAAAGTAGAATGAATTGGTAAAGGTGGGGGTTATAAGGGTTGGGTTTAATTAAAATAGGGTGCATCCCACAATACCACGGTGTATAAAACACCCCAACATGATATTTAAAAGCATAACATTACTATGCTCCACAATTACAAATAAATGCATGTTTCCTCAAAAATGACTACCCAAACATGAAGTCATTAAAATACCCCAAATATCTAACATGCATCACATGCACCATGAAACGTAACCCCCGGGTCATGCCTATCATGTGACTAAGCATTTCATCGTGATAATTAATTTAAACACATAAACCAATTATCCACATAATTAAACATATGAACATAATTAATGCCTTAATTGCAGTTAATTATTTCGGGGACATCACAGGATTGTAGTCAGAAGATTGTGAGATTTCAGTCTGATACTGGAAATCAATGGTTCTTCTATGGCCAGGGATCGAGGGCAAGGATTCCTTTGATATCAGCAATCCGAATGTCGCGTTTGTTAGAGCGTGGACATGCGGGTTATTTGATTTATGCCCTTGATATCACTGAACAGAAACTAGAAAGGAAAGTGGAGGAGATACCAGTGGTTGCAGAATATACGGATGTGTTTCCAGATGAGATACCTGGATTCCCACCGAGTCGAGAAGTGGAATTTGGTATTGATTTGATACCTGGTACTTCTGCAATTTCACGGGCTCCTTATCGGATGGCACCAACTGAATTGAAAGAGTTGAAAACTCAATTGCAAGAATTATTGGACAAGGGGTACATACGTCCTAGTGTATCGCCTTGGGGTGCTCCGGTCTTATTTGTTAAGAAGAAGGATGGGACAATGCGATTGTGTATTGACTATCGACAATTGAACAAGGTAACAATAAATAATAAATATCCTCTTCCTCGTATTGATGATTTGTTTGATCAGTTGCAGGGATCAAGGATTTATTCTAAGATTGATTTGAGGTCAGGATATCATCAAATACGTGTGAGGGAAGGAGATATACAGAAAACAGCATTCAGAACTCGTTATGGACATTATGAGTTTCTGGTGATGCCATTTGGAGTGACAAATGCTCCAGCTGTCTTTATGAGTTTAATGAATCGGGTTTTCCAGGAATACCTTGATCGATTTGTCATTGTCTTTATCGATTATATACTGATTTATTCGCAGAGTGATGCCGAACATGTTCAACATTTGCATATGGTATTGCAATTGTTGAGGACACATCAGTTGTATGCCAAACTCAGTAAGTGTGAGTTTTGGTTGACTAGTGTCGGCTTTTTGGGACATGTAATATCAGCAGAAGGTATATCAGTTGATCCAAAGAAAGTGGAAGCAGTGTTGAATTGGTCAGCACCTACTTCTGTGCCAGAAATTCGTAGTTTCTTAGGTTTGGCTGGATATTATAGACGGTTTGTTGAAGGCTTTTCAGCGATCGCCAAACCATTGACACATTTGACACAGAAGGGAGTATCATTTCAATGGTCAGAGGCTTGTGAGCGTAGTTTTCAGGAATTAAAACATCGATTGACTACAGCTCCAGTCTTGATCATTCCTTCGGAGCATGACAGGTTTGCATTATATACTGATGCATCTTTACTTGGTTTGGGGTGTGTATTGATGCAGGACAAACATGTAGTGGCTTATGCATCACGACAGTTGAAGCCACATGAAATGAGGTATCCAGTGCATGATCTGGAATTGGCTGCCATTGTCTTTGCATTGAAGATATGGCGACATTATTTATATGGTACGTCGTTTACCATATACACAGATCATAAGAGTTTAAAATTTCTATTCACTCAAGCGGAGTTGAATATGAGACAAAGGAGATCGATGGATCTATTGAAAGATTATGATTGTGAGATTGAATATCATCCAGGAAAAGCTAATCTTACAGCAGATGCCTTGAGTCGAAAGGTACATCATACGGCTGATGAGATGATTCATTTATCCACATTGATGACTTCTTGTTGTACGTTGGGTTATGATTTTGATGTGGAAATAGTGCCAGTACGGGTATCAACATTGTTGGTTGAACCCGACATGTTTGAGAAAATCAGAACGGCACAACTGACTGATGATGAAGTACAACAGTGGAAGGAAAGGATAAGTCAAGGACAAACATCTCAATTTGTACTTACAAATGATGGAACGTTGAAGTACAGAAACTGTTGGGTAGTACCTGCTGCATTAGGACTACGCCAAGAACTACTACAACGTGCTCATTGTAGTAGATACAGTATACATCCTGGAGGGAAGAAAATGTATCATGATTTACGTACACAATTTTGGTGGAAACGTATGAAACAGGATGTATTGAGCTTTGTGAAACGATGTTTGATCTGTCAACAAGTGAAAGCGGAAAGACAGAGACCAGGAGGTGAATTACATAGTTTGGAAATTTCTCAGTGGAAATGGGAACATATCACGATGGATTTTGTGACTCATTTGCCACGGACGTCTTCTGGTTGCGATGCTATTTGGGTGATTGTTGACCGACTCACCAAAGTATCTCATTTTGTGCCATATTGTATGACGTTTACATATCTGAGAATGGCACAGTTGTACATTCAACATGTAGTGAGATTACATGGTATTCCAGTTTCCATTGTATCGGATAGGGATCCGAGATTTACTTCTCATTTCTGGGAAGGGTTACAGACAGCATTGGGAACTTAAGTGCGGTTGAGTACAGCATATCATCCTCAGACAGATGGACAAACAGAGCGTACGATACAGACGCTTGAGGATATGTTACGTGCCTGTGTATTAGAGTTTGATACCTCTTGGCAAGAGTCGTTGCCATTAGTGGAATTTTCATATAACAACAGTTATCAGTCTAGTATACAAATGGCACCATTTGAGGCTTTGTATGGGCGACGATGTAGATCGCCATTGTATTGGGATGATGTGGATCAGTCTTCCTTAACTGGACCGGATATGATTCATGATATGGAAGAGAAAGTGAAAGTAATTAGATTGAAACTTAAAGATGCTCAGGATAGACAGGCTGCATATGCCAATAAGCGACGTAGACCACTTGAATTTCAAGTTGGTGACCGTGTGTTCTTGAAAATCTCACCTTTTAAAGGTGTAGTACGGTTTGGTAAGCGTGGAAAATTGTCTCCACGGTATGTTGGTCCGTATGAGGTATTGCAACGTATTGGTACGTTAGCATATCGATTGGCACTACCACCGGCTTTGAGTAGTATTCATGATGTCTTTCATGTGTCACTGTTGAGGAAGTATGAACCAGATCCGAGTCATGTATTCCAATTACCTGAGGTACAGTTGGATACAGATGTGTCGTATGAGGAACGACCGGTTATGATCTTGGATCGAGCTGAACGCAGGTTGCGTAATAAGGTGATTCCTATGGTTAAGGTACAGTGGGACAGACGGGGTGTCGAAGAGGCAACGTGGGAGACGGAGCAGCATATGATGCAACGGTATCCAGATTTGTTTTCTGGTATGATTTTACAGTTTTATGATACTGTTGGTACATACGTACTGTACTGTTACATACATGATCATGTTTCCTCGCTTCATGTAGTAGGATTGTTGAGTTGCGTGTCTATACATGCATGTTTGTATATACAATTTTGAGGACGAAATTCAATGAGTGGGGGAGAATTGTAATGCCTCGATTTGTGTTATACACGTGTGATATGATTATGGTGTAATTATATCAATTCGTGGTATGATATTGGGGGTTCGGGTGGAACCAAGAATGAAGTAATACATGTAGCAAATGATATATGACAATGAATGACATATAGGACATTACATGTATAGTAGAATATAACATTGGTGTACATGTAGCATGCATTTGAAGGTGCATTAGCATGTATATGTGAGTTGCATTTCATAAGACATTTGCCATGAGTTTGAAGGGAATTACATGTGCATGTGAGTTTGGAATTAAAGGTGAGTATTTAGAGGTAAAATCAGATTGTAAACACACAACTCACCTAAACTCACCTACAAATCTCTACATGTTCTTTGGAAGCTTGTGAGGGTGTGATTTAGAATTTCACTTTCAAAGATCTTTACACACTAAGAGGAAGTGCTACATTTGGTAAGGAGGTTAAACATTCAATACTTTATCATGCCATTGAGAAGTTCTTTGTTTTTGTTTGAAGTTGGAAGCATGAAAGCATGCATGTAAAGAATCATATCATGGTTCTATGCTAGTAATTGGATGCTAAAATGGTGGAAACATGTTGTTATGGTGCTAGAGTTTGCATAAAACATATTTGCATGTTGAATTTCGAGTTGTAGGAGAAGAGCTTGGAAGATAACCTCAAAATCGCCATGGTTTCAAAATTTTGTCATCGACCGATCGATCGCTAGGATCGTACCGATCGATCGGTAAAACAGGGGAAAGTTAAGGCGGTGCATGTACCGATCGATCGCTGAAAGCGACCGATCGATCGGTGAAATGCCGTAGCATTTTTGAGAAATTCAACTATTTAAGCGATCGATCGCTGGCTTTTGACCGACCGATTGCTAGGGTTACATGTTTGGACCGATCGATCGCTAGGGTGACCGATCGATCGGTAGACTTAAATGTTATATTTTGTAGTTTTTGATATTGAAGCCTCTTATAACATGGTCTATTGTTCATATGGTTGTAGCATCATCACAGGGGACAGGGCAAAGAGGCAATTAGCTATCAACTCCTGATTTATCGCTTTTGTGTCGCTTTACAGGTACGTGTTGACGTACGGAGTATAGATATGATGTGATGATGATGTTATGGTTTTGATATCATATGATTTATGTTATCTTGTGTCATATGATTGGTAGTTTCATATGCATGTACATACATGGATTTCATATGATTGGAATGGAGGCCTTGATAGATATGTGTATATGCTTTGGTGAGATCATTGCCTCGATAGATATGCCTGGTGTGGTATATGCTTTGGTTGGGATCGTTGCCACGATAGATATACTTCATACGCTTTGGCTTGAGAGATATACGCCTGGTGTGGGTATATGCTCTGGCTATTATCACAGATGAGTATGGTACTATGATATGTGCTGCTAATATGAAGATGTGATGTGGTTCCACTGACATATTGAGCTAAATAGGCATATCATATGGGGCTCGTGATAATAGGGTGATTATTGAGACATGTCATGACATAGTGCATTTGTGGATGCATGATACAGAACATTCACGTTAGATGATTTCTTGTGCTTTATCATTGATATTGATATTGTGTTTTGATATTGCACTGAGATACTTGTTCTCTATACTCATTGTGTGAATGTTTCTGTAGGGACTCATAGACGTGGGGAGACGGGATGTGAGTCATTTTCCGCTGCGAGCTGAACCACTGCCTAGGAGTTATTTTGGATTAGGTTATTACTTGTACATGTGATGTATAGTTGGTTAGGTTTGTATAACCTTGTAACAACTTCACTAGTTACAAACTCTTAATCAGTGCATGTTTTTACTTAATTCAGACTCACGTATGTATGTTAAGATACTACATAAATGGATTAAGTAACGAGGACCCAACAAAACATCTTCATATATCCATAAATCTAACACTCAACCAAAATACTATCAAACCCATTTCAAAACTCCAATATATCAATTCAAAACCAAGTAAACCCATACAAAAACATCAAGGAATGATATATGCCCTTCCTAGGCCTCAAATCTTACCAATAATCACACCAATGGAGTTTTTGCAAAGATTTCTCTTCTACCTTGAAGCAAAAATCGAAAATGGGAGAAGGGTTAGGGTTGGGAGAGTGTTTGGGGATTTTAAAGAGTAAATGGTAAAGTGGGGTAATAAAGTGGGGTAAAAGTTTATATATGTCAAATAAAATTGTACCCCAACAATTAACATGATGTCCAAAATACTCCAATATGGTATTTTAAAAGCATTTACCAACATGCACCAAAATCTCAATTAAATACATGCTTCCCAATTAATTGCCAACCTTAATAAATAAATCATGCTAATACTCAAATCTCCCAACATGCATAATATACATCCCGAAATGCATCCCCGGTCACGCCCACCATGTGACTAAGCATTTCAATTATGATAATTAAATCCAGCACATAACTCAATTATCACCATGATTAATCATATAAACATAATTAATGCCCAAATTGCAATTAATTATTTCGGGGACATCACATAACTAGAATCGTATATATATTTTGATATAAATATATATATGTATCACATAAAATGCAAAATTTTTTTAGGGCCATTTAACAAGACATTTGAAATTATTCTTCCGCTGTTTGCGTAAATTAATCACTGTGTGATAACTAAACACCACATTAGGATCGGGCCCTCACATTATGGTATCAGAGCGTAGTCTGGGATACGCTCGACATAGAGTTAGGACACTGAGTTTCGTCACAAATAAAATGTTTGTGCATGTGATTGACTACATGTCCTTTTATGATTGTACCTGTTCCGTACATGGTATATATGCTGAATTCCATTATGTTATGAAATTATTTGTATCAAATTATAGGTGAACTTCCTATAAAACCTTTTATACTATACTATTCTGATTAGGAATAGATTTTTGGGATCGGGACAATGGCACCTGGAGCTAGAGGTCGAAAGGGGAAAGGTGTGATGCATGAATCTGCATCTAACACTCATCATGCTGATGATGTGGATGATTTAACGCAACAAGTTCAAGAGTTGGATATGGAGTCAGTTGTAGCTCGTCTCCAGAATATGCGTCCATCAAGATTCAATGGAATTGATTCTGGAGAAAAAGCTGAATCGTGGATCCGAGAAATGGAATATTTATTTGACCTTGTCAATTACGCACCATCTATACGTTTGAAGCTTGCAGTTTATCAGTTGAAAGAGAGAGCCCAACTGTGGTGGGAAGCCGCGAGGAAAGGATTGATTGAGTCTGGAATTACTATCACTTGGGAGGTATTTCAAATGAAATTCTTGGAACAGTATTCCCCTCCATCCTACTACACTGCAAAGGAAGCTGAATTCAATAATCGTGTTCAAGGAAATTTGTCTGCGGTTGAGTATGCATCACAATTTTCTGCACTTTTGAGCTATGTACCTTATGTGGCGACAAATTCTAGGGCGCTGTATACTAGATTCGTGGATGGACTGCACCCTTCTATCTACACGTTTGTAACTTCTGGGGATATCACTACATATCCTGAGGCAGTTGAGAGGGCAAAAAGAGCTAAAGTTGGACTGAGGAGAGGGGGTTTGCAGTTTGTTCCCCAATTACCTCAGGGAAATATACCTTCTTCTCTGGGTCCTTTCCGGAAACATCTCCCACCGCGCCAGCAGCAGACGAGGCCACATCAGTTTCATAAGCAACAAAGTTTCAAACCAAAGGGTAAGAAGTTTAAGAAGTTCAGATCAAGCTCTTCAAGTTCTAGCGGTTCATGGGGTTCTGGAGGAGCACCAACTTGTGGTATTCTTTGTGCATCATGTAGAGGTAGACATTCCACTGACCAGTGTCTAGGAATGAGAGGAACTTGTTATAATTGTGGACAGACTGGACACTACTCACGAGCATGTCCGTTAAGAGATCAAGGACCAGTACAGCCACAACAGACAATGCCTCATGCTAGGGGAAAATTTCAAGGTGGTTCACAGTCTAGACCTGTACAGTCCTTTCAGCAGTCCAGTTACCCGCAGATTAGGGGTACTACTCCTCCTACTTTTCCAGGTCCCCAACAAGCACGAGTTTATGCTTTGACCGAGGATCAAGCCAGAGAGGCGCCTAGAGGTGTGATTGCAGGTAACTGTATTATTTTTGGTAATACTGCTCGAGTTCTGTTTGATACAGGAGCATCGCATTCATTCATTTCATTTAGATTTGTTGATGAGCATAATTTAGAAACTGTATCACTGCATGAAACTTCAACTGTATCTACACCAGCTGGTAGAATTATTCTATCTAGCTATGTTGTGCAGAACTGCATACTACAATTTGAAGAGAGTATTATGATCACTAATTTGATGGTTTTACCCATGAACGACTTTGACTGTATTCTTTGGTATGGATACTCTCACAAACTATCGGGCTACCGTTGATTGCTTTAAGGGGGTGGTTCGATTTCGACCTTATCATGGCCCCAAATGGAATTTCCATGGCCGAGGATCGATACCTTTGGTGTCAGCAATGGAAATGTTTAGATTGTTATCCCTAGTAAATGAGGGATATATTATTTATGCGATTGATGGTACAAAGAAAGAGCCACTTTTGTCAGACATTCCGGTGGTAAGGGAGTTTGCAGATGTATTTCCAGATGAAATTCTGGGTTTTCCACTGGAGAGGGAGATTGACTTTAGCATTGAGTTGATGTCTGGTACCGCACCAATTTCCAAAGCACCTTATAGAATGGCACCAGCAGAACTCAAAGAATTGAAAGAGCAATTGCAGGACCTTCTTGACAAAGGTTATATACGACCGAGTATGTCGCCTTGGGGAGCACCTGTACTTTTCGTAAGGAAGAAAGATGGTACAATGCGAATGTGTATCGACTACAGACAACTCAATCGGGCTACCGTCAAGAATAAATACCCGTTACCCAGAATTGATGATTTGTTTGACCAGCTTCAAGGAACTTCGGTTTATTCTAAAATTGATTTGCGATCAGGTTATCATCAACTTCGAGTTCGGGAGGAGGATATTCCGAAGACGGCTTTTTGAACCAGGTATGGACATTCCGAATTCCTGGTAATGCCATTTGGTCTGACGAACGCACCAGCGATATTTATGGATATGATGAATAGAGTATTCAGAAAATTCTTGGATCGATTTGTGATTGTATTCATTGATGATATCTTGGTATACTCAAAAACCAAGAAAGACCACAAAGAACATTTACGGTTAGTACTCCAGACTCTTCGTTCGGCCCAATTGTATGCAAAATTATCGAAATGTGAATTTTGGCTGGATCGAGTCATGTTTTTGGGACATGTGATATCTGCCCAAGGAGTTTATGTAGATCCAAGTAAAGTGGAAGCAGTATTAAATTGGCCAAGACCAACAACTGTGCCAGAGATTCGAAGTTCCATGGGTTTCGCAGGTTATTACAGGCATTTTATCGAGGGATTCTCTCAAATAGCCAAGTCTATCACCCATTTGACCAAGAAAAATCGGAGTTTCATCTGGTCAGACGATTGCGAAAGTAGTTTTCAAGAGTTGAAACAAAGATTGACTACAGCCCCAGTATTGGCCATGCCATCTGGATCAGGAGGATTTGTAGTTTGTGCCGATTCATCAATTAAAGGATTGGGTTGTGTACTCATGCAGCAAGGAAAGGTGATCGCTTATGCGTCAAGACAATTAAAATTTCATGAGACACGATATCCTATTCATGATCTCGAGTTAGCCGCCATCATTTTTGCCTTGAAGATATGGCGTCATTACCTATATGGGGAGAAATTTATTATATACTCTGACCATAAAAGTTTGAAGTATATATTTACTCAATCCGAGTTAAACATGAGACAGAGAAGATGGTTGGATTTACTAAAAGATTTTGATTGTGCTCTATTCCAAGAAGCTCATTGTAGTCATTTTAGTATCCATCCAGGAAGCCGAAAAATGTACCATACACTGAGATCACATCTTTGGTGGAAAGGTATGAAGAAAGATATTGTTGATTTCGTATCAAAATGTCTGACTTGTCAACAAGTCAAGGCAGAGAGAATGAGACCTGTTGGTTTACTTCAAGGTTTGGAATTACCTCAATGGAATTGGGAGCATATTGCAATGGATTTCGTGACCCATTTACCCCGATCAAACAGGGGATGTGATGCAATTTGGGTTATAGTTGACCGATTGTCCAAGTCAGCACACTTTATCCCATTTGATCGTACTTACTCCTACAAGAAGATGGCACGACTATATGTGGATAATATAGTTCGGATACATGGAGTTCCAGTTTCTATTGTTTCGGACATAGATCCGAGGTTTGTATCAAAGTTTTGGAGTAGTTTTCAAAACGCCATGGGTACCAGATTGGCAATGAGTACTGCCTACATCCACAGACAACGGACATACTGAAAGAACTATTCAGACATTAGAAGATATGTTGCGTTCTGTGGTGATGGATTTTGGTCATAATTGGCAAGAATCACTACCATTGGTGGAATTCTCCTACAATAATAGTTTCCAAGCAACTATCGGGATGGCTCCATTTGAAGCTTTATATGGCAAGAAGTGTCGAACACCGGTATGTTGGGATGAAATTAGAGAAAGGCAGTTGGCTCAACCAGAATTTGCTGATGAGATGCAAGGAAAAATAGAATTGATTCGAAAAAGCATGAAAGCATCTCAAGACAGACAAGCCAGTTATGCTAATAAATGAAGAAGACCCTTAGAATTTCAAGTTGGGGATAGGGTTTTTCTCAAAGTATCGCCTTTCCGGGGAACAATGCGTTTCGGGCGTCGAGGGAAGTTGTCACCTCGATACATTGGACCTTATCAGATTCTCGAGAGGATTGGTTCGTTGGCATACCGTTTAGCATTGCTGATAGGCTTAGATTTTGAGTGTTTTTAACTGTAATTTCTTCCTACTTTTCGTATTTTTGCCTGGATGATATTATGCTTTTTGGTGCTTATTCGTTTGTTTCAGGAAAATAGATCGGAAGTGGAAGAAATGATCTAATATGAAGATAACGGGCGAAATTGAGGCGAAAAAGTGCTAAAATTGAGGAAATGAGATTTTCGAAATCTCGATCGATCGAGATTATGTCTCGATCGATCGAGCCAGATGATGTGACTAGAAATAGACACATCTATTGCACTTAATTGTCTACGATTTGGTATATTTTGATGGATAAATTGATACATATGCTACCTAATCGTATATTTGTGTAAATGTAGGGAAAGGTGAAGAAATCAAGCTAAAATGATGAAAGAAGCAATAAAGTTGAAGAAAAGAGGAAAAAACCGGAATCAAAGACACATGTTGCTCCTTTCTCCTCAAATTTCTATGTATTCCAGCCAAGTTTTGGGAATGTGGTCCATATAAAAGTTGTAGAACTTTGAGTTATCTTCGCGTGGACAGCTGACTCGTCGAATTCGGAGTTCGTATGTGAAAGTTATGGCCAAAATACAAGACTTGCCAGAAAAATGATGGACAGGCGTAATTACGCCATTCACAGGCGTAATTACGCCAACGCTACGGCATGTCTAGGCGTAGCTACGCCATTATACGCGTAATTACGCCTGAAGACTTTTGGAAAATTAAAAAACTTGATTTCTTTCCTTCCCACATGGATTCTAACCTACTCCATCAGCCTCCCAATACATATATACTCGAAATTCAGACCTTTTAACCATCTAGATAGTTAGGGTAGAGTAGTTTAGGATAGTTTTATAATTTTTCTCTCAATTTTGTTGAAGAACGCTACGAAGATCGAAGCGAATGCGGGATTGACACCTCGACGAGCGGAGATTGGATTAGTTTTCTTTCCCTTATTTTTATTTATTGCTTTATCTTAGATTATGTCTAGCTAGTTTTAATTCTTGGTTGAGGAAGACAAATCCTTGGATTTATTTATCTTGGGGAGATTCTTACGCTTTAATTATCAATTTTATTGAGTATCAAGAGTTTTTCTGATTTTATTGATATGATTGTTGTGTTTGTTTATTGGATTGACAACCTAATAACTTGCATGAAATCTAACGCTAAATTAGATATCAAATACGGAATCGTTTGATCCCTCTAATTTACGAAGCAACTAAGATTAATTAAATTCCGCTTGTGAGTTTGTTAAATTCTTAGGAAGAACACTTGACTAGATTAAACATAGACGCTTGGATTATGTTGTTTAGCTTCATCGATCTCACTAGTTCATATGCTATCATCAATTTAAATCTTAATCGCTTGTATTTTGATTGATTGTTTGATAAGGGTTAAACTAGAACGCTTGGGCTACTTAACTACACGTAAGGTGAGATAGGACTTTGATTATTGGATTAAACGTCCAACGATGAATATTCATATGAAAAATTGAGTCTTTTGTGAATCGATGAAATAGATGATAATTCCAAGGAAGAGTCGACCGATACCAAGAATAACTTTCGTTACTTTAATCTTTAGTTTTAATTTTAATTAGTATAATTCATTCACAACCCCATCTTTTATTCTTTTGATTTTGATTTTCATTAACACAAGAATTCACACCTCCTCGTGGGATCGATCCCTACTCACGCTACTACATTATTGTTATCAATCTTGAGGATTGAGTGGGGTTAATTTGGGCGTACACGATAAGCGCACACCAAATTTTGGCGCCGTTGCCGGGGAGGCGTTGTATATTTTTGTGTTAATATTTTCTGTTTTTTTTTTCTCTATTTCGTTTTATTTCTTTCTTTCCCCCACACCGCTACTCTTGTTTGTTCGTGCTTACAGGTTGATTTCTTAAAAAATTGGATCTTTTCATGGAGGACTATAGGCGACTAGACGAATTGGCGTATCTTGTGCACCAACTTGGCGTAGGGAGTGGACAAAGAACATACAACTCAAGTTGGAGTGATCATCTCAATCTCAACTATGACAATCAATGGATGAGCCCACCTCCACCTTACATGCAGTCCTATCTACCGCCATACATACCACAATATTCGCCATGGCCGCAACAACCTCAATATCATACCCCTGGTGAGTCTTTAGAGGATCTTCTTTCAAAACTTAATGATAGTACTTTGCAATTTCAACAGGAATTCAGGGCTAGCACTCAGAATTTGGGTAACCAAATGGAGCAAATAATAAGATCAGCCGATCGGATAGCAGCACAAAAGGAGACCATGATTGCATTCGAATCATGGAGTGATGAAGAAGAGGAGACTATGGAGAAGGTGGTACTGATGCCACCCGAGCTAGAAGTGGAGATACATGTGCCAATAGAAGAAAAGGAGCTTGTATATCCTACAACTCCGCAAGGTAAGTTTCCAACTGAGAGCTATGTTGAATACTTAGATGAATCAAGTGATGTGGAAGAGGAGTCGGCGATAGAGTACTGTGTTGAAATGGATCCTTGGGACTATTTTTTCGAAGACAACACCTTGGACAGTGGCAAAGAGGTAGAAACTCCAGAAACGATGGTACTGATGCCATCAATACTTGAAGAACAAACAGAGGTCGATGTGGATAACAAGGAATCTTACCAGAATGAGATTCCCAAAGGCGAGCATAGGGGACGACAAGTTAAAGGATGCCATGAGGTAGATCTTGATCGACCTCAACTGACTTCTTTGGAGGAAGGCGACATAGTGAAAAGACAAAAACCCTCCAAGAGGTTCAAGGCAAATAGGCATCGTCTTAAGCGAGAAGATTGGCGTCGGGCCACCGACATTAAACAGAGGCGCTGCTTGGGAGGCAACCCAAGGGGAGTTAGTTTCCTTTCTCCCTCTTACTTTTATTTTTTATTGCTTTAGTAGTTAGACTTTTCTCTTTTCTTGTATTTTTGCCTTACATTGGGGACAATGTAAGATTTAAGTATGGGGGAGGGATTAGTAGTGTGTTATTGTTTTTCTTATTTCAAAAATACAAAAAAAATCGAAAAATTTGAAAAATTTTGAGCTCATAGCTAGTAATGAGCACATGCTTAGAATCACTAGCCCATGATGAAACCTAATTGATATCATGCATGCTTTTGAACATAGGTGAATTGTTAACCTTGGAACACTTTGAACTCTAATGCAAAGTTTACTTTAACTTAGTAGTTGAATATTTTGAGCACATTATTGTCATGGCTTGTGAAGTGTGCATAGCTTAGTGAAGATTGTGTGAACTTTGTGATAGTCTTAAGAAGTCTCTAATACATGCTAGAACTTAACTACATGCTCTTTGAGGCGTATGTCTAGACTACTTGCAAACATGAAAGTGATATAGGCAATCTTTGATGCGTTTGAGCCTTTCAAGCCTACCATGTAAACAAAATCAATATCTAGCACCCTTTTTGAGCTTTAATGTAAAAGAATGGGAGTATGCTAAGCATACTCAAGACCCCCATTCAACATTCCTTGACTAGCTTATCATCCTTCCCTAATGAGCCTAAATGTGATTTTAATCCATACCTTTTAAGGGAGTATGATGTATTTCATTCAAATGCACTTGGGAATCATTGAAGTATATTTGTGAGCTTAATTGTCAAAAGAATGGAATGCATGAAAGAAAAAGGAATGCCTTGAGAAAATAGATAAAAATATGACTCCAAGGGGAGCCAAGGCACTAAAGAAGAAAAATGTTGAAATAAACCTTGAAAAAAATGAACAAGGTTTGAAAATTCATACAAGAAGAGAAGCTTTTAGTGTGCATTTCATCATACTCTCTTGTTTGAATATCCTTACCCTTTCTTTCATAAGCCAATGCCTAGGCCAAGCTACAAGCTAATAAAGACCTACTTGATTTATGTTTGCAAAGTAGCTAAGATAGTGGAGAAGAGTGTGCAAGTGAGCTTATACTTGTGTTAGTGTATGACTTGAACTATTGTGGATTTACATATTTTGGAACTATAATTTGTACACAACACTTGTTTATGACCACACACACACGTTCACTATTTTGTTGAGTATGAAATGTATAGGGATTGAACTTGTTCCACTGTTAACTTTTCACCGCCTTTCATTACTGTGCATGTTAAAATTGTTGAGGCATTAAAGTGAGGACAAGTTGCTTTGTTATGAACCTATGAGCCAAGAAAAAAATATTGTAGTTTTATCTGATTTACTCGAGGTCGAGTAAAGAGTAAGTATGGGGGTGTTTGATGTGACTAGAAATAGACACATCTATTGCACTTAATTGTCTACGATTTGGTATATTTTGATGGATAAATTGATACATATGCTACCTAATCGTATATTTGTGTAAATGTAGGGAAAGGTGAAGAAATCAAGCTAAAATGATGAAAGAAGCAATAAAGTTGAAGAAAAGAGGAAAAAACCGGAATCAAAGACACATGTTGCTCCTTTCTCCTCAAATTTCTATGTATTCCAGCCAAGTTTTGGGAATGTGGTCCATATAAAAGTTGTAGAACTTTGAGTTATCTTCGCGTGGACAGCTGACTCGTCGAATTCGGAGTTCGTATGTGAAAGTTATGGCCAAAATACAAAACTTGCCAGAAAAATGATGGACAGGCGTAATTACGCCATTCACAGGCGTAATTACGCCAACGCTACGGCATGTCTAGGCGTAGCTACGCCATTATACGCGTAATTACGCCTGAAGACTTTTGGAAAATTAAAAAACTTGATTTCTTTCCTTCCCACATGGATTCTAACCTACTCCATCAGCCTCCCAATACATATATACTCGAAATTCAGACCTTTTAACCATCTAGATAGTTAGGGTAGAGTAGTTTAGGATAGTTTTATAATTTTTCTCTCAATTTTGTTGAAGAACGCTACGAAGATCGAAGCGAATGCGGGATTGACACCTCGACGAGCGGAGATTGGATTAGTTTTCTTTCCCTTGTTTTTATTTATTGCTTTATCTTAGATTATGTCTAGCTAGTTTTAATTCTTGGTTGAGGAAGACAAATCCTTGGATTTATTTATCTTGGGGAGATTCTTACGCTTTAATTATCAATTTTATTGAGTATCAAGAGTTTTTCTGATTTTATTGATATGATTGTTGTGTTTGTTTATTGGATTGACAACCTAATAACTTGCATGAAATCTAACGCTAAATTAGATATCAAATACGGAATCGTTTGATCCCTCTAATTTACGAAGCAACTAAGATTAATTAAATTCCGCTTGTGAGTTTGTTAAATTCTTAGGAAGAACACTTGACTAGATTAAACATAGACGCTTGGATTATGTTGTTTAGCTTCATCGATCTCACTAGTTCATATGCTATCATCAATTTAAATCTTAATCGCTTGTATTTTGATTGATTGTTTGATAAGGGTTAAACTAGAACGCTTGGGCTACTTAACTACACGTAAGGTGAGATAGGACTTTGATTATTGGATTAAACGTCCAACGATGAATATTCATATGAAAAATTGAGTCTTTTGTGAATAGATGAAATAGATGATAATTCCAAGGAAGAGTCGACCGATACCAAGAATAACTTTCGTTACTTTAATCTTTAGTTTTAATTTTAATTAGTATAATTCATTCACAACCCCATCTTTTATTCTTTTGATTTTGATTTTCATTAACACAAGAATTCACACCTCCTCGTGGGATCGATCCCTACTCACGCTACTACATTATTGTTATCAATCTTGAGGATTGAGTGGGGTTAATTTGGGCGTACACGATAAGCGCACACCACCAGACAGTGCGCTGAGTAGAAAAGATTTTCAAGTCTCGATCGATCGGAACAATTTTCCGATCGATCGAGCGAGGCAGTAAACTTCAGAGCTGATTTTTTCCAAGTCTCGATCGATCGGTAGAAAATCTCGATCGATCGAGCGAGGCAGTGAGTTTCAAAGGCTGGCATGAACAGTGCACCGATCGATCGGACGACAATCTCGATCGATCGAGACGCAAATCCGGGAAAATCTTATCTTCCATTTTTGAAATGATTTCTTGAGGTATAAAAGGGAAAATCTCTTCCAATTCAAGGACACACCATACCAGACGTGAATTAGGTCAAGAGGAGCAGCCCTAGCCGCCGCCTAACGCCACCAAAGGAGATTCAATCTCCGTTCGTCGTCCAAAGTCAAGCCAATCCATTCCGGAGTGCAAGGAAGGAACAAGAAAAGAAATCACGGTGCAACGCACGGATTCATCCACCGTTTATCGTATTTCTAAACTTTAATTTATTTGATTTTCAATTTCATTTGATGTTTTTGAGGTCGAGAGACAATAAAACTCTTATGTATTTGATTTGAATTAAATCTAGTTTATTTTATTCGAGTTTTAGTTTCCTTGTGTTTGATTACTGATTCAATTGTGTTTGAGCGCATTGATTGCTATTGTTCATAAATTAATTGTTTGTGTAGATCAAAGTCTAGCTAGCTTTGATTGAATCTGAGAGTTATAACCGAGATCGAGAGATAACGTTGTAACACGCTCCATTAATTTATGATGTATGTTACGATTGAGATCGAGAGATGATATCGCATACGTGAGAACTTGGAATCGAGAGATTTAGAGTTATAAGGTTATGATAATTTATGCAACTTTGAATTAGTAAATAGGTGCATGAGAGTGACTTATTCTAATTTACTGTTAGTTTCTTTACAGCTCGAGAGAGTGTAACGAATAATAGAGAACACTTTTCACCTTTAGAATCAATTGGTTGATATTTTGAGAATTCAGTTGAATCATTAAAGATAACATAGTTGAACGACAAGCTTGGTAAATTTCTCGAGTAACTTACCTTCGCATATCCGGAACCACTCATTTTATTATTTCTTGTTTATCTGTTGGATGTAGTTTAGTTTGGTTTCAGATAATTACCTTTGTTAATCGTAGGCTAAATATAATTTTATTAATCTTATTTGGTACTTATACGTTAGTCCTTGTGGATTCGACAACCCGTACTTAATTTTCACTATACTAAAACTTGACAACCGTGCACTTGCGGTAGAATCGCTTCACACTATTCTTTGAAATATCTTTTGTTTAAAAATAAAGCGGTCAAGTTTTTGGCGCCGTTGTCGGGGACTAACTTTAGTAATATCATACTAGGTTCTTTGACTGTAATTTAACCATTTTTGTTTATATATTTCAAAAAAAAAATTATATATATTTATTTTGTTTTTGTTTTGTTTGTCTTGTGAGGTACTTGGAGATGCTACATCAACATGCCTTCACAAGCTTTGCCCAACAACGTTCCGAGCCGTTCTACGCTGTTTGGGAGAGATTCAATGAATTGGCCAACACATTCCGGTATCACAACTTTTCGAACTATACTCTCTTGCAATATTTCTTCAACGGGTTGGATGCACACACACGAGAATGGGTATTGAGCGGAGCACTGGTGACTGGGAGTCCCCTGGTTGATAGAGATGAGGACAGTGTGGTGCACCTGTTCAATGATATGGCGGACTTCGATCTTCACTGGCATTGTGATCCTTCACTACAAGGTTGGAGTCACCAATACCCACCGGAGCCTCACTACCCTATTTATACGCCACAACCATTTGAACATCACGAAGAGAGGAGAGATAGTTCTGCAGATGTCACGACTCAGTTAGAGGATACCTTAGTAAGATTCTTGGCATCAACCGAGAACAGTTTGGAGTGCCAAACCAACTCTATGCGTCACCTGGAGCAGCAAATGGCGGTCCTCATGGAAGCAATTTCAACTAGCTGCCAAGAGGAAGAGATGAGGGCTACAAATCAAGAGGCGACGAATCGAGGTTGCTTATATGATTACGATCACTCAACCAACCAAGTTTGGGGGAGTGATCCTACTAGTGTGGAAGAGTCGAGGGAACTTGAGCCTCTACAAGAGATTGAGCTTACTTCAGAGATGTTATCCGAGGAGTTCCCATGTGAAGATGAGTCGAATGCGATGTTGGAGAAGGAAGAGACGTTCGAAGATTCTGATTTGAGCCCATCGATGGAGACATGTTCTATGCCATATGTGGATCCTTATTTTCCATCGATGCCAACTTCACCGCACTACATCCTCCAAAATGCAAAGCCAAATCAAGAATCATTCTCCATGCTTACCACTTCAAGATGAATGTTGTTGGAGCGACGAGCTTACACTGCTACAATCTTGCCAATCTTGAGGGCATACTGAATGAAGATCCATTAGTGGTATCATATGATACTTACTATGGGCGGCAGCCGCTCTTTGATGGTTGCTTCTGATAGTCAAGCTGACGACTAGAAATCAGCGCTTCTTGGGAGGCAACCCAAGCGTATCCTTTTGCTATTTAGTTTTGTTTTATTTTCAGTTTTTGCATTTAGTTATCTCCCGAGTCGACTATTTTATTTGCATTCTTCTCTTGCTAGGTACTTGGTTGGAGCGATGAACCCCTACAACAGTGGAGCTTTCAAAAGCAAATCTTCCTCAACCCTCATGCAAGCGTCTTGATCAGGGGAGTTTACTGTTTCCCTTTTGATTCTTTTAAACATTGAGGGCAATGTTTGATTTAATTTTGGGGGAGTAGTAGCTTGCATGTTTTACTTGTTTTAACCACATGTTGTGTGCTTAAATGACACTTGAATCCTCCGATTATTATGAGCTAAAAAAAATTTTTTTTTATGAGTTCAAACTTGAGAAAAGAATGAATTAAGTAGTGACTATTCAATGAGGATTTTGATCTCACTATGCATATGAACTTGAATTGTAATTGGACTTGTACATGAATATCCTAATTTGAGTTAGCATGTCAAGAATGAGGAATACTTTGAGCACAATGAGTCATGATCTTGTGGATTGCATGTTGAATTGTGATAATTGTTGTGAACTTGATGATTTGTCTTGAGCATCTTAGAGCTATCATAGAACTTATTTGATGATGACACTTTGAGGCGAAATTTTATAGTTACAAACTTGACTTGGAAATTATCTAGGCGATCTTTGACGTTTGAGCCTTTCAAGCTTACCTAGTCTATATCAATCCCTAGTGTCCTATTTGAGCTTTATTGAAAAAAGAATGGTATATGCATTGCATATAATTAGACCCCATTCGACATTCTTGGCAAACTCATTATACTTACCCTTATTTGAGCCTAAATGAAAAAAGTTATCCTTACCCTAAGGGAGTATAATGAATATCATTCGATGCACTTGAATTGTTATCTTGATGAGCTTATTGAAAAAAATGATGAATGAGAAAAGAAAAAGATAGATAAAAAGCCTTGAGAAAAAGATTGACTAAATAAGACCCAAAGTGGCCAAGGCTATATAAGAAAAAGAAGAAAAGCTCGATGTGTGCGAAAAATTTGAACTGTAAATGATTATACTCTCTTCTTTGCGCTTATCCTATCTTTTCTTTGAAGCCAACACCAAAGGCCTTACATTACAAGCTTAAAAAGTCCTTTTGATCCAAGTCTAGAGAGTAACTATCATTAGTGGAGAAGTTGTTTGAAAATAGGCTTATAGGGTGCTTGATAATAATCTCGACGTTGAGTTGATTAACATGATTTGATCTTGAATATGTGTATGAAACTTGAGACTGACTATATCACACACACACGTTCCGATTTTGAGATATGTTGCTTGAATTAGGAGAAACATGTCTTGTCAACTTTTGTATATGTGCATGAGATTTCTGAGAATAAAATAAGTCATGAAATAATTGTTTCAAATATCAAGAATGAACTCTACCTTATGATCTTAATGCTTAATCGAGGACGATTAAGTGATAAGTTTGGGCGAGTTGATAGGGTTGAATATTACGCGTTTTAGGCTATGATATGTACATGTTTTCGTGTTGATTCTTGGAATATCTTATGGTTTATGGTATATATTTCTCTATTTCAGGAATCAATGTTGAAATTCATAAAAGGGGAAGAAATCAAGCTAAAATGATGAAAAAAATGAATTAAGTTGAAGAAAAGAGGAAGAAACCAGAATCCAAGACACATGTTGCTCCTTTCTCCTCATTTACTATATGTTCGAGCCATGTTTTGGAAATGTGTTCAATATAAAAGTTGTAGAACTTTCTCTTATCTTCGCGTGGACAGCTGATTCATCAAATTCGGAGTTTGTATGAGAAAGTTACGGCCAAAATACGAAACTCGCCAGAAGCTGAAAAAGGCGAAGAAACTTACTGTGAAAGGCGATCTATCGAGAAACCATTTCGATCGATCGAGAAAGGCTGAAAACTGAGCGAAATTCTTACTGGAAGGCTCGATCGATCGGCCACTTTTTCGGATCGATCGGGACGATGTGTTTGCATAAAAATACCTTCCTTATAGAGTTTGTTTCCAACAAGGAAGTCCTTGATTCCCTTCCCCTATATAGTACAAACGATTTTTACAACCGAAACATCATATTTTGAACCCTAGGAAAAGCCTCCACACCTCCATACCCATTCACCATCCAAACCACACACCATCTTCTTCCTCCAATCCATCTCACGTCCACCATAACCTCCACCTTTCTTCCATATATCATACACCCATTCACCATCCAAACCTCTCTTTCCTTCACTCCTCTCACACGTCCACCTTTTCTTCCCCATCATCACCACTTCACCCTAGGAATTGGAACAACCCAACAAGGCGATAAAAAGAGACGATCGAGAAGGAAGCAAGAGAAGGAGCGATGATCTACAACCGGAGTCGACGCTGGGAGTTTTTCTTTGTCTTTAAATTCTTAGTTTTGTTGTGTTTTGATTTATTATGAGGAACTAATTTTATTTATCGAGGCTAGGCGAACCTTTGTTATGAACCTTCGATTTGATGATTTAATGATTGAATTCTTATAATTCTTTGCGTATGTTTTATGTTCTTCATGCTTTTGGAGGTTTGATCACCTTTGAATGATGTTAGTATCGTAATTGAGATCGAGAGATGATTTTATGATACTGAATTAATAACTCATACCATGGATTTAAGACCGAGATCGAGAGATGACGTCAAATACATGCGTGATAGCCATAGATTCTAGTAATTGAAAGCTAGGAGTTTTCATGGATCTTATGCAACATTGAATTGTTAAATAAGTGAACGAGAGTTACTTACTGCAATTTGGTGTTAGGTTTAATATAGCTCGAGAGAGTGTATTAGATAAATGGGAGAACTCGTCACCTTAAAAATATTTGAGTATTCAATCGAGAATTGTAGGGAATTACAGTGGTGAGCCAAAGTCTCGATAATCTTATCTTGTGGATTTTTCTTGTTTACTTTTATTGACTTGGTTGGATTAGAGTAGTTTAATTTAGTTTAGTTTAATTATCAATTTATTATCGTAGGTTAAATATAGTTAAAAGACATCTTATTTGGTACTTACTTGTTAGTCTCTGTGGGTTCGACAATCCGTATCTTCCTATCTATACTAAAACTTGACACCGTGCACTTGCGGTCTAAAATCGCTGGATAGTAAATTTGTAGAGTAATTCAAAGTAATATTGACTAGGAGTTGATATGGCACATGTTGATCTTAAAGATATATATGTAACTCATGTTTGACAATAGCCCACACGCACGTTCCGATGTTGCGATGTATTGTTTAACTTAGGAGGAATTGCTTCTTGTTAAATGTTGAATGACTTCTATTGATGTGTAAGTAGGACTTCTGAGTTTTTACGTATGTTGTAAAGATGATTCATGCTTAGTATCGAGTTTAACTTTTCTTTTTGAGCTTATTGCTTGCTCGAGGACGATCAAGTCTAAGTTTGGGGGAGTTGATAGGCTTAGATTTTGAGTGTTTTTAACTGTAATTTCTTCCTACTTTTCGTATTTTTTCCTGGATGATAATATGCTTTTTGGTGTTTATTCGTTTGTTTCAGGAAAATAGATCGGAAGTGGAAGAAATGATCTAATATGAAGATAACGGGCGAAATTGAGGCGAAAAAGAGCTAAAATTGAGGAAATGAGATTTTCGGAATCTCGATCGATCGAGATTATGTCTCGATCGATCGAGCCAGACAGTGCGCTGAGAAGAAAAGATTTTCAAGTCTCGATCGATCGGAACAATTTTCCGATCGATCGAGCGAGGCAGTAAACTTCAGAGCTGATTTTTTCCAAGTCTCGATCGATCGGTAGAAAATCTCGATCGATCGAGCGAGGCAGTGAGTTTCAAAGGCTGGCATGAACAGTGCACCGATCGATCGGACGACAATCTCGATCGATCGAGACGCAAATCCGGAAATATTATCTTCCATTTTTGAAATGATTTCTTGAGGTATAAAAGGGAAAATCTCTTCCAATTCAAGGACACACCATACCAGACGTGAATTAGGTCAAGAGGAGCAGCCCTAGCCGCCGCCTAACGCCGCCAAAGGAGATTCAATCTCCGTTCGTCGTCCAAAGTCAAGCCAATCCATTCCGGAGTGCAAGGAAGGAACAAGAGAAGAAATCACGGTGCAACGCACGGATTCATCCACCGTTTATCGTATTTCGAAACTTTAATTTATTTGATTTTCAATTTCATTTGATGTTTTTGAGGTCGAGAGACAATAAAACTCTTATGTATTTGATTTGAATTAAATCAAGTTTATTTTATTCGAGTTTTAGTTTCGTTGTGTTTGATTACTGATTCAATTGTGTTTGAGCGCATTGATTGCTATTTGTGGGGTCTTCCCACCTTAACAGTGATTAATAGACAAAGAAGGACTAATCATGCATTAATAACATTCTAAGGTTCTGGTTGTTACATGAGCTATCAGAAATACAGGCCAAAATAAAGGACTTCAAAAATAAATTCATTACACTTCCAAAAGAATGTTCATGTTTAGATTTATACTACTCCTAGAGTAGATACTAATCAAGACTTGATTCCTATACATTCCTGTATTCTTCGTAGCTCACTGCCTCAACCCGACCCCTTAGTCCTTTAGTCCAAAAGTGTACCTACAGGGACAACACATCATAAGCATATACAATCTCATTCAACATCATAAAACATCATAGTAAATGAATGAAACATTGGTTAAGTAAATATGTTGGTTATTCATTAACTTCTTATCGTTGTCCCTGATTCACAATCATGCATATGGGCATCTTACCCTGTGGCATCTTACCACATTATAAACATTGCATGGCCTCTTACCATGTGGGGCATCTTACCCCGTGGCATCTTACCACAATAACATCAGCATGGCCTCTTACCATGTGGGGCATCTTACCCCGTGGCATCTTACCACAATAACATCGCATGGCCTCTTACCATGTGGGGCATCTTACCCCGTGGCATCTTACCACAATAGCATCATGTAAACATCATCATATAAACATCGTATAAACATCATCATATAAACATCGTATAGACATCATCGTATAAACATCGTATAGACATCATCATTTCATCGTGAATACCCATGCAATAAAAGCATAGTTGTAGTATAAAGATGTGTGTTACCGTCCGATGCCCGTACGCCTCTTACGTACCTTTTCAAAAAGAGGAGGAGTCAACAGACTTTATCTCCTTGATGGTGCCGGTACCTGGGATGGCTCTACAAGACTACACAATACCATATTAGATGCCTCAATACCATCTCACATCATAACTTAACAAAATAAAACATTATTACATTTTTCAACTTTCTGCCTCTCCCGATCGATCGGCCCAAGGTCTCGATCGATCGAGAAACTGTGCACAAACAGTGCCTTAGTATTCAGTCTCGCTCGATCGATCGAAACATTTTACCGATCGATCGAGGAGCTTCACCGATCGATCGAGAAATCCTTCGATCGATCGGCACTTAAAAATCAAAACATGCTTTAGACCTTCCGTCTCGCTCGATCGATCGGGACCAAATCTCGATCGATCGAGAGCTCTGAAAAAATCGGGACTTTCCCAGATTTTTGAGCACCTCTTTTCACATCATCATTCTACTTCATAACACATCTTACTTGCTGAAACAACCATGTGAAGAACTTCATAAAATATCCATGTAAGCACTTAAATCAAAGGTTTAGCAAAACCTAAGCTAACATGCATCATAACATCATCATAATCTTCATCCTCAACCAACTTTAACAGAAACAGAGCATGCTTATCTTTTTTCCAGATTTTCGAGCACATAGTTTCATAAGAAGAAAACCAACATATAACGTAAGTAATATACTCGAATATACATGCTAGGAGCTTCATAATACTTCCATGTAGACATACATACCAAGGTTTCGTTCATACCTACACTAGCATGCATAGAAATCCTCACTACAAAACCCAACTCAACCCGAAAACCCAGAAAACAGGGTCATGGATTACCTCACTCTTTTTGCTCCCTTTTTGGCAAGGATTTCTCAACCTGATCCACCAGCCAAATCTCCACCTTCTGTAGTTCTTTCTGGACGATTTTGGGGGGAGAAGGGGAGGAAGAAGTGTCTTGGAAGCAAATGAGTGAAGTATGGGTGAGGGATGTGATGGGGTATGGGCTGCCAAGTGGGGGGTGGCCGAGTGGCAGGGGTTGGTGGTGTGGGTTGGGTGGTCATGTGGTGTTTAAATGTGTCCCGGTATTTAGTACGATGTATTAAAACATCCTCACTCGATATTTTCTAACTTCATTTAATTAATACATCCTTAAAAACACTCAACATGCCCCCTAAATCATATCATCATATCGTAATTATATTCCCCCAAATTAATTACACCACAACCCTTAAACATAACATAAATCATCACCATAGCACATGATCGTATAACATTTCGGGGGTATTACATTACTCCCCTACTTATAAGATTTCGTCCTCGAAATCCACATGCATCATCATAATGGAACTAAACATTAAGAACATACCAGAGAATAGTTCTGGATAGTGCTGCACCATATGCCGTTCCGTCTCCCATGTAGCCACCTCGACACCCCGACGATCCCACTGAACTTTGACCATCGGTATAACTTTGCTTCGTAGTCTGCGATCCTCTCGATCCAGAATTCTGATTGGTCGTTCTACGTAGGACACATCTGAGTCTAACTGAAATTCTGAAGGCTGTAAGACATGAGACGGGTCTGGCTCATACTTCCGTAACATGGAGACATGGAAAACATCATGTATGCCAGACAAGGATGGCGGTAAAGCCAAGCGATATGCCAAAGTACCGACACGCTGTAAAACTTCATATGGCCCAACATACCTCGGAGATAACTTCCCCCGCATCCCAACACGAACCACACCCCTGAAGGGCGAGATCTTTAAGAAGACCCTTTCTCCTAACTGGAATTCCAGCGGTCGTCGCCGCTTATTGGCATAGGCTGCCTGCCTATCCTGGGCTGCTTTCATCTTTTGGCGTATAAATTTTATCTTACTTTCCATATTCCCTGATCAGATCCGGTCCTCCGACCTCTTTGCTAGTCTAGTCCTCCCAATACAGCGGTGATCTACATCGTCGTCCATACAGAGCTTCAAAAGGAACCATTTGAATGCTCGCATGATAACTGTTATTATAGGAGAACTCTACCAGTGGCACTGAATCCTGCCATGGAGTATCAAACTCCAGAATACATGCCCTCAACATGTCCTCGAGCGTCTGAATGGTGCACTCCGTTTGGCCGTCTGTCTGAGGGTGATAGGCCGTACTCAGTCTCACCTCTGTGCCCAAAGCTGTCTGGAGACCCTCCCAGAAATGTGAAGTGAACCTCGGGTCTCTGTCAGACACTATCGAGACTGGAATACCATGCAATATCACAACATCCCGTATATACATCTGGGTCATCTTCAAGTATGTATAAGACATACTGTAAGGGATGAAATGAGCCGTCTTCGTCAGCCTATCCACGATCACCCAGATCGCGTCAAATCCTGAGGCCGTCCTCGGCAAGTGGGTCACGAAGTCCATAGATATATGCTCCCACTTCCATTCGGGCACCTCTAAGCTCTTCAGCTCACCACCAGGCCTCTGCCTCTCTGCCTTTACCTGCTGGCAGATCAAACATCTTTTAACGAAATTGATCACCTCACGCTTCATGCGTCTCCACCAGAATTGATCGCATAGATCTTTGTACATCTTCTTTCCCCCTGGGTGGATACTGAACCGACTACTGTGAGCTCGCTCCAATATTCCTCTATGCAGTTCTGGTGTATCTGGGACTACCCATCGGTTGCCCAGTCTCAGAGAATCATCCTCAGCCACTCTGAACTTGGATGGCTGACCCTGAAGTACCAATGATGTCCATCTCTGAACCTCACTATCCGACTTCTGGGCCTTCCTGATCACCTCAAATATATCTGGCTCCGCCAATAGGGTCGACAATCGCACAGGCGACGTGTCTACATCGAAATCATAGCCCAGATGGCAATAAGATGTCATTAAGGCCGACAAACACATAACATCCTCTGCAGTACTCTTCACCTTCCGACTTAAGGCGTCTGCTATTAAGTTTGCTTTACCTGGATGGTACTCAATTTCACAATCATAGTCTTTGAGTAAATCCATCCACCTTCTTTGCCTCATATTCAACTCTGCCTGAGTGAATAAGAACTTCAAGCTCTTATGATCCGTATATATAGTGAAAGACGTGCCATACAAGTAATGCCTCCAGATCTTCAAGGCAAAAATGATGGCCGCCAATTCCAAATCGTGCACTGGGTACCTAGCCTCGTGTGGCTTTAGCTGCCTCGATGCATAAGCCACCACGTGCTTATCTTGCATCAACACACAGCCCAAACCCTGCAGTGACGCATCCGTATACAAGGCAAACCTCCTCAGACGGAATCACCAATACCGGCGCTGTAGTCAAGCAACGCTTCAGTTCTTGAAAACTTTCCTCACAAACCTCAGACCAAAAGAAGGGGACTCCTTTCTGAGTCAGCTGTGTCAGGGGTTTGGCAATCTTCAAGAAACCTTCGACGAAACGTCGGTAATAACCTGCCAAACCGAGGAAACTCCGTATCTCCGGTACAGAAGTGGGTGTTGCCCACTCTAACACAGCTTCAATCTTCCTGGGATCTACAGATATCCCATGGCTAGATATGACATGGCCCAAGAATACCACGCTGTCCAACCAGAACTCGTACTTACTAAGCTTTGCATACAGCTGATGATCCCTAAGGATCTGAAGTACTATCCTCAAGTGCCTTACATGCTCTTCTTCAGTCCGAGAGTAAATAAGTATGTCGTCAATGAAGACTATGACGAACTGATCCAAATATGGCTGAAACACTCTATTCATCAAACTCATGAAGACAGCTGGGGCATTAGTCACCCCAACAGGCATGACCAGGAATTCATAATGCCCATATCTAGTCCTGAATGCCGTCTTCTGAACATCGTCTTCTCTTACTCGAATCTGATCCCCGACCTCAGATCGATCTTACTATAAAGCCTCGTACCCTGCAACTGATCGAACAAGTCATCGATCCTCGGAAGTGGATACTTGTTCTTTACTGTAGCTTTGTTCAGTTGTCTATAGTCAATGCATAGACGCATCGATCCATCTTTCTTCTTAACAAATAAGACAGGCGCACCCCATGGCGATACGCTAGGGCGTATGTAGCCCTTGTCAAGGAGTTCTTGCAACTGAATCTTCAACTCCCTTAACTCAGCTGGCGCCATCCTATACGGGGCACGAGAAATTACAGACGTCCCTGGTAGTAACTCAATCCCAAACTCGACCTCTCTCGTCGGTGGGAATCCGGGAATTTCCTCCAGAAAGACATCAGCAAACTCCGCCACTACGGGCACATCCTCAACCTTTAGCTCTTTCCTCTTTTCCGTCATATCAACAGCATAGATAAGATATCATGTATGACCTCGTTCTAATAACTGTGCCATCTTGACAGCAGATATCAACGGAATCTTTGGGCGAGAACCATCCCCAAAGAATGTCCACTGGACTCCCATAATAGACCTGAAACGGACAGTCCTCTGCCTGCAGTCTACCACCGCCTGATACTTGTTCAGAACATCGATGCCCACAATGCAATCGAAATCTGTCATTTCCAGCATAATCAAATCTGATCTTAACTCATTATCCTCAAAATAAATGAGGCCATCATAGACAATCTGATCCGTAGTCAAACTTTTTCCAGCGGGGGTCGAGACCATAAGAGGCATGGGCGACGGAGAAGTGCATATGTGGTGCCTTTCAACAAAATTCGTCGACACAAAAGAGTGTGACGCACCTGTGTCTATCAATATAAGAGCAGGGTGCGTAAATAAAAGACACGTACCCGCTATAACCTCCTCCGGAGCTGCTGTAGCCTGCTCCCTAGTCAAAGCATACACCTGTCCCTGAGGTGGCCCCGTGGGCTGACCTCCATACTGCCTCGGTGCGAAAGGGGGTCGGTGCTGTGCCGCTCTGTCCGCAGACCTCCCCGTAGAGTTCTGCTGTCTTCCCCTGTTGGGACACTGTCGAGCAAAATGGCCTCTATCGCCACAGACATAGCATCCTACGCAATCCTTTGCCAAATGTGGTTGTCCACAAAGAGTGCACTGAACTCTTCCAGATCTGTCTCCCTGAGGCTGTCCTCTCCCGGATGGAGCATCATTCCTACGGTTCCCTTTCCATCGATTCTCGGGCCTCTTGCCACTGAATCTCGACGCTGAAGTGTTTCCCCTAGACTTAAACTGATCACCCCTGGGCTTCAAATTGTCAGGAATGGATTTCTGAGGGGGTGCTGGAGGTGGCACTGCATCAGGATATGCACCAACTCCCAGTTCAGCTAGCTCAGCTCGTGAGAGCGCATCGTCAAAACAGGCACGGCCATAGGTAATTACCCTGTCATATTGTTCCGGCCTCAAGCCCTTCATGAAATTCCTCATCTTCGCTTGAGGGTTTGCAGCAATATGGGGCACGTATCGTAGTAATGAACAGTAATGCAGAGCATAATCAGACACAGGCATGGTACCTTGTCTTAAACTGGTGAACTCATCCTCCTTGGCTTGTCTTGCAGCGGCTAAGAAGTAGCGGGTCAGAAACCGCGTTCGGAACATCTTCCAATTTATTTCCTGTCCCAGAGCCTCTTGCTCAATTACTGTAAGGACCCCAAGCCCTTAACCCTTGATTAGTGTATTAACCACTATGTGTGGTACATGCTTCTATACAAATCAATCGGGAAACTCAGATGATGCTTACAAAATTCCCTTAACATTCAACGTTATAAGATCATTTCTACTAACATGTAGACCCATAGAGTTGCCCATTACCATGCCCTTTTTGCCACTTTTTACATTGTGGACTTTTATAAAAATTTGGGCAGAGTCTCCCCATAAATAGAGCTATCCCGAAACCAAAAGCACATCACATAATATAATTCCCGGCCAGGGAATACACAATACTCAACAGACTACTGAACACAAAGTCAATTCCCAGCCAGGGAAGACACCACACATAAGACGACAAAAGTGGGTTTCAACACCCACATAATACACCAACGACTCTCATATCATTAGCAATTCTACCACAATTGCACGCAACATATAATGAAAGAGAGAAAGGCTCATGCCTTTATATACAACCCATATACATGAATATCCATGCTCACAAGCGAGCATCATAAATGTGTATATAAACCTCGGGTGTATATAAGTACTCTATACGATACCGTGCTCCATCAAGCCCTGGTACCACGATCCTGTGAGTACATCCAATCAACAGCTCGAGCCCAGCTCCATAGCCATCGATGCACCTGTTCACCTGCCCCAACAGAGACAGCCCCCAACGGGGTGAGCATACCAATACACAAAATCCCATAATCACAATAATGAAATTCATAATTTACAACAAAAGTAAATACTAATGAATTTAAATGATACTCCCTGGATGGCAACATCCTCATCCGGGATTCCGTGTACTGTCCCTGTTCTCACAATCATCAAACTCATCAAATCTCATAAATCAGTAAATCAACACATTGATTTAACTCATAGCATGCCTGATTCTCAAGTATCAATAATCAATGATTTCCAAGTTCATTATACATACAAATATAGATATCACAATATCTAGTACTGATTTCTCAATTTCACTATCAATCACAGATAGCTCAAATGCCTAGACATCTCACATGTCTTATAATGAGTACATGATCCCACGATCATTCTCAGGCATCTCAAATGCCGTACGATAGTCATATAGACTCAGTACCCCATATATATCAACATATATATGCATATAGCCATACCCACAACCATCTAATGAAATTACAACACATTAGGCATTTCACAATTTCTATCACATAAAGTAATGCTCGTACGTCACACGTACCTTAAATCTCCGAAGTCCGAGCCAAACCTTGCTCGAGTTCCATGCCCCGAGGAACGATGTGCTAACACGATAAATTAATTCACAATTAATTACGAACATGCAACCCATGCTCAAGCACACCCACAACCCTCAAAAATATTGTCAACACAAGACAATAACCAATATCGAAAATTGCTCAAGAATACCCCACAAATTCTCGAACCTTCACAACACAAAATCCAACCCAAATAATTACCATAATTCATCTAAAACGTGAATTAAGCTATCCAAGCAAGAATCAACACCCCTTGCCAAAAACCCCCAATTTTCGAACTCAATACCCTAAAATTCGAATCCAAACAAGCCCTTAAATTCGAACCCTTGTAATTCTTCAAATTCGAATACAATCAAGCATCATAATGCATCTACAACATAAATAAATCAATTGTTAACAAGAATCATCACTCCTTATCAAAAATCCCCAAATTCGAACATAAACCCCACAAAATCGAACTGAAAATCGAACCAAATGCAACCAATATTTCGAACCACAAAAATCTGAAATAATCGACCCAAACCAAGCACCAAAACGCCCCAAAAACACCTGAAAGAAAGCCCCAAAATCGTACCAAAAATCGAGCCCCAAATCGAAGAAATTCCAGTTTTCGAACCCTAGCGTTTTTCTGCAGAAATCCGAGCTCGATTCTCGACGAAACTTCGAATTGATGGTGTAGAAAGGACCGCCTGGACGAGACGAAGCCGGCGCCGGGTCGGACGCGCCGATCGGCGGCCGGACGGCGGCGGGCGAAGCACTTAAAGCTGCGTGGGTCAGGGGGCGACGGGAAGGTTACGCGGGAGGAGGAGAGAGACTGACGGGAAAATGTGGGGAAAAATGGCTCCGATAATTAAAATCTCGGGTTTAATTGGTATTTATAGCAAAAATACCCCGAAATACTAATATCCCCACAAATACATCATGATTCATTAAAAATCATCTGTTTCCAAAAATTCTCTCTCTAACTCAAAAATCCCTCTACCGGTGCCCACACACAGCACCCGAGATTCTGAGTCACACTATAAACCCAACTCACAGGTTTTCACCGAAATGAGAATACGATCTCAACCTCGGGATCCCACGATCCCAACTACTCAAATAGACGAGCCCAGAAGGCCCAACACTTCGATTAAACTCCAATTGCCACGTAAAACAACTTTACGGGTTATTAACACTCCGGGATTAACATCCCTAATCTCAGGTCATCACAATATCCCCCACTAAAAGAATTTCGTCCTCGAAATTAGCACCGGTGTATCACATAACACCCAGGCTACACAACAACATGAAGTCATAACCTCGATTCTTGACCATATCAGAATCGTCTCAATAAACGCGAGGATACTTATCTCACATCAAACTCTGAAACAGAGCGACTTTACCAAAACCAACATACCCAAGAGGCAAATGTACCTCGATGCGGTTCATCCCAAAAGTCAGTCCCTCATGACTGCAAAACAACCAATACTTACGACCGTAGATCGGACAGTCATCCTTAGTTCTAATACAACCAGTAAGAACGCATCCTGGATGACACCTCAACCGTGAGAACGTTGACCTCGTGTCAAACTCTGGAGTGGAATAGACTCCCAAATCCATCATAACGTCAAAGATCGTCAGCACAACTCAACGCTAACAGTCCAAAAACAGTTAGTCGACTGAAACTGCAAGGATTCAAATCGCTCCCGATTCTATCGTAGATATCATCCAATGACATCTCTATCAAGACTCACGATGTCTAACATACATCGTTACGAGGGAAACACTAGGATACCACGGTGTACACATACCAAACCTGGTTTCCACTTTCAAACCTTTTCCATCGAAGGAGCAGTCGCATCATTGCAACTCAATTTGGGCAACTCACGGCCCCAGATTCACACAAAAGACATCTCACAAGATGTCCACCTCCGGATATTCCAAGGATCACATCCTGATCATAAATAAACCATCGAGACTCCACAGAGTTCAAATCCTGGGAGGACATGCAATAAACACATTGCATCCTCAACGCTTGTGTCGACAACGACACCCAATAAATCTGAATTCCTGCCATCCCTTGACAATCCTAGGATTTAACAATCCAACTTGGGAAGGCTATCACATAACTCGAAGGAAACACCAACAATGGAACACCTCAACCCACACAAGATAATTCCCTCCTCAAAGGGAGTCAACTAACTTCACGATTGTTTCTCATAACTTAACGTGCCATGGAGATTCCCAATCTCAAGGTGTTCAATATCTCTCATAAGAGATTTAGCCATCCAAAATAGCATACTCTATGCTTTGACAAAAAAAGGAAATCATTAATTGGCATCCGTATACTCACCGGTATACCTGCCTAAACACCGACATCACATGCATACTCAATGCACTTGGCTCGGGTATCTACAACATACCCCTAAGCCCCAAACACGACCGTCAATTCTGAGTCATTCCCTATCCAGTGGAGGACGATAATCGACGATTAACAACACGGTGTGATTCCCAAAATCAACACCACACGTACCAACTCACCGAATCTTTCAAAGATTCCCAAATAGGTCTAATACTACCTCATTCCCCACAAGGGAAGTGCCATCGAACTCGAGATTCCACAAGTCTCGAAACACCGTTCGGAAAAACTGGATACAATAACCCCCATTGCATCCCAAATACACAGGTTCCCTCAGATCGAGTCAATAACGACCTGATGACTCTCTCGTTGGTACTCCAACAATACACTATGTCATCACCACGATATCTGGCTAGCAAAGCGCTGTCTCCATAGGCTCATATCAAGCCCACCAACAAACCATATGTCCCATCTCGGTACGCCATACCGTAACATCCATTTAGAGTAGTGGGTCATCACCCAAAATCTCTCTAAAACCAAAGCATAATGGACATCCCGGTGTCCTTGCTCAACCACGGAGCCATCTTAATTCATTAGGACATATCCCACACCTTCAGGTTGGGTATGACCACGCCTACCGCAGATCACAACAACAAACGAGTAGTTTCCTCAATGACTACTCTTACCACCAATCACTTGGCCCTAGCCAAACCAACGAGCATACCCAAGGTATCATTGCTCGACAAAAGGTCTCGTCAACTAGTGACCCAGACTCTACCATGTGCTCACCATCGGCACTCAAACCATACGACTAAACACATAACGTAAATGTATTAGCCATCAAAACGATGCTACACGTCTACATAGAACATCAACTATGTCATCGTCATCCCGTGACGACATATGTCAACATATGACATCCAACTAACATCGTCCAACATACGACGGTACATGGCAATACACGACATCCATAATCTCATCATCAACACATGGCATATATATAGCAACACATAGTATCCACAATAATACTAACACAAGTAATATGCCATACCTCATCGCTATCAAGATAGCGGAATACCTGTATCCGTCGCTCGATAATAGTACGTAGTCAGCACCCATCGCTCGAAGGCGGCAAAATCCTGTGCTGAGTACATAGCGGCACAATCCATCGCTATAGAATCGACGGCATGATACCTCGTCATATAATAAGTGGTATGAAACCTCGCTATACACCTGAGCATGAAAAATCGTCCACATAATAGCGGAAAGAGGCATCGCTATCAATACACATGGCGGCAAGAACTATCGCCAGTCAATATAACGGCATGAACCATCGCTATCAATATCCATGGCGGCAAGAATCATCGCCAGTCAATATAGCGGCATGAACCATCGCTATCAATATCCATGGCGGCAAGAATCATCGCCAGTCAATATAGCGGCATGAACCATCGCTATCAATACACATGGCGGCAAGAACTATCGCCAGTCAATATAGCGGCATGAACCATCGCTATCAATATACATGGCGGCAAGAACCATCGCCAGTCAATATAGCGGCATGAACCATCGCTATCAATATCCATGGCGGCAAGAATCATCGCCAGTCAATATAGCGGCATGAATCATCGCTATCAATATCCATGGCGGCAAGAATCATCGCCAGTCAATATAGCGGCATAAACCATCGCTATCAATATCCATGGCGGCAAGAATCATCGCCAGTCAATATAGCGGCATAAACCATCGCTATCAATATCCATGGCGGCAAGAATCATCGCCAGTCAATATAGCTGATCCCTAGTCATTGTCACGGTAGTGTATTTTAATGCCCCTCGCTCAAGTAAAAACATGCGGTACTCCCACCCCTCGCTTCACATATAGGCGGCATAGAATAACCTCGCTTAAATGGACATGCGGTACTCCCACCCCTCGCCTCACATTTTAGCGGCAAATATTCTTTCCTCGCCTCATATGCTAACCACGCTTCAATGTGACATGCGGCGCTCCCACCCCTCGCTTCACATTTTGCGGCACAAAATAAAAAATAGCGGCAAGCATTTAAAATCATCACTCATCCATAACAATGACTCATGGGATATTCACCAAGTATTCCATTTACACCTGCAATCACAAAGCATATGCCATATCCAATATACATCAACATGAGTGTATTTTAATGCACCTCGCACAAATGTGACATGCGGCGCTCCCACCCCTCGCTTCAACAAATGGCGGCAAAGCATTAAAATCATCACTACATGTACACATGCAACAACAATGCATAAATCCACGATGTATATAAAATGCAGGTTACCGTTTCGTGTCTTTCAACCATGGCCTTAGCCTTTCGCATCATAGTGTTCCTACAGGAACAATCACAACCCATGAGCATACAATAATCCATATTCCCACAATATGATTATAATGAGTAAATGCATAAATCATGAGTACAAAGTACTTCCCATATTCCGATGCATTTCAAAATGCTCCATTTGGTTGCCCCTGTGTCACAACTCACAATCATAATCAACAGGTTATATTATGATTCCATAGATGTCATGACATATAATCGTTTCACTATGATCGCATATCACACATGCACATAAGCAAAACAGTTGTGTCACACAACACTAGCTACTATCATGCATAAATATGTGCTACTCATTCCTATCAGCATGTTCCAGGCCCTCAACAGCCCCAAAGAGCTAACCACTGCTCTGATACCACTAATGTAAGGACCCCAAGCCCTTAACCCTTGATTAGTGTATTAACCACTATGTGTGGTACATGCTTCTATACAAATCAATCGGGAAACTCAGATGATGCTTACAAAATTCCCTTAACATTCAACGTTATAAGATCATTTCTACTAACATGTAGACCCATAGAGTTGCCCATTACCATGCCCTTTTTGCCACTTTTTACATTGTGGACTTTTATAAAAATTTGGGCAGAGTCTCCCCATAAATAGAGCTATCCCGAAACCAAAAGCACATCACATAATATAATTCCCGGCCAGGGAATACACAATACTCAACAGACTACTGAACACAAAGTCAATTCCCAGCCAGGGAAGACACCACACATAAGACGACAAAAGTGGGTTTCAACACCCACATAATACACCAACGACTCTCATATCATTAGCAATTCTACCACAATTGCACGCAACATATAATGAAAGAGAGAAAGGCTCATGCCTTTATATACAACCCATATACATGAATATCCATGCTCACAAGCGAGCATCATAAATGTGTATATAAACCTCGGGTGTATATAAGTACTCTATACGATACCGTGCTCCATCAAGCCCTGGTACCACGATCCTGTGAGTACATCCAATCAACAGCTCGAGCCCAGCTCCATAGCCATCGATGCACCTGTTCACCTGCCCCAACAGAGACAGCCCCCAACGGGGTGAGCATACCAATACACAAAATCCCATAATCACAATAATGAAATTCATAATTTACAACAAAAGTAAATACTAATGAATTTAAATGATACTCCCTGGATGGCAACATCCTCATCCGGGATTCCGTGTACTGTCCCTGTTCTCACAATCATCAAACTCATCAAATCTCATAAATCAGTAAATCAACACATTGATTTAACTCATAGCATGCCTGATTCTCAAGTATCAATAATCAATGATTTCCAAGTTCATTATACATACAAATATAGATATCACAATATCTAGTACTGATTTCTCAATTTCACTATCAATCACAGATAGCTCAAATGCCTAGACATCTCACATGTCTTATAATGAGTACATGATCCCACGATCATTCTCAGGCATCTCAAATGCCGTACGATAGTCATATAGACTCAGTACCCTATATATATCAACATATATATGCATATAGCCATACCCACAACCATCTAATGAAATTACAACACATTAGGCATTTCACAATTTCTATCACATAAAGTAATGCTCGTACGTCGCACGTACCTTAAAACTCCGAAGTCCGAGCCAAACCTTGCTCGAGTTCCATGCCCCGAGGAACGATGTGCTAACACGATAAATTAATTCACAATTAATTACGAACATGCAACCCATGCTCAAGCACACCCACAACCCTCAAAAATATTGTCAACACAAGACAATAACCAATATCGAAAATTGCTCAAGAATACCCCACAAATTCTCGAACCTTCACAACACAAAATCCAACCCAAATAATTACCATAATTCATCTAAAACGTGAATTAAGCTATCCAAGCAAGAATCAACACCCCTTGCCAAAAACCCCCAATTTTCGAACTCAATACCCTAAAATTCGAATCCAAACAAGCCCTTAAATTCGACCCTTGTAATTCTTCAAATTCGAATACAATCAAGCATCATAATGCATCTACAACATAAATAAATCAATTGTTAACAAGAATCATCACTCCTTATCAAAAATCCCCAAATTCGAACATAAACCCCACAAAAATCGAACTGAAAATCGAACCAAATGCAACCAATATTTCGAACCACAAAAATCTGAAATAATCGACCCAAACCAAGCACCAAAACGCCCCAAAAACACCTGAAAGAAAGCCCCAAAATCGTACCAAAAATCGAGCCCCAAATCGAAGAAATTCCAGTTTCGAACCCTAACGTTTTTCTGCAGAAATCCGAGCTCGATTCTCGACGAAACTTCGAATTGATGGTGTAGAAAGGACCGCCTGGACGAGACGAAGCCGGCGCCGGGTCGGACGCGCCGATCGGCGGCCGGACGGCGGCGGGCGAAGCACTTAAAGCTGCGTGGGTCAGGGGGCGACGGGAAGGTTACGCGGGAGGAGGAGAGAGACTGACGGGAAAATGTGGGGAAAAATGGCTCCGATAATTAAAATCTCGGGTTTAATTGGTATTTATAGCAAAAATACCCCGAAATACTAATATCCCCACAAATACATCATGATTCATTAAAAATCATCTGTTTCCAAAAATTCTCTCTCTAACTCAAAAATCCCCTACCGGTGCCCACACACAGCACCCGAGATTCTGAGTCACACTATAAACCCAACTCACAGGTTTTCACCGAAATGAGAATACGATCTCAACCTCGGGATCCCACGATCCCAACTACTCAAATAGACGAGCCCAAAAGGCCCAACACTTCGATTAAACTCCAATTGCCACGTAAAACAACTTTACGGGTTATTAACACTCCGGGATTAACATCCCTAATCTCAGGTCATCACAATTACGGTGGTCTTCCACCACATCAGAGCCTTCTTGGCCAGCTGAAATTCTGCCAATCTGATCCAGGCTGTCTTTGCACAAGGCGCTGCCACAAATATCTGTTCAATCCTCTCCAGCCACTCTTCAGCTTTTTCCCCTGATTCAGTTCCTTCGAACATCGGGGGTCGGTACATCATAAACTGAGCCAAGCTCAACTCCCCCGGTAGCAACTGTTGTTCCGAAGGTTCTTCGCCCAAGGCTGGTGGTGGCAATGGATTCGTACGCCCAGCACTCGCATTTACACTAACGGCGTCACCCACGTCTATATTTACTGCCATGCTGCAACACAAGGGTTAATAACAACACCAAAAGCAGTTCATAAAGCACATCGTTAGATAATTAAACATGTTAGCATAACATAGGAACTTCATATGCAACATACCTATAAAACATGTTCAAAAGTAAGCACCTAGCCAACTTATTGCTAAGGCTACCCTTCACTCATTCCCGAGTTATCAAACCACTGCTCTGATACCACTAATGTGGGGTCTTCCCACCTTAACAATGATTAATAGACAAAGAAGGACTAATCATGCATTAATAACATTCTAAGGTTCTGGTTGTTACATGAGCTATCAGAAATACAGGCCAAAATAAAGGACTTCAAAAATAAATTCATTACACTTCCAAAAGAATGTTCATGTTTAGATTTATACTACTCCTAGAGTAGATACTAATCAAGACTTGATTCCTATACATTCCTGTATTCTTCGTAGCTCACTACCTCAACCCGACCCCTTAGTCCTTTAGTCCAAAAGTGTACCTACAGGGACAACACATCATAAGCATATACAATCTCATTCAACATCATAAAACATCATAGTAAATGAATGAAACATTGGTTAAGTAAATATGCTGGTTATTCATTAACTTCTTATCGTTGTCCCTGATTCATAATCATGCATATGGGCATCTTACCCTGTGGCATCTTACCACATTATAAACATTGCATGGCCTCTTACCATGTGGGGCATCTTACCCCGTGGCATCTTACCACAATAACATCGCATGGCCTCTTACCATGTGGGGCATCTTACCCCGTGGCATCTTACCACAATAACATCGCATGGCCTCTTACCATGTGGGGCATCTTACCCCGTGGCATCTTACCACAATAGCATCATGTAAACATCATCATATAAACATCGTATAAACATCATCATATAAACATCGTATAGACATCATCGTATAAACATCGTATATACATCATCATTTCATCGTGAATACTCATGCAATAAAAGCATAGTTGTAGTATAAAGATGTGTGTTACCGTCCGATGCCCGTACGCCTCTTACGTACCTTTTCAAAAGAGGAGGAGTCAACAGACTTTATCTCCTTGATGGTGCCGGTACCTGGGATGGCTCTACAAGACCACACAATACCATATTAGATGCCTCAATACCATCTCACATCATAACTTAACAAAATAAAACATTATTACATTTTTCAACTTTCTGCCTCTCCCGATCGATCGGCCCAAGGTCTCGATCGATCGAGAAACTGTGCACAAACTGTGATATCCCTGAAATGATTAATTGCAATCTGGTGCATTAATTAAGTTTATATGATTAATTATGTGGTAATTAATTATGTGTTGGAATTATTATGTTGAAATGTTTAGTCACATGGTAGATGTGATCGGGTTACATTCAGGGTGCATGTGATGCATGTAGATATCTGGGGTGTTTTAATGACTTCATGTGTGGGTAGTCATTTTTTGAGGAAACATGCATTTAATTGTAATTGTGGAGCATAGTGGTGTTATGCTTTTAAATATCATGTTGGGGTGTTTTATACACCATGATTTGTGGATTGCATTTTAATTAAACTCAACACTTTTATTCCCCAACCCCACCTCATCCACTCTCACTTTACCTTTACCAAACAACACCCAAACCCTCCCCCTTCATTTTCGAGTTCAAGCTTTGGGGTGAAGAGAAACCTTTCAAAAATCTTGATTTGTGGAGTATATTGGGTGATTTGAGATCCCCAAGACGTATGGATACCTCATGGTTAATTTTGTTGTGTTTTATTTAAGTTTGGGTTGATTTTGAAGGGTTTTGAAATGGGTTTGTGTTGGGTTGTTGCGGGTTTGGTTATATGTTGAGTTTATACTTGTTTTGAAGTATATTTTGGTGGTTTATGTTGTATTTGATGTTGTTGATTTGTTGGGTTAAGTGTTGGTATGGATTGGAAGGTTTTTGGTAGCAAAAATGGTGAAAATCGCATGTCTGTGCGAGGCGATCGATCGCCGTGAAAAGAGGCAACCGATCGCCAAGGGACAGTAGCATTTTTGCGGGTTAGGCGATCGATCGCCTAAAATGAGGTGACCGATCACCGAGAGGCAGTAGCCAAATCAAAGGATAGGCGATCGATCGCCATGTTTGAGGCGACCGATCGCCGCGATGAAACTTTTGAGGCGACCGATCGCCTGGGTGAAGCGATCGATCGCCGCCTGTGGATTTTTGGAAAATGATTTCTTTTGTCAAATTTTTGGTATTTGGCTATTATTTGGCTTCTAATATGGGGTTGTGTGATTGTGTAGAACCATCCCAGGTAGCAACGCAACCGAGGAACTGAAGCCAGATCAATTCCACTTTTGGAAAGGTACGTAGTGGACGTACGGGCACCCAACGGTACATGTATCTTATATACTCATTGTTTATGCCTTGTGGATGCGAGTATATATGTGGTATTGCATTGTGGATGCAAGTACATGTTATGCATGATGTTTATAGATGCATATGATTATTGGTGCACATCCCATGAGTCGTGGTCATCCCTTGATGATTTTAATGCTTGCCGCTATTTGTTTGGTTCCGCTAAATGTGAAGCGAGGGGTGGGAGCGCCGCATGTCACATTTGAGCGTGGTTATCATATAGGGCGAGGAAAGGGTATTTGCCGCTCAATGAGAGGCGAGGGGTGGGAGTCCCGCATGTCCATTGAAGCGAGGTTATCCTATGCCGCCTATATGTAAATAAGCGAGGGGCATTAAAATACATTGTGATGGACAGACTAGGGATTGGTGATCAGTATTTGGTAATGATGAGCTGGTATATGTCATGACATGTTTAGACCATTAAAAATAATCTATTGATTATACTCACGAGTTATGGTACAGGGACAACCAAACGGGAAGCGTTTGAAATGCATGGGGAAAACAGGAAGTGTTTTATTATGATTATGCATTTACGCTTTATCTTCAAATTGTGTTGAATATGAATGATTACTATTGCTCATGTTTGGGGGTTGTCCTTGTAGGTACCTTTTTGGCATGATAGAAGGGCTTGGCGGGTTGAGATGGTGAGCTTGTTGAGAATTCTTTTGAAGCAGAAAGGACAGGATTATTTTGGATAGTATCTACTCTAGGAGTAGTATAAAACTATAGTTGAACACATTCATTGATTGGAATGTAATTAATCCATTTGGTAGTCCTTATTTTTGGCATGTAATGCTTAAGCTCATAGACTCAACACGTTCTTTTACACTCTGATCTTTTATATTAGCTCTATTATGCCTTGATTCCGCACTTAAGGATTAGGGTCCTTACATTAGTGGTATCAGAGCAGTGGTTAGAGAACCTGGGAACGAGTGAAGGGTAGCCTTAGCATGATTGGCTAGGTGCTTACATTTGAAGCATGTTTATGCATGTGGTGCATATTAATGTATATCCTGTTATACTAACGTGCTTATTCTCATTCCTGTTATCTAACGGCATAACATATATATTGCTTTGGAATTGTTGTTAACATTTGTGTTACAGCATGGCTGCTAATGAGGAGGTTGGAGATGTTGGTAGTGTGAACGCAAGCGTTGGACAAGTGAACCCTCTACCTTCACCGGCCGTAGGCATGGAACCCGTAGCTCAGTTATTACTACCGGGTGAGATCAGTTTGACGCAATTTCTGTCTTACAATCCGCCCCGGTTTGAGGGGACAGAGTCCGGAGAAGAGGCTGAAGAGTGGCTGGAAAGACTTGAAAGGATCTTTGTATCGTCTCCTTGTGCTGTTACAGCTTGGCTGAGGCTGGCGGAGTTTCAGTTAGCAAAGAAACCTCTCATGTGGTGGAGGAGCACGGTGATGGAGCTAAGAGCACTAGGTGCTGTGATTGATTGGACACTCTTCAGGACTAGGTTTCTGAGCCGGTATTTCTCCGCAGCGGCGAGACAGACAAAGGAGGACGAGTTTACAAGTCTGAAACAGGGGAACATGACGGTGTCAGACTATGCCACGCGGTACTCTTCGTTGCTGAGGTATGTTCCCCACATTGCCACCAATGGGCACACAAAGATGAGGAACTTTATGAAGGGGTTGCGACCGGAGCTCTATGACCGGGTTATTACCAATAACCCAACTTCTTTTGATGATGCTCTCACAAGGGCGGAGCTTGCCGAGCTTGGAGTGGGAGCTTATCCTAGTGCTATGCCACCACCAGTACCGCATCAGAGGCAGACTAGTGACAGTTTGAGGCCCCGGGGTGAGCCATTTAAACTCCGTGGTGCCTCTTCATCTTCACGGTTTGGTGGAAAGAAGTACTTTGGTCAGAAACAGGATGGCAAGAAGGGCAATTGGTCCGCCAACCGAGGATCCACGCAAGGAAATAGGCCGGGAGAGCCTAGATGCGACAATTGTGGGGGGCCACATTCTTCAAACAAGTGTCCTGCCTGTTATATCTGTGGCAAGATGGGCCACATCGCTCGGTATTGCCCCACCCGGGGAGGACAGTCAGAGTTTCAGGGCAACAGGCCGAGGTTTGATGATAGGACTGTGCAGCAGAGGCAGCAGTTTGGGCCTCGACCGTCGGGAGGTCAGACAGTGGGATCGCCCCAGGGACAGGTGTATGCGCTGACTAGAGAGCAGGCCCAGGCAGCCCCAGAGGAGGTGATCGCTGGTACGTGTCATTTATTTACGTACCCTGCTTTTATTTTGATCGATACAGGTGCCTCCCACTCTTTTGTATCGGTGGGTTTTGTGGAAAGACACCATATGCGCACGTCTTCTTTACCCACACCTCTTTGGTCTCGACACCCACTGGAAGAAATGTCGTTACTGATCAGTTTATGGCAGACTGCCTCATTTATTTTGAGGGCAACGAATTGAGGTCAGACTTGATTGTGTTGGGCATGTCAGACTTCGACTGCATCTTGGGTATTGATGTTCTGAACAGATATCAGGCAGTGGTAGATTGCCGGCAGAGGACAGTGAAGTTCAGACCTGAGTTGGGCAGTCAGTGGACCTTCTATGGCAACGGTTCTCGTGCGAAGATTCCGTTGATTTCAGCGATCAAGATGACTCAGTTGTTGGAACGTGGTCACACGGGCTATCTCATCTATGCCGTGGACACGTCTGGGAAGAGTAAAGAACTAAGAGTTGAGGATGTGCCAGTGGTAGCAGAGTTTGCAGATGTATTCCCAGAAGAGATCCCAGGATTTCCACCGGCTAGGGAAGTTGAGTTTGGGATCGAACTGTTGCCAGGGACATCCGCTATCTCTCGTGCACCTTATAGGATGGCACCGGCTGAGTTGAGAGAGTTGAAAGAACAGTTGCAGGATCTCCTTGACAAGGGATATATACGCCCGAACGTGTCGCCATGGGGCGCACCAGTTCTCTTTGTGAAGAAGAAGGACGGTTCGATGCGGTTGTGCATCGATTACCGGCAACTGAATAAGGCTACAGTGAAGAACAAGTATCCTCTTCCAAGGATCGACGATCTGTTTGATCAGTTGCAAGGCACCAGGGTGTATAGCAAGATTGATTTGAGATCCGGATATCATCAGATTCGAGTCAGAGAGGAAGATGTGCAGAAGACAGCATTCCGGACCCGATATGGACATTATGAGTTCCTAGTGATGCCGTTCGGCGTGACGAATGCTCCAGCAGTCTTTATGAGTCTGATGAACAGAGTGTTTCAGCCGTATCTTGATCAGTTCGTCATTGTGTTTATTGACGACATTCTCATCTACTCCCGGAGTGAGGAAGAGCATGTGAGACACTTGAGGACAGTGCTTCAGATTCTCAGAGAGCATCAGTTGTATGCTAAGCTCAGCAAGTGTGAATTTTGGCTGAGCAGTGTAGTGTTTCTGGGGCATGTCATATCGAGCAGCGGGATATCTGTAGATCCCAAGAAGATTGAGGCTGTGATGGAGTGGGCTGCCCCCACTTTTGTGCCGGAGATACGAAGTTTTCTGGGTTTGGCCGGTTATTACCGACGCTTTGTCGAGGGCTTTTCGAAGATTGCCAAGCCGTTGACGCAGTTGACTCAGAAGGGAGTGCCTTTCTTTTGGTCAGAAGCTTGTGAGGAAAGCTTCCAGGAATTAAAGCACCGGTTGACGACGGTGCCAGTGTTAGTGATCCCTACGGAGAACTCCAGATTTGTTCTGTATACTGACGCATCACTTCAGGGCCTTGGGTGTGTTCTGATGCAAGAGAAGCATGTGGTAGCTTATGCATCGAGGCAGTTGAAGCCGCATGAGACCAGATACCCAGTCCATGACTTGGAACTGGCGGCTATCATCTTCACCGTGAAGATTTGGAGGCATTACTTGTATGGTACTTCGTTTACCATTTACACGGATCACAAGAGCCTCAAGTTTTTATTCACTCAGGCAGAGCTGAACATGAGGCAGAGGAGGTGGATGGACCTACTCAAGGACTATGATTGCGAAATAGAGTACCATCCCGGAAAAGCTAATTTGACAGCAGATGCTTTGAGCCGGAAAGTGAGGAGTTCTACTGAGGATGTCATCCATTTGTCTGCTATGATGACCTCCTATTGCCATCTGGGCTATGATTTTGACATTGATGCATCGCCTGTGTATGTCGACCTTGTTAGCTGAGCCAGATATCTATGAGAGCATCAGGAGAGCTCAGAGGTCAGACGATGAGGTTCAGAGGTGGTTATCTTTAGTACATCTTGGTCAGCCAACGAAATTCAGAGTGGCCGAGGACGGGTCTTTGAGATTGGGCGACTGTTGGGTAGTTCCGAGTACGCCGGAGTTGCGTAGAGGGATCTTGGAGCGAGCTCATAGCAGCAGACTTAGCATCCACCCAGGCGGGAAGAAGATGTATAAAGATCTACGTGGTCAGTTTTGGTGGAAAAGGATGAAATCTGATGTCGTCGCTTTTGTGAAGAGGTGTTTGATCTGCCAGCAGGTTAAGGCAGAGAGACAGAGACCTGGCGGCGAGTTGAGAAGCTTGGAGATACCGAAGTGGAAGTGGGAGCACATTTCCATGGACTTCGTGACTCATTTGCCTAGGAGTGCTTCAGGCTTCGATGCTATTTGGGTGATCGTGGATCGATTGACTAAGGTAGCTCATTTTATCCCCTATAGCATGACTTTCACCTTTTTGAGGATGGCGCAGTTGTATATTAGAGATGTGGTGAGATTGCATGGGATCCCCGTTTCCATAGTGTCAGATCGAGATCCGCGATTCACATCTCATTTCTGGGAAGGCCTTCAGTCAGCCTTGGGAACTGAAGTCAGATTGAGCACTGCGTATCATCCTCAGACGGATGGCCAGACCGAGCGCACTATTCAGACGCTCGAGGACATGCTGAGAGCTTGTGTTTTGGAGTTCGATGCCTCTTGGCAGGATTCAGTTCCTTTGGTAGAGTTTTCTTATAACAATAGCTACCAGGCGAGTATTCAGATGGCTCCGTTTGAAGCTCTTTATGGCAGACGGTGTAGATCACCCTTGTGTTGGGATGATTTGGACCGCAGATCGGTCGGAGGACCGGAGTTGATTCGGGAGATGGAAGAGAAGATAAAGACGATAAGGCAGAAAATGAAAGCGGCCCAGGACAGACAGGCAGCTTATGCAAATAAACGGCGGAGACCGTTGGAATTTCAGTTGGGAGATAAGGTCTTCTTGTAGATCTCGCCTTTCAGAGGCGTTGTGCGATTTGGGATGCGCGGGAAACTGTCTCCGAGGTATGTTGGACCGTACGATATTTTGCAGCGCATTGGCACCTTAGCTTACCGACTGGCTTTGCCGCCTTCTTTATCTGGTATACATGATGTGTTTCATGTATCGATGCTGCGGAAGTATGAGCCGGATCCGTCGCATGTGTTACAGCCTTCCGAAGTTCAGTTAGAGTCCGATGTGTCTTATGTGGAACGGCCTGTCAGAATTCTGGATCGAGCAGACCGCAGACTTCGGAATAAAGTGATACCTATGATCAAGGTTCAGTGGGATCGCAGGGGTGTCGAGGAGGCTACGTGGGAGACGGAGCGGCATATGGTGCAGCACTACCCGGAACTATTCTCTGGTATGTGTTTATGTTTAGTTTCCTTTTGGGGTAAGTGCATGTGATTTCGAGGACGAAATCTTATAAGTAGGGGAGTATTGTGATATCCCAGAAATGATTAATTGCAATCTGGTGCATTAATTAAGTTTATATGATTAATTATGTGGTAATTAATTATGTGTTGGAATTATTATGTTGAAATGTTTAGTCACATGGTAGATGTGATCGGGTTACATTTCAGGGTGCATGTGATGCATGTTAGATATCTGGGGTGTTTTAATGACTTCATGTGTGGGTAGTCATTTTTTGAGGAAACATGCATTTAATTGTAATTGTGGAGCATAGTGGTGTTATGCTTTTAAATATCATGTTGGGGTGTTTTATACACCATGATTTGTGGATTGCATTTTAATTAAACTCAACACTTTTATTCCCCAACCCCACCTCATCCACTCTCACTTTACCTTTACCAAACAACACCCAAACCCTCCCCCTTCATTTTCGAGTTCAAGCTTTGGGGTGAAGAGAAACCTTTCAAAAATCTTGATTTGTGGAGTATATTGGGTGATTTGAGATCCCCAAGAGGTATGGATACCTCATGGTTAATTTTGTTGTGTTTTATTTAAGTTTGGGTTGATTTTGAAGGGTTTTGAAATGGGTTTGTGTTGGGTTGTTGCGGGTTTGGTTATATGTTGAGTTTATACTTGTTTTGAAGTATATTTGGTGGTTTATGTTGTATTTGATGTTGTTGATTTGTTGGGTTAAGTGTTGGTATGGATGGAAGGTTTTTGGGAGCAAAAATGGTGAAAATCGCATGTCTGTGCGAGGCGATCGATCGCCTGAAAAGAGGCGACCGATCGCCAAGGGACAGTAGCATTTTTGCGGGTTAGGCGATCGATCGCCTAAAATGAGGCGACCGATCGCCGAGAGGCAGTAGCCAAATCAAAGGATAGGCGATCGATCGCCATGTTTGAGGCGACCGATCGCCGCGATGAAATTTTGAGGCGACCGATCGCCTGGGTGAAGCGATCGATCGCCGCCTGTGGATTTTTGGAAAATGATTTCTTTTGTCAAATTTTTGGTATTTGGCTATTATTTGGCTTCTAATATGGGGTTGTGTGATTGTGTAGAACCATCCCAGGTAGCAACGCAACCGAGGAACTGAAGCCAGATCAATTCCACTTTTGGAAAGGTACGTAGTGGACGTACGGGCACCCAACGGTACATGTATCTTATATACTCATTGTTTATGCATTGTGGATGCGAGTATATATGTGGTATTGCATTGTGGATGCAAGTACATGTTATGCATGATGTTTATAGATGCATATGATTATTGGTGCATATCCCATGAGTCGTGGTCATCCCTTGATGATTTTAATGCTTGCCGCTATTTGTTTGGTTCCGCTAAATGTGAAGCGAGGGGTAGGAGCGCCGCATGTCACATTTGAGCGTGGTTATCATATAGGGCGAGGAAAGGGTATTTGCCGCTCAATGAGAGGCGAGGGGTAGGAGTCCCGCATGTCCATTGAAGCGAGGTTATCCTATGCCGCCTATATGTAAATAAGCGAGGGGCATTAAAATACATTGTGATGGACAGACTAGGGATTGGTGATCAGTATTTGGTATTGATGAGCTGGTATATGTCATGACATGTTTAGACCATTAAAAATAATCTATTGATTATACTCATGAGTTATGGTACAGGGACAACCAAACGGGAAGCGTTTGAAATGCATGGGGAAAACAGGAAGTGTTTTATTATGATTATGCATTTACGCTTTATCTTCATATTGTGTTGAATATGAATGATTACTATTGCTCATGTTTGGGGGTTGTCCTTGTAGGTACCTTTTTGGCATGATAGAAGGGCTTGACGGGTTGAGATGGTGAGCTTGTTGAGAATTCTTTTGAAGCAGAAAGGACAGGATTATTTTGGATAGTATCTACTCTAGGAGTAGTATAAAACTATAGTTGAACACATTCATTGATTGGAATGTAATTAATCCATTTGGTAGTCCTTATTTTTGGCATGTAATGCTTAAGCTCATAGACTCAACACGTTCTTTTACACTCTGATCTTTTATATTAGCTCTATTATGCCTTGATTCCGCACTTAAGGATTAGGGTCCTTACACAAACAGTGCCTTAGTATTCTGTCTCGCTCGATCGATCGAAACATTTTACCGATCGATCGAGGAGCTTCACCGATCGATCGAGAAATCCTTCGATCGATCGGCACTTAAAAATCAAAACATGCTTTAGACCTTCTGTCTCGCTCGATCGATCGGGACCAAATCTCGATCGATCGAGAGCTCTGAAAAAATCGGGACTTCCCCAGATTTTTGAGCACCTCTTTTCACATCATCATTTCTACTTCATAACACATCTTACTTGCTGAAACAACCATGTGAAGAACTTCATAAAATATCCATGTAAGCACTTAAATCAAAGGTTTAGCAGAACCTAAGCTAACATGCATCATAACATCATCATAATCTCCATCCTCAACCAACTTTAACAGAAACAGAGCATGCTTATCTTTTTTCCAGATTTTCGAGCACATAGTTTCATAAGAAGAAAACCAACATATAACGTAAGTAATATACTCGAATATACATGCTAGGAGCTTCATAATACTTCCATGTAGACATACATATCAAGGTTTCGTTCATACCTACACTAGCATGCATAGAAATCCTCACTACAAAACCCAACTCAACCCGAAAACCCAGAAAACAGGGTCATGGATTACCTCACTCTTTTTGCTCCCTTTTTGGCAAGGATTTCTCAACCTGATCCACCAGCCAAATCTCCACCTTCTGTAGTTCTTTCTGGACGATTTTGGGGGGAGAAGGGGAGGAAGAAGTGTCTTGGAAGCAAATGAGTGAAGTATGGGTGAGGGATGTGATGGGGTATGGGCTGCCAAGTGGGGGGTGGCCGAGTGGCAGGGGTAGGTGGTGTGGGTTGGGTGGTCATGTGGTGTTTAAATGTGTCCCGGTATTTAGTACGATGTATTAAAATATCCTCACTCGATATTTTCTAACTTCATTTAATTAATACATCCTTAAAAACACTCAACATGCCCCCTAAATCATATCATCATATCGTAATTATATTCCCCCAAAGTAATTACACCACAACCCTTAAACATAACATAAATCATCACCATAGCACATGATCGTATAACATTTCGGGGGTATTACACTATTGTTCATAATTTAATTGTTTGTGTAGATCAAAGTCTAGCTAGCTTTGATTGAATCTGAGAGTTATAACCGAGATCGAGAGATAACGTTGTAACACGCTCCATTAATTTATGATGTATGTTACGATTGAGATCGAGAGATGATATCGCATACGTGAGAACTTGGAATCGAGAGATTTAGAGTTATAAGGTTATGATAATTTATGCAACTTTGAATTAGTAAATAGGTGCACGAGAGTGACTTATTCTAAATTATTGTTAGTTTATTTACAGCTCGAGAGAGTGTAACGAATAATAGAGAACACTTTTCACCTTTAGATCAATTGGTTGATATTTTGAGAATTCAGTTGAATCATTAAAGATAACATAGTTGAACGACAAGCTTGGTAAATTTCTCGAGTAACTTACCTTCGCATATCCGGAACCACTCATTTTATTATTTCTTGTTTATCTGTTGGATGTAGTTTAGTTTGGTTTCAGATAATTACCTTTGTTAATCGTAGGCTAAATATAATTTTATTAATCTTATTTGGTACTTATACGTTAGTCCCTGTGGATTCGACAACCCGTACTTAATTTTCACTATACTAAAACTTGACAACCGTGCACTTGCGGTAGAATCGCTTCACACTATTCTTTGAAATATCTTTTGTTTAAAAATAAAGCGGTCAATTGCCATAACATTTATCGTTAATTCATGATGTGTTTCATGTATTCATGCAAAGGAAGTATGAACCAGATCCCTCTCATGTTCTTCAACCCGAGGAGATTGAAGTAGTCAGTTTCGTATCCTATGTTGAACAACATGTCAAGATTTTGAATAGGAAGGAGAAAGTGCTACGAAATAAAACCATTCCATTGGTTTTGGTACAATAGAGTCGTCATGGTACAGAAGAGTCGACATGGGAATTAGAGGCAAAAATGAGACAAGAATGGCCACATCTATTTGAAGATACTCATTTGTATTCCATGCCTTGTACTTATGATTATCCAATGTATCTGTAATCGAATGGAAATAATCTAAGTTGAATAAATTCTTACCTTTTGATTTCGAGGACGAAATCTTTTAAGAGGGGAAGAAGTGTAAGGCCCCGTTATTAATTAAGTACGCTTAACCTCGAGTTAGTAAACCCGGGCCATTAAAAAGCGAAGAATTCGAGTTGAAGTGTTCCGGATCACAACACCTAATTAATAACTAACATAAAATACATCAAATTATACATTTTTAATGCTATATTTTCGGCCACCATTATGTCCACATTACCATAGACACATCATGGGGACACATGTCCTTAGAAGTGGGGGAAAATAATAAAAAAATTGTCATGGGAAGGCTTTGTAACTCACGCCCATCACTCTTTTTATGCATTAGAATTGCATGTCTTGATCATATCTGATATCTATCATCTTCTCCACTCCAAAAAGCAAGCCAACCTTCTCTCCTCTCCTCCATTAAAATTCGAAACTTCATCCCCCATTTTCCTCCATCAAAAATCTTCCCAAACCTTGCATGCAAGCTTGGTTTTGGATAGGATTTAGGAAGAGCTTCAAGGATTTGGTGTTTTTGAAAGCTTGAGAGGTATATCATCCTCTTTTTATTTCTAATCTTCGATTTTATACAGAAAGGGGTCGAATTTTTGAGTCTTCTTTTGCAAAAAGAAGAGTAACTCATGCTATCCTAAGTTTCAGCAGAAACTATGGTTGCATGCAGAAAGTTGTCCCATACTTTCGAGTTCTGTAACTTCCAAATCTGAAGTTGAGCAAAACACGAAAGTTGTAGACACGGTTCTATGTTGAAATTTGAGACCATTTGGACTTGATATGAGTAAGATATACTCATTTTACTAAAGCATGCCAGATTCAACTCTGCATGTGCTGGAAATGCACATGCAGTGTAGAATTTCAAACTTTTCACCAAGTTTATTTTTAAATTTGTGGTCGGTTTTCATATGACCGTGTAGATCTTTTCTTTCTCTTGAATTTTAAAAAAATAAGAATGACCTATTTTGGACTCATTTTCAATTAGTTATGAATTTTATACTTTAAGTGTACAAATCATGTCCTGGATGTGGGCGGAAATGCCATGCAGTGTATATTTCGAGTTCCTGAGCATTTTGGGCTAGGAATTTCGAAAACTCTCCAGAAATAAGAATTTTAGTAGTTTGAGTTTTTGATCTTTTGCCACCGGAATTAACCATTTTGGATGTAAAATGAAAACATTATGATGATTGTACGAACTCTGCTCGAGCTGAAAAATAGAATTTTGAAAGCTATGTATTTGGCGTTTTAACTACTTTTAATGGAAAAATTAGCTCAGCATTCTTAGACATGAAAATGAAGTCCTTTGAGTTTTTGAACTTCGAACGCTAGAATCGGGTCATTTGAAAGTCATATGATTTTATTATGAATTTTCTACTAAAACTGATCAGTCTGATTTTGAAGGAAAAATCAGTAGGAAAACACCTTTAAAAACTTCTTTTAGCTTTTGTGTCATTTAAACACTTAGTGATAATATTTATAGTATATGACCAGGTTTATTAATTCCGGTATTATTGAGGAGCACTCGGTAAAGTAAAGTTGGTCCGAGGTACGTTGAGATAGGTTTATCATGACGTCTGGCAAAGGCATGCAATGATACCATTGTATGACCCTTTTTGACATTACTTGATAAATCGAATTAATTGTCACTATATGATGTCTTATATGATTTGATGGTTTGGATTTCATGATATGTGAGATTACATGACATGGATTTATGTTTACATATGATTGCATGATATATTGAGTTACATATGTCATTAATGCATAATGATTCATGGGCATATCATATTGAGCTATCGTTTCCTTGATATCCATGATTTTGACTGAGTCGACTTACTCGGAGTGTCGGGTACGATGAGCATGGCGATGACAGGCAGTATAGGTAGTAACTGTAGTCACGTGCAGGTGCGACCGGACCTAGACACGAGGCTGGATGCAGTAACGTACATAGGATGAGTTTTTCCTAGCGCAATGTACGTATACTGTCACCCTCTGCTCGAGCTTTGATGATTTGATGATACCTTCCTTTGGACTCCGATTTTTTGGTATCTTGATATTCGATTCCTTGTACCCATTCATACATCGCATTCATACATGGTATGCATTGCATTATACTTTGTCATTTGACATGATTTATTTATTTCTCGTACTGGGGTACTGACCCCCTTTGTGGGGGGCTGTCATGTCTTTTGTTGTTCGGGCATGACAGGCTTTATAGGAGGACGTGGTGATGATGCTTTTGGTGACACATCAAGAGATAACCGAGCTCCATGATGAAGAGCTCAGGTTATGTTTGGTTTTTCTCTTTCCCAGTAATCGTATGGATTTTTCAAACAAAATAAATTTACCGGGGTATGCCCCGTGTATGTTGTACTCGGGATCTGATATTTTCGGGACTTTGGAATAACATTGAATCATGTTGTTTTACTATCTGCAAATGAATGGCTTAACTAGAATCGTATATATATTTTGATATAAATATATATATGTATCACTTAAAATGCGAAATTTTTTTAAGGCCATTTAACAAGACATTTGAAATTATTCTTCCGCTGTTTACGTAAATTAATCACTGTGTGATAACTAAACACCACATTAGGATCGGGGCCCTCACAGTTTGAGTTATTGGATTTTAGAGTTTTCGGTTATTACGTTTGGGAAGGAGTTATGATGCATTTGAGATGTATGGGGTGTGGGGATTGTTATTCTGGAAGTTTGTAACTTTAAAACGCCATTTTTTGGCTGAACAAGGACTAAGCGATTGATTGCTAGGGTCGGAGCGATCGAACGCCGCGTCGTTGGAGAATTTTGATGATGATGAATAGTGAAGCGATCGATCGCTTCAAATGTATCGATCGATCGCCAAGGGGCAGTGGCCAATTTGTTCAATGCAAGCGATCGATCGCTGAAGCCTAGCGATCGATCGGCGAGCTAGCGATCGATCGCTTGAAGTTTAGCGATCGATCCCTCAAGGTCAGTAGCCAAATATGTTGAGAGGTGATCGATCGCCTGGAAGGCAGCGATCGATCGCCGATGCTGATTTTTTTTTGGAAATTCTTTGTGTTGTGATTGCTTTGCCCGTGACTTTTTAATGGGTACTCATCATGACTTGATGATGTATTTGGAGGTTGTGAACGTGCTTGGGCACGTGGTTGCATGCTCATTATTGATTGTGAATTATTTTATGTGTTAGCACATAACTCATCGGGTCACGGGACTAAGGCACTGTTTGATTCGGACTACGGAATTCTAAGGTACGTATAATGTACGAGCTTAATCTTATATCTTATTGCGATTGTTGAATGCATGGTATATTGTAATTGCAATAAATGGATATGTATTGTGAACTAAATGGTGCCGCTATGGAGCAAGAAACGGTTGAGATGTTGTCGCTATGGGGCGAACATCGGTTATGAATGCCGCTGCTACTGAGCAAGCGATGAAAAGGAATTGTGGATCTATTGGTTAGATACGTGTGATATCTATAAACATTTATAAATTATTGGAATTCATTAATAATGGAAATTGGCAAATAGGGAACGAATTTAGTTAATCAATGAAATGATTAACTGGCTTTTGGGAATTTGATGGTTTCAGTTATATTGAGAACAGGAACAGCACGGGGGATCCCATGTGATAACGATACTATACAGGGAGTATCTTTTACATTATAGTTTTATTTTCTGTAAATTATGTACTGCGATTATTGGAATGGTAGTATTGGTATGCTCACCCCATGTGGGGGCTGTCTCTGTTGGGGCAGGTGGAACAGGTACAGCGGTAGCTCTGGTGTAGTGATCGAGCTATGGATTGGAGGTACTTCCAGGATCGAGGTACCAGTGCTGGTATTGAGTAGGGTATTTTATACATTTAATACACATTCACTCATTATATGCTCGCATTGAGCACTACTATATGTGTATATGGTTTTTTTAAAAAAAGGCAAGGGCCTTTCTCTTTTCATTCATGTGTTGCATGCAATTAATTAAGGAATTGCTAAATGAATTGAGAACAATGTTAGTGTATTATAAGATGCATACTTAAGGGTTGAGTGTATGGGGATTTGAACATTATATGGAATAATGTAAGGAATTTTATTGTTAGTACATTATGTTATGGTTGCATGTGGTTTTCCCCCTGATTACATGATTGTATGCACTAAATACATGGATTAATACACTAATCATGGGTTAAGAGCTCGGGGTCCTTACAGGTATTTTGGATGTCGTGTGTTGACATGTACCATCATGAGTTATTGATGATACTGTGGATGACATGTGCCGTCACGGATTGACGAGGTATTTGACAATTATACGATATGGCAGGCGAGGATTGACGTGTGCCGCCGTTGCGATGAATAATACATATTAGATGTATGTATTAAATTGTATGGATTGAGTGCCGATGGCTGGCACAAAGTGGGTGTAAGTCACAGGTTGACGAGACCACTATACCGAGCAGGTTTGCTCGATGGTTAAATGGATGTGCCGCACGTATTTGAGGTAAATGTTTTACGAGTTGTAGGGTCTTCCTACCATAATATCAATTAGTACAAATAAATTGGACAGAACATGCATTTATAACCTCTTAAGGGTTCCGGTTGTAGCTTGAGCTAAGGAGATTACAGGCCAAAATAAAATTTCCAAAGCTATTCAATTACATTCCCATTAATGAATGTTAAAGCTATAGTTTTACACTACTCCTAGAGTAGAGACTATCAAAATCCTGCATCCTACATTCATCATGCTCCCTTTAGCTCACTTCCTCAACCCGACCCTAGGCCCTTGGTCCAAAAGTGTACCTACAGGGATAACACATCGTGAGCATACACATATTTACTTAACATTATATAAAAGCATACAATAATGCATAACATCTTAGTTAAGTAAAGGTTATTGGTCGTCCTTCGACTTCCTTTGTTATCCCTGACTCTTATTCATATATTAGGGCGTCTTACCCCATTGTATGGCATCTTACCATATCATAATCATCGTGTGGTATCTTACCACGTGGGCGTCTTACCCAATCATATGGCGTCTTACCATATCATAAACATTGCGTGGCATCTTACCACGGGGGCATCTTACCCACTCACATACCTTGGGTGGCATCTTACCACGTGGGCGTCTTACCCAATCATACACGTCGTATGACCTTATCATAAACTTCATCCTCATAGATGTCATCATAAACATCATCATCATAAACATCATCATAAGCATCATCATCGTAACATCATCATAAGCATCATCATCGTAACATCATCATAAGCATCATCATCATAAATATCATCATAGACATCATCATCATAACATCTTCTTAAACATCATCATCGTAAACATCATCTTAAACATCATCATCGTAAACATCATCATAATATGTAAGGGTATGGTTTACCGTCCGATGCTCGTACGTCTCTTACGTACCTTAATTCCAAAAGAAGGAGAAATCGTAGACTTTATCTCCTTGAAGTCGTGGGTACCAGGGACGATTCTACATAACCATACAAATTGATATTAGAAGCTAAATATAGTCCAATATCCAAAAATCCCACATAAATATCAAAAATCCATTTTATTTGCAACTCGCGATCGATCGCTGCCCAGGCGCGATCGATCGCGAGATCGCACTGGACGAGGGGCAAAAATTCTCTTCTTGGCGATCGATCGCCAGCCTCGCCGATCGATCGCCCAAGAGTGGCGATCGATCGCCAAATGCTACTGGCGGGCACTGGAGGCTCGCGATCGATCGCCAAGAACGGGCGATCGATCGCCGAGTGCTGTACTCCGAAATTTCGCCATTAATGCTCATTTTTCAAGCTCTTCCTCAAGCCTCCCAAAACCAAACTTCCTCACAACTTCAATAACATCATAACCCACTAAAACCAACATAAAACACTTCAAAAATCATACCCCAACCATAAACAACACATACCCAAACAAACCCACATAAAACATCAAAAACTTAACCCATTTCAACACCAAACATCATAAAACTTATAGGAATGGTTCCATACCTCTTGTAGGCTCCAAATCCTAGCAAAGATCACACAAACAAAGTTTTTGTGGAACTTTCCTTCTCCTCTTTTGGTGGAACTCGAAAATGGGTAGGGTTTGGGGTTTGGGAAGTGATTTGGGGATTTTTAAAAGGTGAAAGGTAAAGTGGGGGTTAAAGTGATGGGTAGAGGATTTAAAAAGGGGTTACTTTAACTTAATTAAAATTGTACCCCAAACTTAACATGATGTATAAAATGCTCCAACATAGAATTTTAAAAGCATTTTACAAAAATGCTCCAAACATCATCTAAAATCACATCCTCCTCATATTTAATAATTAACACAATTAAATCATGTTAACATCTTAATACCCAACACATAAATCCATCAACACATGATACATCATATAAACATAATTAATTCCTTACTTGCAATTAATTAATTTCGGGGCATCACATTACTCCCCTACTTACAAGATTTCGTCCTCGAAATCGCATGCACTTACCCAAAAGAAACTAAACATAAATCATACCAGAAAATAGTTCAGGGTAATGCTGCATCATATGCCGCTCCGTCTCCCACGTAGCCTCATTGACACCCCGACGATCCCACTGAACTTTGACCATCGGTATAACTTTACTTCGTAGTCTGCGATCCTCACGATCCAGAATTCTGACCGATCGTTCAACGTAGGATACATCTGTGTCTAACTGCACTTCAGTAGGCTGTAAAACATGAGACGGGTCTGGCTCATACTTTCGTAGCATAGAAACATGGAAAACATCATGAATCCCAGATAAAGACGGCGGTAGAGCCAATCGGTAAGCTAAAGTGCCGATACGCTGTAATACCTCATACGGTCCAACATACCTCGGGGATAACTTCCCCCGCATACCAAATCGAACAACACCCCTGAAGGGTGAGATTTTCAAGAAGACCTTGTCTCCTACTTGAAATTCTAGCTGCCGTCGCCGCTTATTTGCATAGGCTGCTTGCCTATCTTGGGCCGCTTTCATCTTTAAGCGTATCATCTTAATCTTTTCCTCCATGTCCTTAATCATATCCGGTCCTCCGACCGCTTTACTTGTCAAGTCCTCCCAATACAGCGGTGACCTACATCGTCGTCCGTAAAGAGCTTCAAAATGGGCCATTTGAATGCTCGCCTGATAGCTGTTATTGTATGAGAACTCTACCAGTGGTATAGATTCTTGCCACGGAGTATCAAACTCCAAAACACATGCCCTCAGCATATCTTCGAGCGTCTGTATAGTACGCTCCGTTTGGCCATCTGTCTGTGGGTGATAAGCTGTACTCAGTCTCACCTCGGTGCCCAAAGCTGTCTGGAGACCCTCCCAGAAATGAGAAGTAAACCTTGGGTCTCTATCAGACACGATCGAGACTGGAATCCCATGCAACCTCACTATATCCCGTACATATAATTGGGCCATCTTTAGATACGTGAAAGTCATACTGTAAGGGATGAAATGAGCCACCTTCGTCAGCCTATCCACGATCACCCATATCGCATCAAATCCAGAGGCCGACCTTGGCAAGTGGGTCACGAAGTCCATAGATATATGCTCCCACTTCCACTTAGGTACCTCCAAGCTCTTCAGCTCGCCACCAGGCCTCTGTCTTTCTGCCTTTACTTATTGGCAGATTAAACATCTCTTAACATAACTGATCACATCACGCTTCATGCGTCTCCACCAGAATTGACCGCTCAGGTCCTTATACATCTTTCTTCCTCCGGGGTGGATACTGAATCGGCTACTATGAGCCCGTTCCAAAATTCCTTTACGTAACTCTGGTGTATCTGGGACTACCCATCGGTTGCCCAGTCTTAGTGAATCATCTTCAGCCACTCTAAACTTTGTTGGCTGACCTCGAAGTGCTATCGATGACCATCTCTGCACTTCATCATCCGACCTCTGGGCTTTCCTGATAGCCTCAAATACGTCTGGCTCGGCCAATAAGGTCGACACTCGCACCGGCGACGTGTCTACATCGAAGTCATAGCCCAGATGGCAATAGGAAGTCATCAAAGCTGATAAACACATAACATCCTCAGCAGTACTCTTCACCTTCCGACTTAAGGCGTCTGCTATCAAATTTGCTTTACGAGGATGGTATTCAATTTCACAGTCATAATCCTTGAGTAAATCCATCCATCTTCTTTGACGCATATTCAGTTCAGCCTGAGTGAATAGAAACTTTAGGCCCTTATGATCCGTAAAGATGGTAAACGTAGTACCATAAAGATAATGACGCCAAATCTTCAAGGCGAAAATGATAGCCGCCAGTTCCAGATCATGGACTGGGTATCTGGTCTCATGAGGCTTCAACTGTCTCAAAGCATAGGCTACCACTTGTCTGTCTTGCATCAATACACAGCCCAAACCCTGCAATGATGCGTCCGTGTACAAGGCAAACCTCTTATCCTCAGACGGAATCACCAACACTGGCGCTGTCGTCAAACGACGCTTCAATTCTTGGAAGCTTTCCTCACAAGCTTCTGACCAAAAGAATGGGACTCCTTTCTGAGTCAGCTGTGTCAATGGCTTAGCGATCTTAGAAAATCCCTCGACAAAACGTCGGTAATAACCTGCTAAGCCAAGAAAACTCCGTATCTCGGGTACAGAAGTGGGTGCTGCCCACTCCATCACAGCTTCAATCTTCCTGGGATCCACAGATATCCCTTGGCTAGATATGACATGGCCTAGGAATACCACGCTGTCCAACCAGAACTCGCACTTGCTAAGCTTTGCATACAACTGATGATCCCTGAGGATCTGAAGTACTGTCCTCAAGTGCCGTACATGATCTTCTTCGGTCCGAGAGTAGATGAGTATATCGTCAATGAAAACTATGACAAATTGGTCCAAAAATGGCTGGAACACCTTGTTCATCAAACTCATGAAAACAGCCGGGGCATTTGTCACCCCAAAAGGCATGACTAGGAATTCATAGTGCCCATACCTCGTCCTGAAGGCTGTCATCTGAACATCCTCTCCTCTTACTCGAATCTGATGGTACCCCGACCTCAGATCGATCTTACTGTAGAGCCTCGTACCCTGCAACTGATCAAACAAATCATCGATCCTCGGGAGTGGGTACTTATTCTTCACTGTAGCTTTGTTCAGTTGTCTGTAATCGATGCACAAACGTATCGAACCATCTTTCTTCTTCACAAATAAAACTGGTGCTCCCCAGGGCGATACGCTAGGGCGTATATAGCCTTTATCAAGGAGCTCTTGCAACTGAATCTTTAATTCCCTTAGCTCCGCTGGTGCCATCCTATAAGGGGCACGAGAAATGGCCGACGTCCCCGGTAATAACTCAATCCCAAACTCGACCTCTCTCCTCGGTGGGAATCCGGGAATCTCCTCCGGAAAGACATCGGGAAACTCCGCCACTACGGGCACATCCTCAACTTTTACTTCTTCTTTCTTTTTCGTAACATCAACGGCATATATGAGATAGCCTATATGGCCTCGTTCCAATAACTGTGCCATCTTGACAGCAGATATCAATGGAATCTTTGAGCGAGAACCATCCCCATAGAACGTCCATGGAATTCCCATATCAGATTTGAACCGTACTGTTCTCTGCCTGCAGTTCACAACTGCCTGATACCTGTTCAGAACGTCGATGCCCAGAATGCAGTCAAAATCTGACATTCCCAGAACAATCAAATCTGACCTTAGTTCTTTATCCTCAAAATAAATGAGGCCATTGTAGACGATCCGATCAGTAATCATACTTCTTCCAGCGGGGGTCGAGACTATAAGAGGCGTGGGCGACGGAGAAGGGCATATGTGGTGTCTTTCCACAAAACTTGTTGACACAAAAGAGTGTGACGCACCTGTGTCGATCAAAATAAAAGCAGGGTGCGTAAATAAAAGACACGTACCCGCTATAACCTCCTCCGGAGCCGCTGAAGCCTGCTCCCTTGTCAATGCATAGACTTGTCCTTGAGGTGGCCCCATGGGCTGACCTCCATGTTGACGCGGCACAAATGGGGGTCTGTGCTGTGCTGTCCTATCCGTAGGCCTCCCCGCAGGACCCTGTTGACTTCCCCTGTTGGGACACTGACTAGCAAAGTGGCCCTTGTCGCCCCAAACATAGCACCCTATACAATCTTTCGTCAGATGTGGTTGCCCACAAAGAGTGCATTGGATCTTCCCGGATCTGTCTCCCTGAGACTGCCCCCTTCCAGATGGGGCATCACTCCTTCGGTTCCCCTTCCATCTATTGTCAGACCTCTTACCACTGAACCTTGACGCCGATGAGTTCCCCCTTGACTTGAACTGATCACTCTTTGGCTTCAAAGTATCCGGAGTGGATTTCTGAGAGGGTGCCGACGGTGGTACCACATCAGGGTATGCACCCACTCCTAGTTCGGCCAGCTCGGCCCGTGAGAGTGCATCGTCAAAACAAGTAGGGCCATAAGTGATCACCCTATCGTACAGCTCCGGCCTCAAACCTTTCATGAAATTCCTCATCTTTGCTTGCGTGCTCGTGGCAATGTGAGGCACATATCTGAGCAAGGAGCAAAACTGAAGAGCATAATCTGACACTGACATATTACCTTGCTTGAGGTGAGTGAATTCATCTTCCTTAGCCTGTCGTGCTGCAGCCGAGAAATAACGGTTCAGAAAGCGAGTTCGAAACATTTTCCAGTTAACTTCATGACCTTGAGCCTCTTGCTCTACCACAGTGGTCTTCCACCACATTAGCGCCTTCTTGGCCAATTGTAACTCTGCTAACCGTATCCATGTTGTCTTCGCACACGGGGCTGCCACAAAGATCTCCTCTATTCTTTCTAACCATTCCTCCCCTGTTTCAGTTCCTTCAAAGGTTGGGGGTCGGTAAGCAAGAAACTGAGTTAAGCTTAGCTCCCCTGGCAACAACTGTTGTTCGGCCGGCTCATCATCAAAAGCTGGCGGGGGTAGGGGATTCGTACGCCCCGCACTTGCATTGACGCTCACTGCGTCACCTACCTCCACATTTGCTGCCATACTGCAACACAAGGGTTAACAACAAGATTCAAAAGCAGTTCGTATAAGACTTCGTTCGATAAACAAAACATGTTAGCATAACATCATATACTTCATATGCAACTTATGCACAAAACATGTTCGAAAGTAAGCACCTAGCTAACTTATTGCTAAGGCTACCCTTCACTCATTCCCGGGTTATCTAACCACTGCTCTGATACCACTAATGTAGGGTCTTCCTACCATAATATCAATTAGTACAAATAAATTGGACAGAACATGCATTTATAACCTCTTAAGGGTTCCGGTTGTAGCTTGAGCTAAGGAGATTATAGGCCAAAATAAAATTTCCAAAGCTATTTAATTACATTCCCATTAATGAATGTTAAAGCTATAGTTTTACACTACTCCTAGAGTAGAGACTATCAAAATCCTGCATCCTACATTCATCATGCTCCCTTTAGCTCACTTCCTCAACCCGACCCTAGGCCCTTGGTCCAAAAGTGTACCTACAGGGATAACACATCGTGAGCATACACATATTTACTTAACATTATATAAAAGCATACAATAATGCATAACATCTTAGTTAAGTAAAGGTTATTGGTCGTCCTTCGACTTCCTTTGTTATCCCTGACTCTTATTCATATATTAGGGCGTCTTACCCCATTGTATGGCATCTTACCATATCATAATCATCGTGTGGCATCTTACCACGTGGGCGTCTTACCCAATCATATGGCGTCTTACCATATCATAAACATTGCGTGGCATCTTACCACGGGGGCATCTTACCCACTCACATACCTTGGGTGGCATCTTACCACGTGGGCGTCTTACCCAATCATACACGTCGTATGACCTTATCATAAACTTCATCCTCATAGATGTCAACATAAACATCATCATAACATCATCATCATAAACATCATCATAAGCATCATCATCGTAACATCATCATAAGCATCATCATCGTAACATCATCATAAGCATCATCATCATAAATATCATCATAGACATCATCATCATAACATCTTCTTAAACATCATCATCGTAAACATCATCTTAAACATCATCATCGTAAACATCATCATAATATGTAAGGGTATGGTTTACCGTCCGATGCTCGTACGTCTCTTACGTACCTTAATTCCAAAAGAAGGAGAAATCGTAGACTTTATCTCCTTGAAGTCGTGGGTACCTGGGACGGTTCTACATAACCATACAAATTGATATTAGAAGCTAAATTTAGTCCAATATCCAAAAATCCCACATAAATATCAAAAATCCATTTTTTTTACAACTCGCGATCGATCGCTGCCCAGGCGCGATCGATCGCGAGATCGCACTGGACGAGGGGCAAAAATTCTCTTCTTGGCGATCGATCGCCACTTTTGGCGCGATCGATCGCCAGCCTCGCCGATCGATCGCCCAAGAGTGGCGATCGATCGCCAAATGCTACTGGCGGGCACTGGAGGCTCGCGATCGATCGCCAAGAACGGGCGATCGATCGCCGAGTGCTGTACTCCGAAATTTCGCCATTAATGCTCATTTTTCAAGCTCTTCCTCAAGCCTCCCAAAACCAAACTTCCTCACAACTTCAATAACATCATAACCCACTAAAACCAACATAAAACACTTCAAAAAATCATACCCCAACCATAAACAACACATACCCAAACAAACCCACATAAAACATCAAAAACTTAACCCATTCAACACCAAACATCATAAAACTTATAGGAATGGTTCCATACCTCTTGTAGGCTCCAAATCCTAGCAAAGATCACACAAACAAAGTTTTTGTGGAACTTTCCTTCTCCTCTTTTGGTGGAACTCGAAAATGGGTAGGGTTTGGGGTTTGGGAAGTGATTTGGGGATTTAAAAGGTGAAAGGTAAAGTGGGGGTTAAAGTGATGGGTAGAGGATTTAAAAAGGGGTTACTTTAAATTAATTAAAATTGTACCCCAAACTTAACATGATGTATAAAATGCTCCAACATAGAATTTTAAAAGCATTTTACAAAAATGCTCCAAACTTCATCTAAAATCACATCCTCCTCATATTTAATAATTAACACAATTAAATCATGTTAACATCTTAATACCCAACACATAAATCCATCAACACATGATACATCATATAAACATAATTAATGCCTTACTTGCAATTAATTAATTTCGGGGCATCACACGAGTAGTGGTACCTTTGGGTATACTCGTTGGGATTGATATGGCCAAGTGATTGGTGGTAGGAGTAGTTATTGAGGAAACTACTTGCATATACCGATGTGACGTATGGTGGGCATGGTCACACCCACACATGAAGGTGTGGAATAAATCCTAATGGGTTAGGATTGCATTGTGGTTGAGTAAGGACACCCGGATGTCCGTTGTGCATTGGTGTTAGAGAAATATTGGGTGATGACCTACTACTCTATTGATGGTACGACATGGTATACCAGGGTGGAACGTATGATACGTTGGTAGGTTTGGTATAAACCTAAGGAGGCAGCGATCTGCTAGCTAGGTATTGTTGCAGTGTTATAGTGAGCTTGACGTAGCCATTATACTGCTCGTTGGAACCGGGTTTGGTGAATCGTATGATGATACGATGAGGGTTTATGGTGGACTCTTGTAGTCACTATGTGGCATGAGGATTGAGGCAGGAATTACTGCCTGATAGGGTTGATTATTACGTGTATTTGGGCTTTGATTTGTATATATTTTTGTGTAGATTCCGTGAAAATGTTATGCTTTTTGGTAATTATTTGATTGTTTCAGGAATCTAGGTGGAATGTGGAAGAATTGAGCTACAAGGAAGAAAACGGATCAAATCAAGCCAAGAAATGAAGAAACTGAATTCTGGCATGCTCGATCGATCGGACAAGGAGGGCGATCGATCGAAGGAGGCAGAAGTTTTGGCCAACAAAGAAAAGAGACTCTCGATCGATCGGAAACAAGTGTTCGATCGATCGACATTGACAGAGAGTTGGTAATTACGTGTATTTGGGCTTTGATTTGTATATATTTTCATGTAGATTCCGTGAAGATGTTATGTTTTTTGGTATTTATTTGATTGTTTCAGGAATATAGGTGGAATGTGGAAGAATTGAGCTACAAGGAAGAAAACAGATCAAATCAAGCCAAGAAATGAAGAAACTGAATTCGGGCATGCTCGATCGATCGGACAAGGAGGGCGATCGATCGAAGGAGGCAGAAGTTTTGGCCAACAAAGATAAGAGACTCTCGATCGATCGGAAACAAGTGTTCGATCGATCAACATTGGTAGAGAGTTGGCAAGAAAATGTGAAGAAAGCTCGATCGATCGGAAGCTTCAGCTCGATCGATCGAGCGAGGCAGAGAAATTAAGGAACGGAAGTTGAAGACGCTCGATCGATCGAGACTTATGCACCGATCGATCGAGACGCAGAATTTTCAGAAAAATAAAGTCTTGATTTGGTTTGATTTTTGGAAACTCTTCCACCAACCTCCTCCTCTATAAATTAGGAAAGAAGGCACAAAAATTGCATCCAATATTCAGAGTATAATCAGACCTAAATAATATTCTTGAGCCGCCTTTCATCTTCCCGGAACAAGAGAAGGTTGAAGAATCCTTTGAAGTGCAAGGAAGGAAGCGAGAGAAGAAAGATCGGTCAACGCACGGATTCGCTCCTACGTTTATCATATTTCTAAACTCTAATTACTTTGATTTTCAGATTTTATTTGATGTTTTTGAGGTTGAGAGATGATTAAACATCTTGTTAATTTGATTTGAATTTAATTAAGTTTATTTTATCAAGTTTAAGGAATATTGTGTTTGAATCATTGATTTGGTTGTGTTTGAGTGAATTAATCCTTTTGTTCATGAATTATATGCTTAATGCTATCAAAGCCTAGCTACCTTTGATTGAAATTGTGAATTATAATTGAGATCGAGAGATGAAATTATAATACACTAAAATAATTCATGGTGTATGTTTAAGATTTAGATCGAGAGATTAAATCACATACGTGGTCACTTTAAATTGAAAGATTTAAGGATCAACGGTTTTCATAGAGATTTATTCGGTATTAAATTGGTTTAAGTAAATGAGTGTTACTTGTGTCAATTTATTACTAGTTTCAATATAGCTCGAGAGAGTGTATTGATTATATTCGGAAATCCGTCACCTTAAGAATTGATTGATAAGTAATTATTTTAACAAACAAATCATTGACAATAACACAATTGAACGAACATCTTGATAGATTTCTTGAGCGAAATTCCTTCGCATCTTCAAAGGAGTTGTTTTATTTCTGAGTTTTTAAGTCTTTAGTTTAATTAGTTAATTAATCATCTTTTTCGTAGGCTAAATATAATTTTGCTAATTTTATTTGGTACTTATACGTTAGTGCCTGTGGGTTCGACATCCTTTCTTTTATATCACTATACTAAAACTTGACACCGTGCACTTGCGGTAGAATCGCTACACTGAGAAATTTTCTGTTTAAAAAATAAGCGATCAAATACCTCACGAGAAGTTTATACGTTATATGATTTGAGGGACTTGTATTGGGACATCTCAATTTTGTTGGGAGTACCAACGTGAGTGTCAACAAGTCGTTGTTAGCGTTGGTTGAGAATCCTTGCATATGGAATGCAGTGGGGGACGCAATCGGAATTGTGAGACCCCGATACTTAAACATAATGTAAGGTGCAATTATGAGAACAAATCATGCAATATCAAATTATTTAATCATGTTGACATCTTGAGCTTAAGGGTCACGTGCACCCATAAAATTTTTCAACAGACAATAGTTACATTTCTCAAAACAATAGGAGTGACACTATAGTTCTACTCTACTACTTGTAAGGAGTGCTACTACAATAGCAGGACAGAGTTCTTTTGCGTAGTCTCTACAAGTAGTAGAGTAGAACTATAGTGTCACTCCTATTGTTTTGAGAAATGTAACTATTGTCTGTTGAAAATTTTATGGGTGCACGTGACCCTTAAGCTCAAGATGTCAACACGATTAAATACTTTGATATTGCATGATTAGTTCTCATAATTGCACCTTACATTATGTTTAAGTATCGGGGTCTCACATTTAGTGGTATCAGAGCAGTGGTTAGATAACCAGGGAAGAGTGAAGGGTAGCCTTTAGAAACAAGTTGGTTAGGTATTCATTGTTGGGCATGTTATGCATGTGATGCATATGTAAGTAACCACATGAGCATACAACGCAGCGGAATAAAATTTTCGGATTACAAACCAGCGATCTATACATAGGGATTCATATCGGATTAGAGAATAACATAAGAGTCTTACCCTTGTAGCGCGTTTGAAGCAGAATCCACGGAGCTGCACCACGTCCTACGCCTTCTCCGAGTCAATAGCAAAACTCGATTGGTTTTGCCTCAACGGTATCCACACGATCAAATCGGGTGAAGGGATGGTTTAATAACAAGTTGCTAGACAAGTTATTAAACCGATACACAAAGCTAACTCGATTCACAATCGAATAATCGCCACAAAAACCACCAAATCTCCTTCGGCTACCTTGAAGAAGCCGAGAGCTTTTGATGGTATTGTAGGCGGCCGTGTGGCTTGGTTTTGGGTGTAGGTTTTTGATATGAAAAATTGTCTTCCAATAAAAACCATGCAATCATATTAAATATGATTAATTAAAGGCTTTCTTAAAGCTTCATGGGCTTAAGCCCATGATTTAATTAATCCTTATGATTATTAATTAAGACTCCTCTTAATTATTTAATTCATCCCATGAATTTAATTTCCCTTCTCGATTTAATCTTTTGTGCGACCCGATAGGATCTCGTAATGTTGGCAGTGACATAAAATCTCATTTTATGTCGCAAGCATCGAGCGGTATCTAGCAACACATCGATGCTACCCAAATTACGAGAATGTCAATGACTCGACATAACCTTTAGAACTTGTGATAATATTAATCATGTAACTTAATCCCTTTGTCCTTTGTGTTTAGATTGAACACGAGTCATGGAATAGTCATACTCGTATATTCAATCTCTATTTCTTGATCCCCAAGTAGAACTAGAATAAACGAATAAGCTCGATATCTCATATCGACTCATTCGAGCATGGCCATGCATTTTAGTTCTCACTTGATCAAGGGCCAAACACATCTCCTGTTATATAGGAGGGACAAATCCTATCTCGATCAGTCAACATCCCTCTACATAATTCGTAGTGTATCCAATAGTCGCCTTTATAGTATACCCTGTTACGGGTAACGTTTGACGATATCAAGATACATAACTCCTTATGTTGGGATCTCTGATGATCACAAGTCGTAAGGATTACATACATTATTATCACTATGAGAATTGCATATGACGATCATATAACTATCCATGTTGCATTCTCATGGTGGGTCTGTTCAGTACATCGTTCTCTAACATGTACCCATATGTTGATTTGATATCTCATATCAATGAACAATTCATCGATCAACATATACTAGTCTCTACGTATTATCATTATCCCTTTCATGATAATACTTGACTAGGAACTTCTTTAAGAATAATACAATATTATTCTAAGGACATTAACATATATATTAATTCACAATGCACAGTTAAAAGAATAATATATAATAATGATTGCCATTCATAAATCCATAAACATTGTATGTCTTAAACAATCATCTAATGACTTGTCTTAGGGCATATCCCAACAAATCTCCCACTTGCACTAAGACCACTCAGACATATACCTAATGCCTAGAGATCTAGTATGACGATCATGCTTCTGCTGTGACAGCGGCTTCGTCAATGGGTCAGATACATTGTCATCTGTTGGTACTTTGCATATTTTAACATCTCCCCTTTCAACGATTTCTCGAATGAAATGGAAACGCCTAAGTATGTGCTTGGATCTTTGGTGAGATCTTGGTTCCTTAGCCAATGCGATCGCTCCATTGTTGTCACAATAGAGTTCTATCGGATCTTTAATGCTAGGCACCACTCCCAGTTCAGAAATGAACTTCCTCATCCAAACAGCTTCCTTTGCTGCATCCGAGGCAGCAATATACTCAGCTTCCGTTGTAGAATCGGCTACTGTTTCTTGCTTTGAACTCTTCCAGCTCACAGCACCTCCATTTAGGCAATACACATATCCAGATTGCGATCGAAAATCATCTTTGTCGGTTTGGAAGCTAGCATCAGTGTAACCCATTACATTGAGCTCTTCCTCACCTCCATAAATCAAGAATGTATCCTTAGTCCTTCTCAAGTACTTCAGGATATTCTTGACAGCAATCCAGTGACCTTCACCTGGATCAACTTGATATCTGCTCGTCATGCTCAAAGCATACGATACATCGGGACGAGTACATATCATGGCATACATGATAGATCCAATAGCTGACGCGTATGGAATCTTACTCATGCGTTGTCTCTCATCTGGTGTTGAAAGACACTGTTCCTTCGAGAGATAAATACCATGTGTCATAGGCACGAATCCTTTCTTGGATTCTTGCATGCTAAACCTTTTAAGCACCTTGTCTATGTACGTACTTTGACTTAGACCAAGAAGCCTTCTCGATCTATCTCTATAGATCTTGATTCCTAATACATAGGTGGCTTCTCCTAAATCTTTCATCGAAAAGCAATTCCCTAGCCAAATCTTTACAGATTGCAAGGCAGGGATATCATTTCCAATAAGAAGTATGTCATCTACATACAACACTAGGAAAATGATTACGCTCCCACTGACCTTCTTGTAGACACAAGGTTCATATTCATTTTTGATAAAACCAAACTCTTTGATTGCATCATCAAAACGAAGATTCCAACTCCGAGAAGCTTGCTTCAATCCATAAATGGATCGTTGTAGCTTGCATATCTTTCCAGCATCCTTTGGATCGACAAAACCCTCGGGCTGTGTCATGTACACATCCTCGAGCAGATTTCCATTAAGGAAAGCTGTTTTGACATCCATCTGCCAGATTTCATAATCATGAAATGCAGCTATTGCAAGTAAGATCCTTATGGATTTAACCATGGCCACTGGTGAAAAGGTTTCATCATAGTCAATACCATGAATTTGTTTGAATCCTTTTGCAACCAGCCGACCTTTATAGGTTTGTACGTTACCATCCATATCGGTCTTTTTCTTGAAAATCCATTTGCACCCTATGGGTCGTACCCCTTCAGGTGGATCAACCAAAGTCCATACTTGGTTTGCATACATGGATTCCATCTCAGATTTCATGGCCTCTTGCCATTTCTCAGAATCATTGCCCATAATAGCTTGTTGATAAGATGACGGCTCATCCTCATCAATAAGTAGTAAGTTACCTTGTTGAGTCACAAGAAATCCATATCTCTGTGGCTCTCGGTGTTCTCTTACAGACCTACGCTGGGCTTGTGTCTCTTGAGCAGGTACTTCTTCCACAACAGCTTGTGGTGCCTGCTCTGTTTCCATCTCAATCTCAGGTTCAGTGTTTTCTTGTGGTTGAACTTCACTAAGTTCTATTTTTCTCCCACTGGTTTTTCTAGAAATAAATTCTCTTTCAAGAAATACACCAGTCCGAGCAACAACTACTTTGTTCTCGGTGGGATAATAGAAATAGTACCCTTTCGTTTCCTTAGGATACCCCACAAATAAACACTTATCAGATTTGGGTCCAAGTTTGTTAGTGGCGTGACGTCTAACGAAAGCCTCACAACCCCAAATCTTCATAAAAGACATACTAGGACGCTTCCCAGTCCATATCTCATATGGTGTCTTTTCCACTGATTTAGATGGAACACGGTTCAGTAAGAAAATTGCTGTTTCTAGAGCGTGTCCCCAAAACGATATCGGAAGATCTGCATGACTCATCATTGATCTAACCATGTCTAACAAGGTTCGATTTCTCCTCTCGGATACACCATTCCATTGTGGAGTATACGGAGGAGTGAGTTGTGGGACTATCCCACACTCCTTTAGATAGTCATGAAACTCTTGGCTTAAGTATTCTCCTCCTCGATCTGATCGAAGGATTTTGATACTTTTGCCAAGTTGGTTTTGCACTTCATTCTTGAAATCTTTGAACTTTTCAAAGGTTTCATGTTTATGTTTCATTAGGTACACATACCCATATCTACTGAGGTCATCAGTAAATGTAACGAAGTATTGAAAACCCTCTAGCTTGCGTACTTATTGGTCCACATACATCACTATGTATTAGTCCCAATAAAACATTTGCCCTTTCAACATGTCCCTTGAAAGGGGCTTTTGTCATCTTGCCCATTAAACAAGATTCGCATGTTTCATATGATTCAAAATCAAATGAATCTAATACTCCATCCTTATGAAGTTTAGATATGCGGTTCTCGTTTATGTGGCCCAAGCGACAGTGCCAGAGATAAGTCGGATTACAATCATTATTTTTAATCCTTTTAGTATTTATGTTATAGATAGGCATATCAAGATTTAATACATAAAGACCATTCACCATTTGTGCACTAGCATAAAACATATCATTTAAATAAATAGAACAACAATTGTCCTTTATTATAAATGAAAAACCATACTTGTCTAAACAAGAAATAGAAATAATGTTTTTAGTAATTGAAGGCACAAAATAACAGTCTTTTAAAATCAGTGATAAACCAGAAGGTAAAGCCAAATGATAATCTCCTACAGCTAATGCAGCAACTCTTGCTCCATTTCCAACTCGGAGATCAACTTCACCTTTCGCCAATGTCCTACTCCTTTTGAGATCCTACACATTTACACAAATGTGAGATCCACATCCAGTATCTAATACCCATGATGAAGAAGTAGATAAATTGACTTCTATAACAAAAATACCTGAAGCGGAAGTCACACTTCCTTTCTTTAGATCCTCCAGATATACTTTGCAGTTTCTTTTCCAATGGCCGGTCTCACCGCAATGGAAACAGTTCCCTTCCTTTGCTATCCCTCCCTTTGGCTTCAGTGCATAAGACTTTGGCTTAGATTTAGCAAATACCTTCTTTGCTTTCTTGTTGCCTTTAGCTTTGGCCCTTCCTTTGCCTTTATTCACAATAAGGACATTTGTAGGCCTTAGTCTTCTTAGTATTTGCTTCATATGTTCTCAACATACCAAGCAACTGGGGCAGAGTCTTTTCCATATCAGTCATATTGTAATTTACTACAAATTGACTGAAGCTCTCCGGCAACGATTGCAAGATTACATCGGTGGCCAACTCTTGGTCCAATGGAAAACCTAGCTTGTCCAGATTCTCAATGTACCCAATCATCTTGAGCACATGAGTTCCAACTAAGCTTCCCTCTACCATCCTGCACTGGAATAACGCTTCAGAGACGTCATACCTCTCTTGTCTAGCTTGCTGTTGGTACAACTGCTTTAAGTGTTCGATCATATCGAACGCCTCCATTTCCTCATGTTGCTTCTGAAGCTCAGAGTTCATGGTGGCAAGCATGAGGCACCCAACATCAAGTGCGTCACTCTGATGCTTCTTGTAAGCATCTTTTTCAGCTCTTGTAGCTGTTAGGGGAGGTTCTTCAGCGAGTAAGGGTTCCTCTAGGACATATTGTTTCTTTTCTTGTTTGAGGACTATCCTCAAGTTCCTATGCCAGTCTAGGAAATTCGTCCCATTTAATTTGTCCTTCTCAAGGACCGATCGCAGTGATAAAGTGCTAGTAACGTTGTTAGTTGCCATGGATATCTACAATATAAATATGCAAAATAAGTTTATGATTTAAATCATTTAACATGGTCTTATATTAAATGATACTCCCACTATTTTGTTTGAAAAATATCAACCCTCGAAATCTTTAGTGGGCCAAGATCCATATTTCACTTAATCTTGAGTTAGCTTTGGCTAATCGCCCAAGACTCGGTTATTTAGGTAGACAACACTTTGTCAATTATATCACATATAATTCTTGGATAGTTGGACGAACAACGCTTTGTTCAATTCATCAAATGAATTATAATCCAACCCATGCCTCTAGGTTCCCAATCCTATTGTGATAACCTAGTTAAGTCGTACCCAATTAAAGTATAACGGATATCACTTTTATCCTTTCGCGCCTTACTAAGATTGCCACGGTGCTTTGCTTTGGCAAACCCACACATGTACAATCGAAGTTATTGACGAGTACTTTTATTTGGAAGGCATCTAAAACTTAATATTTTAGAGGGATTTATTGATCTCATGATTAATTTGATAATTTAAAATATGTCCACTACATATAGTTGTATACATATCTACATATATGTGTAATACTATTATCAAACTAAAACATAAGATAAATCATGCATCAACATACATAATTAAAACGTGACATGGTTATAGCCCCTACTAATGAGTTTCTCAAGCCAATGAGAAACTCCTATGAGTCAACCTAAGGTAACTTCATAAGCTCCTTCCTTTGGCTCCAATTTGTGAATGGCCTCCTCATCCCGGCACGATGCTCCATCTTCATTGATCACCATCAATAAAATAAACTATACTATTTACGAGATATAGAATTCCTCGATTCACATTCGAGGGGAACATAGGGGAGGGATTACATTTAGAATAAAATAGAGAAAGGCACGACTCGCAGGTCGTATTATAAATTACAATCATTCACAAATCCTATCTAATAGGTCAAAGGGCTATAACCACGCACCATGCTCAAACAACACATAAAGCATGCATTAACATTTAATTAATTAAATTCTAAACATTTTAAATTTAATTTTAATTAAAACTGTAATATAATTTTTTTGAAAAATTATCGTACGCTCGGGACATCACATGCCACGAACTAAAGCGACTAAAACACGAACCACCATGGTTTGAACCAAAACCCACGGCTGGACCAATAGTGGGCCTAGGGTTCGAAACCCTAGCCCATGGCCGAGCCATGGTCCATGCGGCGGCTTGGGTGCGGCGCTGCTAGGGTTCCAAACCCTAGCCGCCTTGCACCATGTTGATTCTATCGAGCCAACTTGCACCTTTTCAATACTTTATCGAGCCAATAGAGTTCAAAACCCTAGATAGTGCTACGGCTTGACCCATGCTCGAGCCAGGGTCCGAACCCTAGCCCTTAAGCGGCGGCCGAGAGGCTTATGTGACTAGGGTTCAAAACCCTAGCCTATTGGAAGCGGCGGCCGAGCCATGGTGACTAGGGTTCGAAACCCTAGCACCTAGGTGGCGTCGGCCGTGAGCCATACTCGAGCTAATGTTCCGGTTTTTGATCACGAATTATCATATATTTCGATCCGTCAATTATATCATATATATTATCATACGATGATTTTCACAAAATCGATTTTTCCATATCATATATGAAAATACAGTTTTAAATAGCATGCAATATAAATTCTAACATGATTAAACTATTTAACCACATAAATCCGATATGAGCCTTGTACACGGCTCTGATACCACTGTAAGTAACCCCATGAGCATACAACGCAGCGGAATAAAATTTTGGGATTACAAACCAGCGATCTATACATAGGGATTCATATCGGATTAGAGAATAACATAAGAGTCTTACCCTTGTAGCGCGTTTGAAGCAGAATCCACGGAGCTGCACCACGTCCTACGCCTTCTCCGAGTCAATAGCAAAACTCGATTGGTTTTGCCTCAACGGTATCCACACGATCAAATCGGGTGAAGGGATGGTTTAATAACAAGTTGCTAGACAAGTTATTAAACCGATACACAAAGCTAACTCGATTCACAATCGAATAATCGCCACAAAAACCACCAAATCTCCTTCGGCTACCTTGAAGAAGCCGAGAGCTTTTGATGGTATTGTAGGCGGCCGTGTGGCTTGGTTTTGGGTGTAGGTTTTTGATATGAAAAATTGTCTTCCAATAAAAACCATGCAATCATATTAAATATGATTAATTAAAGGCTTTCTTAAAGCTTCATGTGCTTAAGCCCATGATTTAATTAATCCTTATTTTATTAATTAAGACTCCTCTTAATTATTTAATTCATCCCATGAATTTAATTTCCCTTCTCGATTTAATCTTTTGTGCGACCCGATAGGATCTCGTAATGTTGGCAGTGACATAAAATCTCATTTTATGTCGCAAGCATCGAGCGGTATCTAGCAACACATCGATGCTACCCAAATTACGAGAATGTCAATGACTCGACATAACCTTTAGAACTTGTGATAATATTAATCATGTAACTTAATCCCTTTGTCCTTTGTGTTTAGATTGAACACGAGTCATGGAATAGTCATACTCGTATATTCAATCTCTATTTCTTGATCCCCAAGTAGAACTAGAATAAACGAATAAGCTCGATATCTCATATCGACTCATTCGAGCATGGCCATGCATTTTAGTTCTCACTTGATCAAGGGCCAAACACATCTCCTGTTATATAGGAGGGACAAATCCTATCTCGATCAGTCAACATCCCTCTACATAATTCGTAGTGTATCCAATAGTCGCCTTTATAGTATACCCTGTTACGGGTAACGTTTGACGATATCAAGATACATAACTCCTTATGTTGGGATCTCTGATGATCACAAGTCGTAAGGATTACATACATTATTATCACTATGAGAATTGCATATGACGATCATATAACTATCCATGTTGCATTCTCATGGTGGGTCTGTTCAGTACATCGTTCTCTAACATGTACCCATATGTTGATTTGATATCTCATATCAATGAACAATTCATCGATCAACATATACTAGTCTCTACGTATTATCATTATCCCTTTCATGATAATACTTGACTAGGAACTTCTTTAAGAATAATACAATATTATTCTAAGGACATTAACATATATATTAATTCACAATGCACAGTTAAAAGAATAATATATAATAATGAATTGCCATTCATAAATCCATAAACATTGTATGTCTTAAACAATCATCTAATGACTTGTCTTAGGGCATATCCCAAGAGCATATTGTTGTATAAGTGTTATACTAACATGCTTTTGGAATATGATACTCTTGTTATCTAACGGCTTATACTATGAACTGCTTTTGGTATTGTTGTTAACTCTTGTGTTGCAGCATGGCGGCTATTAACCCGGAGAACCTCAATGAAGAGGTAGGGGATATGGGCAGTATGAATGCTAGTGTTGCTCAGATGAATCCTTTACCCCCACCTGCTGTGGGCGTGGAGCCCAGTGCACAGGTGTTATTACCAAGGGAGTTCAGTTTGACACAGTTTCTGAACTTCCGTCCACCCATGTTTGAGGGGACCGAGTCTGGAGAAGGGGCCGAAGAGTGGCTGGAACGGATAGAGCAGATACTTGTGACTGCGCCCTGTGCACGTACCGCATGGCTGAGGTTAGCCGAATTTCAGATGGCGAAGAAGCCTTCTATGTGGTGGAAGACCACTGTGATGGAGCTGAGGGCTCAAGGTATGGTGGTGGACTAGACTATATTCAGGACCCGGTTCCTTAACCGGTATTTTTCTGCAGCCGCTAGACAAGTAAAGGAAGACGAGTTCAATAGTTTAAAGCAAGGCAGCCTGTCAGTGTCAGACTATGCTATGCAGTATTCCTCACTACTGAGGTATGTACCTCATATTGCTGTCAGCAGTCATGCCAAGATGAAGAACTTCCTGAAGGGACTGAGGCCAGAACTGTTTGACCGGGTTGTCTCCAACAACCCCAGCTCTTTTGATGACGCCCTGACTAGGGCAGAGATTGCAGGGAGCGTACAAGGACGTTGTACCCCCTTTTGTACCGCCATAGAGGCCTATTACTGATAATTTGAGGCCACGAGGGGATCAGTTCAAGGCTCGTAGGGACCTCATCATCTTCAAGATTTGGTGGGAAGAAGTCTCAAGGTCAGAAACAAAGCAATCGGGGGCCTACACAAGGGAGTAAGGCAGGAGGGGACAGGTGTGAACGCTGTGGAGGACTTCACTTGTCACGTGACTGCCGAGGCTGTTATGTTTGTGGTAAGGTGGGCCACTTAGCTCGGGCATGCCCCAATCGGGTAGGTCAGGCGGACCCTGGGCCGAATAGGCCAAGATTTGATGCTAGGACGGCACCATCGAGACAACAGTTTGTGCCTCGACCACAGGGAGGTCAGGCGACAGGACCGCCGTAGGGACAAGTGTATGCTTTGACGCGAGAACAGGCAGAGGCAGCCCCGGAGGAGGTGATTGCTGGTACGTGTTACTTACTTACGTACCCTGCATTTATTTTGATAGATACAGGTGTTTCCCATTCTTTTGTATCTGCTGCTTTTGTAAAAGACACCACTTGTGCTCGTCTCTGTTACCCACGCCTCTCATGGTCTCGACACCCACGGGAAAGCATGTGATTGCGGACCGACTGTTATCTGATTGCCTCATTTATTTTGAGGGCAATGATCTGAGGGCCGATCTGATTCAGTTAGAGATGGCAGATTTTGACAGCATTATCGGCATTGATATGTTGAGCAGATACCGAGATGTGGTAGATTGCCGACAGAGGATGGTACGTTTTCTATCTGATCAGGGGTTCCAGTGGACCTTTTATTGGGACGGCTCTCGTCCAAAGATTCCAGTGATCTCAGCGGTTAAGATGTCGCGGTTATTGGAGCGTGGCCACATGGGCTACCTTATTTATGCCGTGAATATATCAGAAGAGAAAGGAGTGAGAGCCGAGGATATTCCAGTTGTGGCGGAGTTCATTGATGTATTCCCGGATGAGATTCCAGGGTTTCCGCCTGTCAGAGATGTGGAGTTTGCCATTGAGCTACTGCCGGGGACATCAGCCATTTCTCGTACCCCATACAGGATGGCACCGGCAGAGCTGAGAGAGATGAAAGTGCAGTTACAGGAGCTCCTCGACAAGGGATACATTCGTCCTAGTGTATCGCCTTGGGGTGCACCAGTCTTGTTCGTGAAAAAGAAGGATGGTTCAATGCGTCTGTGCATTGACTACAGGCAACTGAACAAGGCCACAGTGAAGAATAGGTATCCACTTCCGAGGATTGATGATCTGTTCGACCAGCTGCAGGGTACAGAGGTGTACTCAAAGATAGATTTGAGGTCAGGCTATCACCAGGTGAGGGTTAGAACTGATGATATCCAAAAGACAGCTTTTAGAACTCGGTATGGGCACTACGAGTTCTTAGTGATGCCATTCGGGGTGACGAATGCCCCGGCTGTCTTTATTTTCTTGATGAACCGAGTATTTCAGGAGTATCTTGATCAATTTGTGATCGTATTCATTGATGACATCCTTGTCTACTCAAGAAGTGAGGAGGAACATGCCGAGCATTTGAGGACAGTACTTCAGATTCTCAGAGATCACCAGTTGTACGCCAAACTCAGCAAATGTGAATTTTGGCTGAGCAGTGTATCATTCTTGGGTCACATTATCTCTCGAGAGGGAATAGCAGTAGATCCCAGGAAGATTGAGGCAGTTATGGATTGGTCCGCCCCTACTTCAGTCAGTGAGATTCGGAGTTTGTTGGCTGGCTATTACCGATGTTTCGTCGAAGGTTTCTCAAAGATCGCCAAGCCACTTACACAGCTGACTCAGAAGGGAGTCTCATTCTGTTGGTCAGAGGCTTGTGAGCAGAGTTTCAGGGAATTAAAGCACAGACTGACTACTGCACCAGTTTTGGTGATTCCCAGGGAGAACAAAGGATTTGTTCTTTATACTGACGCATCGCTACAGGGCCTAGGATGCGTACTGATGCAGGACAGACATGTAGTGGCTTATTGTAATACCCCCGAAATGTTATATGATTATGTACTACGATGAGGATTTACGATGTGTTTAAGAGGGTTTGTGGTACTTTAATTGGGGATTATCAAAGGATGTATTAATTAAATGAAGTTAGAAAATATCGAGTGAGGATATTTTAATACATCGTACTATATACCGGGACACAATTGAACACCACACCCCATGCCACCCACTACCCCCAATAACCGGCCACCACCCCTCCCCCACTTGACAAGCCCATGCTTCATCATACCCTTCAATCACCTACCACAATCACCTCCCTTCTCTTCACCTTTCCTTCCCTTTTTTCTCAAAAAAATCGCCCCTGAAGTGCTGCAGAAAGAGGAGGGAAAACCTTGGGATAAGGTGTACATTAATTCATACCAAAGCAGGAGAAAAAGGGGATAAGACTTGGTGCTCTGTTTTTGGTTAAGTTTGGGTTTGGTTTGGGTGATTTTCATGTATGCTAGTAAAGGTTTGGGTGAAACCTTGGTATGAGTGCTTGCATGTTAGTGTTATGAAACTACTAGCATGTTAGATCGAACACTTTATGCGTTTTATGTGATAGAATCCTGGCCTTGAAACTAGGTGTTCGAAAATCTTGGTAATGTTATGATGCCCTGTTTTTCTGTAAGTTTGGATGAGCTCAAAGTTTATGAGGATGTTATGATGCATGCTAGCTTAGGTTTTATGAAACCTTGAATTTAAGTGCTTACATAGAAGTTTTATGAAGCCCCTAGCATATTTGTTTGAACATGTTGCATGGTTTATGTGTGAGAATTCTTGTTATGAAATGTAGTGCTCGAAAATCTGGGTAGAAATTATGATGCCCTATTTTTCTGAAAGAGTGGATGAGCATTGATAAAGTTGGGCAATTTTAATGCATGTCGGTTTAAGCTATGAGTGAACCTTTAATTTTAATACATGCATGGAAGTATGATGAAACTATTGATATGCTTGTTTAGGCATTGTATGTATGTTATGAAGTAGTTTGAAGGGTGTGAATTGAGGTGTTCGAGATTTCTGGAAAAATCTCGCATGAATGGGAACGACCGATCGATCGGTGATGAACACCGATCGATCGGCAAATGTCGTAGCTAAAAGAAGAAATGATGAACAGTTAGCGATCGATCGGTAAGAGAGACCGATCGATCGGTAGTTACTGTTCATATGTTATAAAATTTTATGTTCATTTTTTTTTTGAAAAATTGATTTCGATTCTCGTATCGGTGCCTAATATTGTATTATGTGGTTGTGTAGAGCCATCCCAGGTACCAGCACAATCAAGGAGATAAGTCTGTTGACTCCTCCTCCTTTTGAAAAGGTACGTAAGAGACGTACGGGCATCGGACGGTAAAACGCATCTTTACACTACGACTATGCTTTTATTGCATGAGTATTGATGATGAAATGATGATGTTTATAAGATGTTTACGATGTTTATAAGATGTTTACGATGTTGATAAGATGTTTATATATATTCATACGATGTTATTTGTGGTAAGATGCCACGGGGTAAGATGCCCCACATGGTAAGAGGCCATGCGATATTATTTGTGGTAAGATGCCACGGGGTAAGATGCCCCACATGGTAAGAGGCCATGCGATATTATTTGTGGTAAGATGCCACGGGTAAGATGCCCCACATGGTAAGAGGTCATGCGATGTTTATAAAGTGGTAAGATGCCACAGGGTAAGATGCCCATATGCATGATTATGAATCAGGGACAACAATAAGAAGTTAATGAATAATCCAGCATATTTACTTAACCAATATTTCATGCATTTACTATGATGTTTTTATGATGTTAAGTAAGATTGTATATGCTTATGATGTATTGTCCCTGTAGGTACGCTTTTGGGCTAAAGGACTAAGGGTCGGGTTGAGGCAGTGAGCTACGAGGAACACAGGAATGTTTAGGATTCAAGTCACGATTAGTATCTACTCTAGGAGTAGTATAAATCTAAATATTAACATTCTTTTGGGAATGTAATGAATTATTTTTGAAGTCTTTTATTTTGGCCTGTAATCCTGTTAGCTCATGTGACAACCAGAACCTTAAGACGTTATTAATGCATGATTAGTCCTTCTTATGTCTATTAATCACTGTTAAGGTGGGAATACCCCACATTAGTGGTATCAGAGCAGTGGTTAGATAACTCGGGAATGAGTGAAGGGTAGCCTTAGCAATAAGTTGGCTAGGTGCTTACTTTTGAACATGTTTTATATGTATGTTGCATATGAAGTTCCTATGTTATGCTAACCTGTTTAATTATCTAACGATGTGCTTTATGAACTGCTTTTGGTGTTGTTATTAACCCTTGTGTTGCAGCATGGCAGCAAATATAGAAGTGGGTGACGCCATTAGTGTAAACGCAAGTGCTGGGCGTACGAATCCACTGCCACCACCAGCCTTGGGCGAAGAACCCTCTGAACAACAGTTGCTACCTGGGGAGTTGAGCTTGGCTCAATTTATGATGTACCGACCCCCGATGTTCGAAGGAACTGAATCAGGGGAAAAAGCTGAGGAATGGTTGGAGAGGATTGAACAGATATTTGTGGCAGCGCCTTGTGCAAAGACGGCCTGGATCAGATTAGCAGAATTTCAGCTGGCCAAGAAGGCACTGATGTGGTGGAAGACCACAGTGATTGAGCAAGAGGCTCTGGGGCAGGAAGTAAATTGGAAGATGTTCCGAACGCGGTTTCTGACCCGCTACTTCTCAGCCGCTGCAAGACAGGCCAAGGAGGATGAGTTTACCAATTTAAGGCAAGGTACCATGCCTGTATCTGACTATGCTCTACATTACTGTTCCTTACTACAATATGTGCCCCATATTGCTGCAAGCACTCAAGCGAAGATGAGGAACTTCATGAAGGGCTTGAGGCCGGAACTGTATGACCGGGTAATTACCTATGGCCCTGCCTGTTTTGACGATGCACTTGCAAGGGCTGAGCTAGCTGAACTAGGAGTTGGAGCATACTCTAATGCTGTGCCACCTCCAGCACCCCCTCAGAAATCCACTTCGGATAATTTGAAACAAATGGGTGATCAGTTCAAGCCCAGGGGGAACACTTCGGCTTCAAGGTTTAGTGGTAAGAGGCCCGAGAACCGTTGGAAGGGGAATCGTAGGAATGATGCCCCTACAGGGAGAGGACAGCCTCAGGGAGACAGATCTGGAAGAGTTCAGTGCACTATTTGTGGACAACCACATTTGGCAAAGGATTGCGTAGGATGCTATGTCTGTGGCGATAGAGGCCACTTTGCTCCGCAGTGTCCCAACAGGGGAAGACAGCAGAACTCTACGGGGAGGCCTACGGATAGAGCGGCACAGCACCGACCACCTTTCGCACCGAGGCAGTATGGAGGTCTGCCCACGGGGCCACCTCAGGGACAGGTGTATGCTTTGACGAGGGAGCAGGCTACAGCGGCTCCGGAAGAGGTTATAGCGGGTACGTGTCTTTTATTTACGCACCCTGCTCTTATATTGAAAGACACAGGTGCGTCACACTCTTTTGTGTCGACGAATTTTGTTGAAAGGCACCACATATGCACTTCTCCGTCGCCCATGCCTCTTATGGTCTCGACCCCCGCTGGAAGAAGTTTGACTATGGATCAGATTGTCTATGATGGCCTCATTTATTTTGAGGATAATGAGTTAAGATCAGATTTGATTGTAATGGGAATGACAGACTTCGATTGCTTTGTGGGCATCGATGTTCTGAACAGGTATCAGGCAGTCGTAAACTGCAGGCAATGGACTGTCCGATTCAGGTCTGATATGGGAGCCCAGTGGACATTCTTTGGGGATGGTTCTCGCCCAAAGATTCCGTTGATATCTGCTGTCAAGATGGCACTGTTATTGGAACAAGGTCATACATGATATCTTATCTATGTTGTTGATATGACGGAAAAGAGGAAAGAGTTAAAGGTTGAGGATGTGCCCGTAGTGGCAGAGTTTGCTGATGTCTTTCCGGAGGAAATTCCGGATTCCCACCGACGAGAGAGGTCGAGTTTGGGATTGAGTTGCTACCCGGGACGTCAGCAATTTCTCGTGCCCCATATAGGATGGCACCAGCAGAGTTAAGGGAGTTAAAGATTCAGTTGCAAGGAGCTCCTTGACAAGGGCTACATACGTCCTAGCGTATCGCCCTGGGGTGCGCCTGTCTTATTTGTTAAGAAGAAAGATGAATCGATGCGTCTATGCATTGACTACAGACAACTGAACAAAGCTACAGTAAAGAACAAGTATCCACTTCCGAGGATCGATGACTTGTTCGATCAGTTGCAGGGTACGAGGCTCTACAGTAAGATCGATCTGAGGTCGGGGTACCATCAGATTCGAGTAAGGGAAGATGATGTTCAGAAGACGGCTTTCAGGACTAGATATGGGCACTATGAATTTCTGGTCATGCCTTTTGGGGTGACGAATGCCCCAGCTGTCTTCATTAGTTTGATGAACAGGGTGTTCCAGCCATATTTGGATCAGTTCGTCATAGTCTTCATTGACGACATACTTATTTACTCTCGGACTGAAGAAGAGCATGTAAGGCACTTGAGGACAGTGCTTCAGATCCTTAGGGATCATCAGTTATATGCAAAACTTAGCAAGTGCGAGTTCTGGTTGGACAGCGTGGTATTCTTAGGCCATGTCATATCTAGACACGGGATATCTGTGGATCCCAGGAAGATTGAAGCTGTGATAGAGTGGGCTGCACCAACTTCTGTACCGGAGATACGGAGTTTCCTCGGTTTGGCAGGATATTACCGACGTTTCGTCGAAGGTTTCTCGAAGATTGCCAAACCCCTGACACAGCTGACTCAGAAAGGAGTCCCCTTCTTTTGGTCTGAGGCTTGTGAGGAAAGTTTTCAAGAACTGAAGCGTCGTCTGACTACAGCGCCTGTATTGGTGATTCCGTCTGAGAATAAGAGATTTGCCTTGTATACGGATGCGTCACTGCAAGGTTTGGGCTAGTGTGTTGATGCAAGATAAGCATGTGGTGGCTTATGCATCGAGGCAGCTGAAGCCACACGAGGCTAGGTATCCAGTGCATGATTTGGAACTGGCGGCCATCATATTTGCCTTGAAGATCTGGAGGCATTACTTGTATGGCACGTCTTTCACTATATATACGGACCATAAGAGCCTGAAGTTCTTATTCACTCAGGCAGAGTTGAATATGAGGCAAAGAAGGTGGATGGATTTGCTCAAAGACTATGATTGTGAAATTGAGTACCATCCAGGTAAAGCGAACTTAATAGCAGACGCCTTGAGTCGGAAGGTGAAGAGTACTGCAGAAGATGCCATGTGTTTGTCGGCCTTGATGACTTCTTATTGCCATCTGGGCTATGATTTCGATGTAGACACGTCGCATGTGTGAGTGTCGACCTTATTGGCGGAGCCAGATATATTTGAGGCGATCAGGAAGGCCCAGAAGTCGGATAGTGAGGTTCAGAGATGGACATCATTGGTACTTCAGGGTCAGTCATCCAAGTTCAGAGTGGCTGAGGATGATTCTTTGAGACTGGGCAACCGATGGGTAGTCCCAGATACACCAGAACTGCGTAGAGGAATATTGGAGCGAGCTCACAGTAGTCGGTTCAGTATCCACCCAGGGGGAAAGAAGATGTACAAAGATCTATGCGAGGTGGAGACGCATGAAGCGTGAGGTGATCATTTTCGTTAAAAGATGTTTGATCTGCCAGCAGGTAAAGGCAGAGAGGCAGAGGCCTGGTGGTGAGCTGAAGAGTTAAGAGGTGCCTGAATGGAAGTGGGAGCATATATCTATGGACTTCGTGACCCACTTGTCGAGGACGGCCTCAGGATTTGATGCGATCTGGGTGATCGTAGATAGGCTGACGAAGACGGCTCATTTAATCCCTTACAGTATGTCATATACATACTTAAAGATGGCCCAGATGTATATACGGGATGTGGTGAGATTGCATGGTATTCCAGTCTCGATAGTGTCTGACAGAGACCCAAGGTTCACTTCACATTTCTGGGAGGGTCTCCAGACAGCTTTGGCACAGAGGTAAGACTGAGTACGGCCTATCACCCTCAGACAGACGGCCAAACAGAGCGTACCATTCAGACGCTCAAAGACATGTTGAGGGCATGTATTTTGTAGTTTGATACTCCGTGGCAGGATTCAGTGCCGCTGGTGGAATTCTCCTATAATAACAGTTATCAGGCGAGCATTCAAATGGCTCCTTTTGAAGCTCTGTATGGACGACGATGTAGATCACCGCTGTATTGGGAGGACTTGACTAGCAGAGCGGTCAGGAGGACCGGATATGATCAAGGATATGGAAGGTAAGATAAAGTTGATATGCCAAAAGATGAAAGCGGCCCAGGATAGGCAGGCAGCCTATGCAAAGAAGCGGCGACGACCGCTGGAATTCCAGTTAGGAGACAGGGTCTTCTTAAAGATCTCGCCCTTCAGGGGTGTGGTTCGGTTTGGGATGCGGGGGAAGTTATCTCCGAGGTATGTCGGGCCATATGAAGTTTTACAGCGTATCGGTACATTGGCATATCGTTTGGCTCTACCGCCATCCTTGTCTGGCATACACGATGTTTTCCATGTCTCTATGTTACGGAAGTATGAGCCAGACCCGTCTCATGTCTTACAGCCTATAGAAGTTCAGTTAGACTCAGATGTGTCCTACGTGGGAGACGGAACGGCATATGGTGCAGCGCTATCCGGAACTATTCTCTGGTATGTTTTTATGTTTAGTTACGTTATGATGATGCATGTGGATTTCGAGGACAAAATCTTATAAGTAGGGGAGTAATGTAATACCCCCGAAATGTTATATGATTATGTACTACGATGAGGATTTACGATGTGTTTAAGAGAGTTTGTGGTACTTTAATTGGGGATTATATTTATGATATGATGATATGTTTTAGGGGGCATGTTAGGTGTTTCAAAGGATGTATTAATTAAATGAAGTTAGAAAATATCGAGTGAGGATATTTTAATACATCGTACTATATACCGGGACGCAATTGAACACCACACCCCATGCAACCCACTACCCCCAATAACCGGCCACCACCCCTCCCCCACTTGACAAGCCCATGCTTCATCATACCCTTCAATCACCTACCACAATCACCTCCCTTCTCTTCACCTTTCCTTCCCTTTTTTCTCAAAAAAATCGCCCCTGAAGTGCTGCAGAAAGAGGATGGAAAACCTTGGGATAAGGTGTACATTAATTCATACCAAAGGAGGAGAAAAAGGGGGTAAGACTTGGTGCTCTGTTTTTGGTTAAGTTTGGGTTTGGTTTGGGTGATTTTCATGTATGCTAGTAAAGGTTTGGGTGAAACCTTGGTATGAGTGCTTGCATGTTAGTGTTATGAAACTACTAGCATGTTAGATCGAACACTTTATGCGTTTTATGTGATAGAATCCTGGCCTTGAAACTAGGTGTTCGAAAATCTTGGTAATGTTATGATGCCCTGTTTTTCTCTAAGTTTGGATGAGCTCAAAGTTTATGACGATGTTATGCATGCTAGCTTAGGTTTTATGAAACCTTGAATTTAAGTGCTTACATAGAAGTTTTATGAAGCCCCTAGCATATTTGTTTGAACATGTTGCATGGTTTATGTGTGAGAATTCTTGTTATGAAATGTAGTGCTCGAAATCTGGGTAGAAATTATGATGCCCTGTTTTTCTGAAAGAGTGGATGAGCACTGATAAAGTTGGGCAATTTTAATGCATGTCGGTTTAAGCTATGAGTGAACCTTTAATTTTAATACATGCATGGAAGTATGATGAAACTATTGATATGCTTGTTTAGGCATTGTATGTATGTTATGAAGTAGTTTGAAGGGTGTGAATTGAGGTGTTCGTAAGAGACGTACGGGCATCGGACGGTAAAACGCATCTTTACACTACGACTATGCTTTTATTGCATGAGTATTGATGATGAAATGATGATGTTTATAAGATGTTTACGATGTTTATAAGATGTTTACGATGTTGATAAGATGTTTATATATATTCATACGATGTTATTTTTGGTAAGATGCCACGGGGTAATATGCCCCACATGGTAAGAGGCCATGCGATATTATTTGTGGTAAGATGCCACGGGGTAAGATGCCCCACATGGTAAGAGGCCATGCGATATTATTTGTGGTAAGATGCCACCGGGTAAGATGCTCCACATGGTAAGAGGCCATGCGATGTTTATAAAGTGGTAAGATGCCACAGGGTTAGATGCCCATATGCATGATTATGAATCAGGGACAACAATAAGAAGTTAATGAATAATCCAGCATATTTACTTAACCAATATTTCATGCATTTACTATGATGTTTTTATGATGTTAAGTAAGATTGTATATGCTTATGATGTGTTGTCCCTGTAGGTACGCTTTTGGGCTAAAGGACTAAGGGTCGGGTTGAGGCAGTGAGCTACGAGGAACATAAGAATGTTTAGGATTCAAGTCACGATTAGTATCTACTCTAGGAGTAGTATAAATCTAAATATTAACATTCTTTTGGGAATGTAATGAATTATTTTTGAAGTCTTTTATTTTGGCCTGTAATCCTGTTAGCTCATGTAACAACCAGAACCTTAAGACGTTATTAATGCATGATTAGTCCTTCTTATGTCTATTAATCACTGTTAAGGTGGGAAGACCCCACACTTATGCTTCTAGACAGTTGAAGCCACACGAGACGAGGTATCCAGTCCATGATTTGGAGTTAGCGGCTATAGTGTTTGCCTTGAAGATATGGCGACACTACTTATACGGTACCTCATTTACCATCTTCACTGATCACAAGAGCCTGAAGTTCTTGTTTACACAGGCTGAGCTGAATATGAGGCAGAGGAGATGGATGGACCTACTGAAGGATTATGACTGTGAAATCGAATACCACCCGGGAAAAGCAAACTTGACAGCCGGCGCTTTGAGTCGGAAGGTGAGGAGTACAGTGGAGGATGTTATGAGTTTATCAGCTATGTTTGCCTCCTACTGTCAGTTGGGTTTGGATTTCGAGGTATCTTCTTCACCGGTACAGGTTTTAACCTTGTTAGCTGAGCCTGTTATTTATGATCACATCAGGAAGGCTCAGGGGACCGACGTAGAGGTTCAGAGATGGTTGTCAGTAATTCGTTCAGGTCAGTCGTCGAAGTTCAGGACGGCTGAGGACGGTTCTTTGAGAATGGGTGACCGATGGGTAGTCCCGGATGTACCAGAGTTGCGTCGAGGTATATTACAACGAGCTCATTGCAGTAGGATGAGTGTCCACCCGGGCGGGAAGAAGATGTATAAGGATCTACACAGCCAGTTCTGGTGGAGGCGTATGAAACAAGATGTCACCTCATTCGTCAAGAGATGTTTGATCTGTAAAACAGGTGAAGGCTGAGAGGCAGAGGCCTGGAGGTTAGCTAAGGAGTTTGGAGATACCCGAGTGGAAGTGGCAGCACGTGTCTATGGATTTCGTGACCCACTTACCGAGGACTGTTTCGGGCTTCGATGCTATATGGGTAGTCGTCGATAGATTGACTAAGAGTGCTCATTTCATTCCCTACTGTATGACCTTCACGTACTTGAGGATGGCACAGTTATATGTCAGAGATGTAGTGAGACTGCATGGGATCCCTGTTTCGATTGTGTCTGATCGAGATCCACGGTTTACATATCACTTTTGGGAGGGTCTTCAGTCAGCTCTAGGTACAGAGTTGAGGTTGAGCACAGCCTATCATCCCCAGACGGACGGACAGACCGAGCGTACGATACAGACGCTCGAAGATATGTTGAGGGCTTGTGTGTTACAATTCGATACTTCTTGGCAGGACTCGCTAGCCTTAGTAGAGTTCTCTTACAACAACATCTACCAAGCAAGCATACAGATGGCTCCTTTTGAGGCCCTCTATGGTAGACGTTGTAGGTCACCTTTGTGTTGGGATGACGTGGATCGCAATTCAGTCGGAGGACCAGATTTGATCCGGGAAATGGAAGAAAAGGTAAAGGTGATAAGACAAAAGATGAAGGCAGCTCAGGACAGACAGGCAGCGTATGCCAATCAGCGGCGAAGACCGTTGGAGTTTCAGTTGGCCGACAGAGTCTTTCTGAAGATCTCACCTTTCAGGGGCGTGGTACGGTTCGGTATGCGAGGGAAGTTATCCCCGAGATATGTAGGGCCGTACGAGATCTTGCAGCGTGTTGGTACTCTGGCGTACCGTTTGGCTTTACCGCCCTCTCTGTCTGGCATTCACGATGTATTTCATGTGTCTTTGTTGCGGAAGTACGAGCCAGATCCTTCTCATGTGTTGCAGCCTTCTGAGGTTCAGATTGAGTCCGATGTTTCCTATGTTGAGCGGCCTATCAGGATTTTGGATAGGGCAGATCGCAGACTGAGATACAAAGTTATTCCTATGGTCAAAGTTCAGTGGGATCGTAGGGGTGTCGAGGAGGCCACGTGGGAGACGGAGCGACTGTTGCGTAAAATCCCTTACCGCAAGCGCACGGTAGTCAAGTTTTAGTATAGAAAGATGTTGAACCCACAGAGATTGATTAAATAGTTAAATCTAAGTATTGAATTAAAATAATCTTTGCTTTATTTAGAGAATCGAATAGTTGAGTGTTATGCGAATAATAAAAATTAATTAACTAACGATGATCAAATACTGAGTTGAAAAGAAATCAGTTGGAGACGAATCTAGGAGTACGATTTCACTTGTTCATCCACTACACTTATCATTCCTTGATTTCCATTTTATGGATTTCCTAGTTTACTAGCCGAGAATTCTTATTTGTTTCTACTCCCCCTCCCGGGTGTTAAGCAGAAGTAATTATCTAACATTAATCTTGATATCCCTATCTAAGATGAATTATCTGACAATTGTAAAAGCGCAGTAATTCCTATGACGACTTCTATGGAGTTATAGGCCTTCCGAACAATATAACTACCACGATACGAATCCTTCTTTCCTATTCATAACCCCCTCTCCCGAGTGATAGATCACAAATATGGAATCATTCAATCCATGGCCAGTAGATTAAAAGCATTAAGAACAGGAAAACATAAATAAACCATACGGAAATGCAATAAACTTCAATCAATTCATAATAAGCGTAGTTTCAAAACAAGCTACATCGTCTCCTAGAAAATAAAATTAGCTCATGCTAGAAGTATTTAAACACATAGACATGTTTAAATAACCCATAAAAATTGCTAAAGGTTTAGAGATACAAAACGAATTGGACGCTATTCTTCGATCTCCGATGAACGCCGCCGTCTCGTGATGAATTCTCTCCTTTTTGCTCCGAGCCGTCGTCGTTATTCTTCTCCGTTCTTCAACCCTAGCCTCCTTCTCTCCAAGAATATGTCTAAGTCTGAATTGCCTTCGAAAATCCTCCTCTAAACCCTTTAAAAGTCCCGTGCAATCAAATAAGGAAAGTCTCCAAAATTGCCAAAATTCCATTGGCGTAATTACGCCTCCGAAGTGGCGTAGTTACGCCCGTCGACGTGTCCAAAGTCTGGCTTCCCGCGTGACTGGCGTAATTACGCCTCCAAAGTGGCGTAATTACGCCACTTAAAATTCTTCAAAATCTCAAATGACGTGGCTTAGGCGTAGTTACGCCTCAAGAAATTCGTTTAAAAGCTCAAATGCCGTAAGCTAGGCGTAGTTACGCCTCAAGACAGGCGTAATTACGCCTGTTGCTTTGATTCAAAGTGTAGATTTTTGGCTTCAATTCATCCGTTCTTTCCGTCATTTGCACCCTTTTAGTCCACAAAACATGTAATTACCTGGATTCCTGCAAAACAACACATAACAAAACCAAAAGCGTAATTCTGATCGAAAACTAACACTAAACCATGCAAAATAAGAAGAAATATAAGTGTATAAAATACACTTATCAAACCCCCTAAACTTAAACTTTTGCTAGTCCCGAGCAAAACAACACAAAAAAACAAAACAAAAACAAATCAAAACTAAACTGACACGAAAAGACACACAAAACAAAGTTATAAAACATTCCAATTGTGTAGGCCTCAGAAGTATTCAGACATGCATATCATTTTCTCAAGAATTCTCACGTGTGTGTGTGCTACCATTTCCATGTAATCATTAAAGCAATCTTAACTCACACAAATCAATAGGACTTTGCAAGGTATAGGTTCAAATTGCATTGTTCAAAAACAGAGTGTATTTTGATGAATGCTAACAATGCATCAAGACTAGGTAATGAGATGCTCATATGTGAATGTCAAAACCATGTTTATTACAAGTGTTTCTCGAGTGTCATAGGTTCACTATTCATAACCTTCTCCACTAGTATATTAGACAAATGTGGCTTGGTCAATAGGTCTTAATAAGCTTGTAACGTTAGGCTTTGGCTCATGGCTTCAATAAAAGGAAAGGTATTCAAAGCAAGAGAGTAAGTTGAAATTATAATCAATTTGCGCATTCTCATCCCGCTTTCGACTCCTTCTATTGATGATTCATCAATTTTCTTTTCATTTCAATTCATTCTCTTTTCTCATCCTCCTCATCATTATTCACCTCATTATTTTTCTCTTTTTCCTTTTTTCTTTTTTTTATCTTTTCATCGTTACTCCACTTCTCTTTCAATTAAGATCATAGGAGTTATTTGAACTTTTAAAGCGCAATAGAAGCTTACTCCCTTGAGGGTAGGAAATAGTGTATAAGCTTTAGCAAGGTGGTCAATGTGGGATTTTGAAATGATGCCGAATGGGGGTTATTATGTGCCTAAGCACATGCCATTCGATTTTCAATAAGCTCAAAAGGGTAACTACAGATGAAAATGATGTATTTTGGTGGCTTCAAAGGCTCAAACGATCAAAAAAATTGCCTAAATCATTCCTAAGCCACATATGTCTGTATTTCGCCTCAAAGATTACTATAGTAAGTTCTATACTACTCTCAATTCACAAATAACTTACATGATTTGACCAATGTGCTCAGTTGCATCTGAAAACCATGTTAATATCAGAGAAAATTTGAATGAGATTCTAAAAGATATTGCAAACAATTCAATCCTCATTCTTTTACATTTAAGCTCAAAGGGGCTACTATGGCAATTTTCTATGAAAGAATCAAGGCCCAAATTATCAAGAATTGCCTATATCATTTTTGTGTTCGTTCAAATCATCATTGATTAATCAAATGGTCATGGGTTCTAGTGCAAGAATATGTGAGAACTCAAGAGCAACATGAAAACATGAAAATTTTAAAATTTTCCACAAATCAACTCAATTTTTCATCATTGGCCTCAACTGACTCGTAATACAACTTATGACACTCAAAACTCAACAGACTCTAAATCAAGACAAACCAATCAAAATAAGGAAAACAAACACACAAAAGCAACAGAAATCCAAGTAGTTTGACTAGTTCAAAGTACCCCCCTAAACTTAGAAATGTGCATTGTCCTCAATGCATACACATGAAGGAATAAATAGAACGATGCACATACCTAATCGATGACCATCAGTGGTCATCGTCATCCATATCGTCGGGGGGGGCGGTTGTGGAAAAAGTGCTGGCTGGAAAGTCGGCGGCAACCCTTAGATGAAGAATTTTCGATTTGGTTGGCTAAGCTAGACCACTTTGTTGCAACCCCCCTAAACTTGCTTCCTTGCACCAGTAGACTGCAAAAACCTGCAATTAATCGATAAAAATATTGACTTTAGAGGTGGGATAGCTTAATTAAGAGAGATTGAAGAGAAAAAATCGGAATTGAAAATTTGAGGGGAAGAGGACTAAAAATACGCGAGGCGTAATTACGCCGCTGGAGAGGCGTAATTACGCCTCGCCTACGGCTTTGAAAACTTTTTAAAAAAATGGTACGCGTAACTACGCCGAAAACAGGCGTAGTTACGCCTACGCTACGGCATTTTAAAATTTTCTGAAATTTGACAGGCGTAATTACGCCACAAAGGGGCGTAGTTACGCCTGTCCTACAAGATCTCAATTTTTTTTTTTTTTTTTTTTGTAAAATAAAATAAGGATACAGGATTCGGGTTGCCTCCCGAAAAGCGCTTAGTTTATAGTCCTCGGCCCGACTGTCTTTCATCCATTCACTTAGGCTCGCTTAGGTGAACCTCGTCCACGTCTCTTACTTCTTCCCCAAAATAATGCTTCAAACGCTGTCCATTTGCTTGAAATGTGTGGCCGTCGTCGCATTTCAGTTCAATTGCTCCATAAAGGGTCACTTTCTCAATAGTGAACGGCCCAGACCATCGTGACTTCAACTTTCCTGGAAATAGTCGGAGACGAGAGTTATATAGTAGCACTTTCTGACCAGGAATAAACTCTCTTCTCACGATTTGCTTGTCATGCCAATTCTTCGTTCGCTCCCTGTAGATCTTAGCATTTTCGTACGCTTCATTACGAAACTCATCCATCTCAGTGAGTTGTAGCAACCGTTGCTCACCAGCAGCCTTCAAATCAAAGTTCAGCTTCTTTATGGCCCAGAAAGCCCGATGTTCCAACTCTACCGGTAAGTGGCATGCTTTCCTAAAAACTAGACGATATGGGGACATCCCTATGGGAGTTTTGAATGCAGTGCGGTATGCCCATAATGCATCATCCAATTTCAGGGCCCAATCCTTTCGGTTAATACTGACCGTCTTTTCAAGAATTAGCTTAATTTCTCGGTTAGAAACTTCGGCTTGGCCATTAGTCTTTGGATGATAAGCCAATGCAATCTTATGCCTCACAGTGTATTTCGTCATCAAAGCACTGAAGATCTTGTTACAGAAGTGGGTCCCTTCATCACTGACAATCGATCTCGGAGTACCAAACCATGTAAAGATGTTCTTTTGCACGAACTTGACCACGACCTGAGCGTCATTAGTCGATGTGGCAATCGCTTCAACCCACTTAGAAACATAGTCCACTGCTAGCAGAATATATGACTGTCCACAAGATGGTGGGAAGGGTCCCATGAAATCAATACCCCATACATCGAAGATTTCTAATTCCAAGATATTTGTCAATGGCATCTCATGGCGTTTAGAAATATTACCAATGCGCTGACAACGATCACACGTCTTCACCAAAGTATAACTGTCTCGATGTAGCTCTGGCCAATAGAAACCCGATTGAAGCACTTTTGCTGCTGTCCTTGCTGCTCCAAAATGTCCTCCATAAGGTCTGGAGTGACACTTTTCAAGAATCTCTCTTGATTCCTCCTCAGTTACGCATCTCCGGACAATTTGGTCTGCACAGCGTCTGAATACATACGGTTCATCCCAGTAATAATTCTTCACATCATGAAAGAACTTCTTCCTTTGCTGATAAGTGAGGTCTGGAGGCAATATACCACACGACAAATAATTAGCAAAATCAGCGAACCACGGAGTTTTAGTACATACCTCAAAGAGATGTTCATCAGGAAAGTTCTCTTGTATGACTCCATGATCCATTTGATCCTCCAACTCCAAACGAGATAAGTGATCTGCTACTTGATTTTCGCTGCCCTTTTTATCCAAGATCTCGAAATCAAACTCTTGTAGCAACAAGATCCATCTAATCAACCGGGGTTTCGCATCCTTCTTGGCAAAAAGATAACGAATCGCTGCATGATCTGTGTAAACTATGACCTTTGTCCCGATCATATATGCTCTAAATTTGTCGAATGCATACACCACAGCTAGCATCTCTTTCTCGGTGGTCGTGTAATTCTGTTGGGCTCCATCAAGAGTTCTACTTGCATAGTAGATCGCCCTAAAAATCTTGTCTCTCTTTTGCCCCAAAACTGCTCCCACAGCATAGTCGTTGGCATCACACATTAAAACAAATGGCTCCTTCCAATCCGGCACTATGATGATTGGTGCAGATATAAGTGCTTTCTTTAGCCTGTTAAATGCCTGTAAACACAAATCATCAAAGACAAAAGGTGAGTCTTTTTCTAACACATTACACAAGGGCTTAGCTATTTTAGAAAAATCTTTAATAAAACGACGATAAAACCCGGCATGTCCAAGGAAGCTCCTAATAGCCTTCTCATTGTTTGGGGGTGGAAGCTTCTCAATTGCAACCACTTTTGCTCTATCCACTTCAAGTCCTTGAGATGACACCTTATGGCCAAGGACAATACCCTCTTGCACCATAAAGTGACATTTCTCCCAATTTAACACGAGGTTCTTTTCTTGGCAGCGCTGTAACACAAGAGATAGGTTATGCAAACAATGGTCAAAAGAGGAACCAAATACCGAAAAGTCGTCCATGACGACTTCAAGGATCTCCTCCACCATATCTGAAAATATTGCCATCATGCACCGTTGAAAGGTAGCAGGTGCGTTGCATAAACCAAAAGGCATTCTTCGAAACGCAAAGGTGCCATATGGACAGGTAAACGTTGTCTTCTCTTGATCCTCGGGGTCTATGGCAATTTGATTGTATCCTGAATAGCCATCTAAGAAACAGTAATAACAATAACCGGCTAACCTGTCAAGCATCTGATCGATAAATGGAAGAGGGAAGTGGTCCTTCCTTGTGGCCTTGTTGAGTTTCCTATAGTCAATGCAAACTCGCCACCCCGTCACAGTTCGAGTTGAGATCAACTCATTATTTTCATTTCTTACCACTTTCATCCCTCCTTTCTTTGGCACAACCTGTACTGGGGAAACCCATGCACTATCTGAAATAGCATAAATAATCCCAGCATTTAACAATTTAAGCACTTCTGCTTTTACTACTCCTTCATTGCTGGATTTAACCGCCTTTGATGATCAATGGAGGGAACAAATGAATCCTCCATAAGAATTTTATGCATGCACAAAGACGGGCTTATCCCCTTGATATCAGAAATCGACCAACCCAAAGCAGATTTATTTGTCCTCAATACACGTAATAATTTATCCTTCTCTAAAGAACAAAGAGATGAAGATATAATTACCGGGTATGTCGAATTCTCACCCAAGAATGCATAAGTAAGGTGGGCCGGTAGTTCTTTCAGTTCCGAGCTCGCCTTCGTATCTTCTTTGACTGATGTATCACGTACATCTTCCGCTTTTCCAGCAGTGTTGTTCTCCTTAGGCAAGCTCTTAAGTGCTTCCACTTGCTCAGCAATATCAGGTTCAGTTGCATCCACTTTCATAATAGATTTGACCATGCAATTCTCCAATGGATCCTCCGGTATTGCTCCTACTTCAAAGTTATGCACACATGAGTCAATAACATCCAAAAACTTGCAAGTACTTACCTCGTCAGGTCCCTTGAGAGCCTTGTAAATATTGAACATGACTTCTTCTCCTCCAACTCTCAAGGATAATTCTCCCCTTTGGACATCTATAAGTGCCCTGCCTGTTGCTAAGAATGGTCTCCCCAAATTTAATGGAACATCTCCATCTTCCTCCATGTCTAGAACCACAAAATCTGCAGGGAAAATAAATTTGTCCACCTTCACAAGCACATCTTCAATTATCCCTCTAGGATATGTGAGAGACCTATCCGCCAATTGCAATGTGATTGTAGTAGGCTTTACTTCACCAAGCCCTAAACTCCTGAAAACAGATAAAGGCATTAAATTAATACTTTCACCTAAATCACATAACGCTCTATTAAATGTAGAACTACCAATAATACAAGGAATAGTAAAACTCCCTGGATCTTTCAAATTTTGTGGTAGCTTCTTTTGGAGTATTGCACTACATTCTTCTGTGAGATTCACGGTTTCAAATTCCTCAAGCTTCCTCTTTCTTGCCATTATATCCTTCATAAACTTTGTATAATTAGGCATTTGTTGCAACGCCTCGGCAAAAGGAATATTTATGTGGATTTTCTTGAAAATCTCCAAGAATTTGGCAAACTGGTCATCTATAGCCTTTTTCCGGAAACGTTGAGGATATGGAAGTGTAGGCTTGTACATAGGAATCTTTTCCGGTAATGTGGCTTGCTTCTCCTTTTCAACTTCTTTAGGGGTTTCAACCTGAATTTGAGTCTCCTCAACAGATGGCTCATCAACATGTGCTGGTTCTACATCCCCAAGTTCCTTACCACTTCTCAATGACACGGCCTTGCACTGCTCCCTTGGGTTCACTTCGGTGTTGCTAGGAAATGATCCTCTTTGTTGGTTGTTCATGGCATTAGCAAGCTGCCCAATTTGCACCTCAAGAGATTTCATTGTAGCACCCATATTGTTCATGTGACCCTCAATCGTATCAAGCCTCGACTCATTCTTCTCAAGCCTCAATTTCGAACTTTGAACAAAAGTATTCACCAAATCTTCAAGTGAAGGTTTACCTTCATTCTTTTGTGGAGCATATCCAGGTGGTGGATTCAGAGCACTATTGTTGTTGGCATATGAGAGTCTATCATTGTTGTGGAACCCTTGTTGATACGGATTGCTTCGGTAGTTATTATTGTTGTTGGGATACCGATTGTTTATGAACTGAACGTGCTCTTGCTCTGCTTCCCTTGACAACTCCATTCCAGCTGCAGCGGCTGCTAATTCAATAGTAGGTTGTGCTCCTTGCTTGGTCAGAGCTGCTACCTGCGTGGTTAGTGCAGACAGTTGTGCAGTAAGAGTACTAAAATGATCAACCTCATACATACCTATGGGTTTCCTTGCCATGGCTCGCTCACTGGGCCACTGGAAGCTGTTAGCCGACATCTCCTCAAGTAATTCAAAGGCAGCATCTGCAGTCTTAGAAAATAGTGTTCCTCCTGCTGCAGCATCCACAATGATCCTAGTTGGTCCATTCAACCCATTGTAAAATAACTGAATCTGCACCCAGCTTTCATAGTTATGTTGTGGGCACCTCCTCAATAAATCCTTGAATCGCTCCCATGCCTCGTATAGTTGTTCAGAATCAATTTGTCTGAATGTACTGATTTCAGTTCTCAGTTGAGCTGACTTACCTGGTGGGAAGAACTTCGAGAGAAATTTCGATGCCATTTCCGCCCATGTGTTAATACCATTATTTGGAAGAGATTGTTGCCAACTCCTTGCATGGTCCCTAAGAGAGAAAGGGAACAATCGCAGTCTCACAGTATCTTCTGGAACACCATTCATCTTCACAGTATCAGCTATCTCCAAAAATATCCTCAAATGCAAGTTGGGGTCTTCAACAGGGGACCCACCAAACTGATTCCGTTGCACCATACTTATCAATGCCGGCTTAAGTTCAAAGTTGTTGGCATTGATAGTCTGGCGAGCTATCCCAGAGTAATTGTTGTTGACCAAAGGTTTGAAATAATCTCTGATCGCCCTTTGAGGTTCAACAAGTTGTGGAGGTGGTTCGTTGTTGTCTCTATTTGCAGCCATTTCTATCCATTCCTCCCTTCTCGTTTTTCTCAGTCTTCTTGCAGTTCTCTCGATCTCAGGATCAAACAGCAACGATTCAGGAGTAGTGTACTTTCGCATGCACTGCAAAAATTCAGAAAAGACAAAAAATCACTCCAAAATAAAAGGAATAAAAGCTCTAAATTAAAACCAAGATTAATTGGTACAGTATCAGATTGTACTAAATAAATCAATCCCCGGCAACGGCGCCAAAAACTTGTTGCGTAAAATCCCTTACCGCAAGCGCACGGTAGTCAAGTTTTAGTATAGAAAGATGTCGAACCCACAAAGATTGATTAAATAGTTAAATCTAAGTACTGCATTAAAATAATCTTTGCTTTATTTAGAGAATCGAATAGTTGAGTGTTATGCGAATAATAAAAATTAATTAACTAACGATGATCAAATACTGAGTTGAAAAGAAATCAGTTGAAGACGAATCTAGGAGTACGATTTCACTTGTTCATCCACTACACTTATCATTCCTTGATTTCCATTTTATGGATTTCATAGTTTACTAGCCGAGAATTCTTATTTGTTTCTACTCCCCCTCTCGGGTGTTAAGCAGAAGTAATTATCTAACATTAATCTTGATATCCCTATCTAAGATGAATTATCAGATAATTGTAAAAGCGCAGTAATTCCTATGACGACTTCTATGGAGTTATAGGCCTTCCGAACAATATAACTACCACGATACGAATTCCTTCTTTCCCATTCATAACCCCCTCTCCCGAGTGATAGATCACAAATATGGAATCATTCAATCCATGGCCAGTAGATTAAAAGCATTAAGAACAGGAAAACATAAATAAACCATACGGAAATGCAATAAACTTCAATCAATTCATAATAATTGTAGTTTCAAAACAAGCTACATCGTCTCCTAGAAAATAAAATTAGCTCATGCTAGAAGTATTTAAACACATAGACATGTTTAAATAACCCATAAAAATTGCTAAAGGTTTAGAGATACAAAACGAATTGGACGCTATTCTTCGATCTCTGATGAACGCCGCCTTTCTCGTGATGAATTCTCTCCTTTTTGCTCCGAGCCGTCTTCGTTATTCTTCTCCGTTCTTCAACCCTAGCCTCCTTCTCTCCAAGAATATGTCTAAGTCTGAATTGCCTTCGAAAATCCTCCTCTAAACCCTTTAAAAGTCCCGTGCAATCAAATAATGTGATGTCCGGGAATTAATGGTGTTAATCCCGGTGTAGTATTAATCCTGGATGGATTTTGAATTGTGGCAATTAGGAATTAATTGCGGTTCGGCATCTCCCGAGGTTGGTAAATCGGGCCTTCTGGGCTCGTCTAATTGATTAGTTGGGATCGTTGGATCCCGAGGTTGAGATCGTATTCTCATTCCGGTGAAAACCTGCGAGTTGGGTTTTTAGTGTGACTCAGAATTTCGGGTGCTGTGTGTGGGCACCGGTAGGGGGTTTTTGAGTTAGAGAGAGAGTTTTTGAAAACAGATGATTTTTAATGAATCATGATGTATTTGTGGGGCTATTAGTATTTCGGGGTATTTTTGCTATAAATACCAATTGAACCCGGGATTTTAATTATCGGAGTCATTTTTCCTCACCTCTCTCTCTCCTCGCGCCCGCAACCCCCTTTCCCGATCCCCTTTACCCCCGCGCACAAAAGGCCACCGCCCGCCGCCGTCCGGCCGCCGTTCGGCGCGTCCGACCCGCCGCCGTGTTCGTCTCTTCCAGGCGGTTCTATCCATACCAACAATTTGAAGTTTGGTCGAGAATCGAGCTCGGATTTGCCAGAAAAGCGTAGGGTTCAAAAACTGGATTTCATCCGATTTTGGGGCGCGATTTTGGTATGTTTTTGGTGCGATTTTTCTGATGTTTTTGGGGCGTTTTTAAGCTGGTTTTGAGTCGATTATTTCAGCCTTTTTGGTTCGAAATTATTGGTTAAGTTTGGTTCGAATTTTCAGCTCGATTTCGTGGGTTAGGGTTCGAAATTTGGGGGTTTCGTTTGTGGGGCGATTATTGTTGTTGGTAATTGATTAATTCATGTTGTAGATGCATTATGATGCTTGATTGTGTTCGAATTCGAAGAATTGTAAGGGTTCGAATTTAAGGGCTTGTTTGGGTTCGAATTTAAGGGTATTGAATTCGAAAATTGGGGGTTTTTGGCAAGGAGTGTTGATTCTTGCTTGGATAGCTTAATTCATGTTTTAAATGAATTATGGTGATTATTTGGGTTTGATTTGTGTTGTTGGGGTTCAAATTTAGGGGTGGTCCTTGAGCAATTTTCGATATTGTCTCATTCGATTTCCCTCCCTGTATATGCCCTGCCCCGGGTCTTTTAAATGGTAAATTGTTGTGGATTGACAATATGTTGAGGGTTATGGGTGTGCTTGAGCATGGGTTGCATGTTCGTAATTAATTGTGAATTATTTATCGTGTTAGCACATCGTTCCTCGGAGCATGGAACTCGAGCAAGGTTTGGCTCGGACTTCGGAAATTAAGGTACGTGGGACGTACGAGCATTAGCCTATTATAGTATTGCAACTGTAATATGCATGGTTTGTGATAATGGTATTAAATGGGCATTGGAATACATGGTGTATGGTAATTGTATTATATGGACATTACAATATCTGGCAGGTGGTCTGGCATGTGGTAATTACATTGGATAAATATTGAGATGCATGGTGCACTATATTTACTTCAAATGGATAATGATATGCATGGTAAACGGTCTTTGCCTTCAATGGATATATATATATATATTGGGAATCATACAGTGCCGCCTTCGAGCGAGCAATGATTCGGGATGCGGTCGCCATTGGGCGACCATCGGTTATGACGCCGCTATTGTTGAGCGTGCGCGAGGTTTAGTATGCCGCTATTGTGGAGCGAGCAATGAAATAAGAACATGGAATTGTTGGTTAGATATATGCGATATCTATAGTCTTTTACATTATGTTCTTATCCCTTTGATTATGGAACTGGTATAATAGAACGGTATTAGTTAATCTATGTGACGATTAACTGGCTTTGGGAATTTGATGAGTTTGGTTATTTTGAGAACAGGGACAATACAGGGGGATCCCGGATGAGGGTATTGCCATCCAGGGAGTATCATTTAAATTATGGCATTTACATTCTGTAAATTATGAATTGCAATATTATTATTTTGTGATTGGTGGTATTGGTATGCTCACCCCGTGTGGGGGCTGTCTCTGTTGGGGCAGGTAACACAGGTGTAGCGGCTTTGGAGTCGAGCTCGGGCTTCTGGTTAGAGGTACTTCCAGGATCGAGGTACCAGAGCTGGTTGGATGGACGCTCAGATCCAGTGTTGAGATCGAGTTGTGCTTGGAAGGTGCTTCCAGGATAGAAGTACCAGTAGCGGTATCCGGTATAGTGTTTTATGCATCAAATACACGTTTATTCATTGAGTACACCTTACGTGTATATGGGATGTATAAATGGGCTATGGCCTCTTTCTGTTCATTATGGTTGCATGCAATTAATTATGGAAATTGCTAAATGAACTAAGAGCATATTAGTGTATTATGTGGGTGCATGTTATGTGAATAATAATGGTAGGGGGAATTTGAATATTGGGAATTGAATGCAAGAAATTTTCTGGGTAGCATACGGTGTTGCACTTGCATAGGGTTTTTCCCCTGATGGTATGATTATATGCACTCATGGTATGGCTTAATGCACTAATTACGGGTTAAGGGCACGGGGGTCCTTACATTAGTGGTATCAGAGCAGTGGTTAGCTCTTTGGGGCTGTTGAGGGCCTAGGAACATGTTATTGGGAATGAGAAGCACATACTTATGCATGATTGCTTATGTGCGTTTATGATATGTGTTCATCATTGGCATATGTGTTGCTAACCATGGTGGTTGCAGGGTCTTATGAGACATGGACTATGCATTACGGTTGCATAGGTATACATCGGAGTGATGATTTTAATGCTTTGCCGCTACATGTTGGAGCGAGGTGCATTAAAATACACTCATGGCGATGTTTATGGGAATACGGATTATGCATTACGGTTGCATGCACGTCGAAGCGATGATGCCGTTGTCGTGTCGAAGCGATGGTAAATGCCGCTGTCACGTCGAAGCGATGATGCCGCTGTCGTGCCGAAACAATTATTGAAATACGGGTTATGCATTACGGTTGCATGCATGGCGTAGCGATATGAATACTTGCCGCTGTCGTATTATAGCGATGAAGAATATTTGCCGCAAATATGTCGAAGCGAAGGAAAATGCCGCTGTCATATTATTATTGCGAGGGATATTATGCCGCTAATACGTCGAAGCGAAGGGTATTTCCGCTGTCATGCCGGAATGATGGTAAATGTCGCTGTCGTGTCGAAGCGATGGTAAATGCCGCTGTCACGTCGAAGCGATGGTACCACCGTCATGTCGAAACGATGATGCCGCTGTCGTGTCGAAGCGATGATACATGCCGCTGTCACGTCGAAGCGATGATGCCGTTGTCATGACGTAGCGATGTGATCGGGAACAAAGTACTACATGAGTGTGAGTACCTCTTGAGTCCGCGATTATCCGGGTATTTTATTGGCGATGGTTCCGCCGGGTATTTTATTGGCGATGGTTCCGCCGGGTATTTTATTGGCGATGGTTCCGCCGGGTATTTTATTGGCGATGGTTACGCCGGGTATTTTATTGGCGATGGTTCCGCCGGGTATTTTATTGGCGATGGTTACGCCGGGTATTTTATTGGCGATGGTTACGCCGGGTATTTTATTGGCGATGGTTACGCCGGGTATTTTGTTGGCGATGGTTACGCCGGGTATTTTGTTGGCGATGGTTACGCCGGGTATTTTATTGGCGACGGTTACGCCGGGTATTCTATTGGCGATGGTTTATACCGCCGGATATCTATAGCGACATTTTATGCCGCTGACTCCATGGCGAGGGATCATGCCGCTGATTCGATAGCGATGGGTTATACCGCTATGTGTGTAGCACTGGATTATGTCGCCTACGAGCGATGGGTGCTGCTTATGTACCGCTGGTGGACGATGGATACAGGTATTCCGCTATCTCGATAGCGATGAGGTATGGCATATTACTTTTGTTATCAGTATGGTGATTATGGTGTATTATTATTTACCGTCATGTGTTTGACGATGAGATTATGGATGTCGTGTATCGACAGGTACCGTCATATGTTCGACGATGTTATTTGGGATAACTATGTGGACGCTTGGCGTCATTTTGGTGATTTATACATTCATGTTTATGTATATGGTTGTATGGTTTGAGTGCCGATGGTGGGCACATGGTAGGGTCTGGGTATTTAGTTGACGAGACCTTTTGCCGAGCAGGTTTGCTCGATGGATCATTGATGCATTGTACCGGTGAGAGTACGCATCGTATTATGGAGGTATATTATTGACGAGCAATGATACCCTTGGGTATGCTCGCTGGGATGGCTAAGGCCAAGTGAATGGTGGTAAGAGTAGTCATTGAGGAAACTACTCGCTTGTTATTGTGATGAGGAGTAAACATGGTTGCACCCACCCTAAGGGCGTGGAAGAAGTCCTAATGGATTAGGATTGCATGATAATTGAGCGTGGACGCCGGGTTGTCCAGTGTGCTTTGGTGTTTTAGAGATATGTTGGGCAATGACCCACAACTCTAATGGTTTGGGCGGTATGGTATACCGGGATGGAATGTGTGTCGCGTTAATAGGTTGGTATAAGCCTATGGGACCAGCGAATCACTAGCCAGGTATTGTTGCAGTGCTTTAGTGTGCTTGTGGTAGCTATTATAATGCTCGTTGGATTCGAGTTTGGTGAATCGTATGGTGATACGATGAGGGTTATGGTAGACTCTTGTAGTCTCTATGTGGCATGGTGTTTGAGGTAGGGAATACCTCACGGGGACGTTATACGTCATTGTTTTGAGGGACTTGTGCTGGGACAGCTCAAGTTTGTTGGTATTACCAACGTGAGTGTCAACAAGTCGTGGTTAGCTCTAGTTGAGCATCCTTGCATATGGCATGCAATGGGAGTCACAATGGTTTGTGAGATATAGTTAGTGGGGTGACACTACTATATTGATTTTTTTTTATCTCTTGGAGAGATTTGGATTGTACTGTCTTGGAGACAGCTTGCATCGATCGTGGTTTGATTGTAAGTCAGCCATGGTAAGCATTACTGATGTTGGACCGAGTAATGGATTTCTTACCTCGGTGAGACGTTTGAGGAGACGTCTTCGGGGAGATGCTCGATTTTGGAGTACTATGGTATTAGTACAGAGCATCGTTGGAAGGTGTATACATGGCGTATACGGATTTTTGGATTGGGTAATGGTAGTATTGATGCACTACTCTAACCAATTGTATATTTCTGGGTTCCGGGATATGTTTTGGTATTAATATACCAGGTTTTCCGAACGGTAATTCGAGGATTGGAGGATCATGGATTCATGACTTCTTCCTTGAGAGGAAGACGGTATTGTGATTCCTACCGGTTGAATCTTTTGGGGAGATTCGTTATTTTGGTTCGTGTGGTGGTGATGTTGAAATCACACCCTTTGGTTTTGGTTTGTCAACCATCATTCTCCGTGGGGCGAGAATAATCGGGGTTTGACAGTTGGTTTTGGGATTTGGGTGTGATTGGAGACACCCGAGTCTATTGCATTGCGTATGCATGTTGTGTGGTGTATGGGCATGTATGCCGTGTGTGTATACGAATGCCAACCTTATTTCGTTCATTGTGGAACGCCGAGTGTGTATAATTGGTTTAGTGGATCTCCGGTGTGAGATTGTGGAACCTCGAGATCGGTAATCTCGATGGCACGATGCATTCTAATGAATGATCGTGAGGGTTGTTTGATTCCCCGAGGAGGGATCGATGTGATTTGGAATCATGGTGGTTCTTGTTGGATAATTCGATAGCCTTCCTATTTTAGGATTGTTAGATCCAAGGATAAATGAGGGATGGCCGAGGTTCGGATTTGTTTAGTGTCATGGTTGACACTTGTGTAGGAATGCAATTGGTTGCCTTCCATGTCCCCTATGGAACTTGAGACTTGGTGGAGTCTTGATGGTGTGTCGGGACCAAGATATGATTTCTTGGAACACACCGGTGTAAACATCCTCGGTGATGTATTTTTGTGTGGATCAGTGACCGTGGGTAACCCGGTCCGGGTTGCAAGTGGTGCAACTACTCCTTTGGAGGAGATGGGCTGGGAAGCGAAAACTGGTTTTTCTGTGAGTATACTGTTGTATACTAGTGGTCCCCACCATGACGATATGTGTCATGCATCGTGGGAAGGTGGTGAATATCACGGATGATGTCTATGTCAGAACTAATGGTGATTTGGTTGGGTTGCAGTTTTGGTGGACTGACTTGTGGGACGATTCACGTCGAGGTATGTTGTTATCTTTCGGGTTTGTATTGGTTTTGGCGTTGCGCTATTTTGGGGCTTGGTGCGAGACTGGTATTCTCGCAGTTGTTAATTCGATTCTAAGGTGATTCAGAATCAGGGTCTTGGCTTTGTTTTGTTGGTGTAGTCCTGGTGTTACGAGGAGTACACCGGTGCAATTTCGAGGACGAAATTTTATTAGTAGGGGATAATTGTAATGTCCGGGAATTAATGGTGTTAATCCCGGTGTAGTATTAATCCTGGATGGATTTTTAATTGTGGCAATTAGGAATTAATTGCGGTTCGGCATCTCCCGAGGTTGGTAAATCGGGCCTTCTGGGCTCGTCTAATTGATTAGTTGGGATCGTTGGATCCCGAGGTTGAGATCGTATTCTCATTCCGGTGAAAACCTGCGAGTTGGGTTTTTAGTGTGACTCAGAATTTCGGGTGCTGTGTGTGGGCACCGGTAGGGGGTTTTTGAGTTAGAGAGAGAGTTTTTGAAAACAGATGATTTTTAATGAATCATGATGTATTTGTGGGGCTATTAGTATTTCGGGGTATTTTTGCTATAAATACCAATTGAACCCGGGATTTTAATTATCGGAGTCATTTTTCCTCACCTCTCTCTCTCCTCGCGCCCGCAGCCCCCTTTCCCGATCCCCTTTACCCCCGCGCACAAAAGGCCACCGCCCGCCGCCGTCCGGCCGCCGTTCGGCGCGTCCGACCCGCCGCCGTGTTCGTCTCTTCCAGGCGGTTCTATCCATACCAACAATTTGAAGTTTGGTCGAGAATCGAGCTCGGATTTGCCAGAAAAGCGTAGGGTTCAAAAACTGGATTTCATCCGATTTTGGGGCGCGATTTTGGTATGTTTTTGGTGCGATTTTTCTGATGTTTTTGGGGCGTTTTTAAGCTGGTTTTGAGTCGATTATTTCAGCCTTTTTGGTTCGAAATTATTGGTTAAGTTTGGTTCGAATTTTCAGCTCGATTTCGTGGGTTAGGGTTCGAAATTTGGGGGTTTCGTTTGTGGGGCGATTATTGTTGTTGGTAATTGATTAATTCATGTTGTAGATGCATTATGATGCTTGATTGTGTTCGAATTCGAAGAATTGTAAGGGTTCGAATTTAAGGGCTTGTTTGGGTTCGAATTTAAGGGTATTGAATTCGAAAATTGGGGGTTTTTGGCAAGGAGTGTTGATTCTTGCTTGGATAGCTTAATTCATGTTTTAAATTAATTATGGTGATTATTTGGGTTTGATTTGTGTTGTTGGGGTTCAAATTTAGGGGTGGTCCTTGAGCAATTTTCGATATTGTCTCATTCGATTTCCCTCCCTGTATATGCCCTGCCCCGGGTCTTTTAAATGGTAAATTGTTGTGGATTGACAATATGTTGAGGGTTATGGGTGTGCTTGAGCATGGGTTGCATGTTCGTAATTAATTGTGAATTATTTATCGTGTTAGCACATCGTTCCTCGGAGCATGGAACTCGAGCAAGGTTTGGCTCGGACTTCGGAAATTAAGGTACGTGGGACGTACGAGCATTAGCCTATTATAGTATTGCAACTGTAATATGCATGGTTTGTGATAATGGTATTAAATGGGCATTGGAATACATGGTGTATGGTAATTGTATTATATGGACATTACAATATCTGGCAGGTGGTCTGGCATGTGGTAATTACATTGGATAAATATTGAGATGCATGGTGCACTATATTTACTTCAAATGGATAATGATATGCATGGTAAACGGTCTTTGCCTTCAATGGATATATATATATATATATTGGGAATCATACAGTGCCGCCTTCGAGCGAGCAATGATTCGGGATGCGGTCGCCATTGGGCGACCATCGGTTATGACGCCGCTATTGTTGAGCGTGCGCGAGGTTTAGTATGCCGCTATTGTGGAGCGAGCAATGAAATAAGAACATGGAATTGTTGGTTAGATATATGCGATATCTATAGTCTTTTACATTATGTTCTTATCCCTTTGATTATGGAACTGGTATAATAGAACGGTATTAGTTAATCTATGTGACGATTAACTGGCTTTGGGAATTTGATGAGTTTGGTTATTTTGAGAACAGGGACAATACAGGGGGATCCCGGATGAGGGTATTGCCATCCAGGGAGTATCATTTAAATTATGGCATTTACATTCTGTAAATTATGAATTGCAATATTATTATTTTGTGATTGGTGGTATTGGTATGCTCACCCCGTGTGGGGGCTGTCTCTGTTGGGGCAGGTAACACAGGTGTAGCGGCTTTGGAGTCGAGCTCGGGCTTTTGGTTAGAGGTACTTCCAGGATCGAGGTACCAGAGCTGGTTGGATGGACGCTCAGATCCAGTGTTGAGATCGAGTTGTGCTTGGAAGGTGCTTCCAGGATAGAAGTACCAGTAGCGGTATCCGGTATAGTGTTTTATGCATCAAATACACGTTTATTCATTGAGTACACCTTACGTGTATATGGGATGTATAAATGGGCTATGGCCTCTTTCTGTTCATTATGGTTGCATGCAATTAATTATGGAAATTGCTAAATGAACTAAGAGCATATTAGTGTATTATGTGGGTGCATGTTATGTGAATAATAATGGTAGGGGGAATTTGAATATTGGGAATTGAATGCAAGAAATTTTCTGGGTAGCATACGGTGTTGCACTTGCATAGGGTTTTTCCCCTGATGGTATGATTATATGCACTCATGGTATGGCTTAATGCACTAATTACGGGTTAAGGGCACGGGGGTCCTTACAAATAAGGAAAGTCTCCAAAATTGCCAAAATTCCATTGGCGTAATTACGCCTCCAAAGTGGTGTAGTTACGCCTGTCGAAGTGTCCAAAGTCTGGCTTCCCGCGTGACTGGCGTAATTACGCCACTTAAAATTCTTCAAAATCTCAAATGCCGTGGCTTAGGCGAAGTTACGCCTCAAATCAGGCGTAGTTATGCCTCAAGAAATTCGTTTAAAAGCTCAAATGCCGTAAGCTAGGCGTAGTTACGCCTCAAGACAGGCGTAATTACGCCTGTTGCTTTGATTCAAAGTGTAGATTTTTGGCTTCAATTCATCCGTTCTTTCCGTCATTTGCACCCTTTTAGTCCACAAAACATGTAATTACCTGGATTCCTGCAAAACAACACATAACAAAACCAAAAGCGTAATTCTGATCGAAAACTAACACTAAACCATGCAAAATAAGAAGAAATATAAGTGTATAAAATACACTTATCAGCGACACATGGTGCAGCACTATCCAGAACTGTTTCTGGTATGTGATTTATGTTTTGTTTATATTGGGTAAGTGCATGCTGATTTCGAGGGAGAAATCTTATAAGTAGGGGAGTATTGTGATATCCCCGAAATGATTATGTGATTTTAATCATTTATTTATATTATGATGATTTAGTGTTAATTCATAGGGTTGAATTAATATTGTTGAGGAGTTACATTTCGGGGTGCATGCAACATATGTTGGGATTTTGGGGTTGTGGCATGATTATTTGGGGTGTGTGTTATTTGTTTTGGTAAAGCATATTTGTTGAATTAATATTGTTGAGGAGTTACATTTCGGGGTGCATGCGACATATGTTGGGATTTTGGGGTTGTGGCATGATTGTTTGGGGTGTGTGTTATTTGTTTTGGTAAAGCATATTTAAATGTGAGTTGAAGTATTTTATTGAGAATATACTATAAATATCATGTGAGGATATTTTAATACATCGTGCTAAATACCGGGACCAAAACATAACACATCACTTAACCCCCACTCAACCACCCCCCCTTGACCCATACCCTACTGCCAGCTGCTCAACCATACCACTTGTCCCATCTCCCACTCCACCTTTCCATGTCTGAAACCCCTCCAATTCTCTCCCAAAAATCGTCCAGCAGCTGCTAAGGAAGTTAGGGTGGAGATCTTCCATTTTCACTGCTTGGAAAGCTTGTAAAAATCGGAGCAAAAGAGGGTGAGAAACCATGTTCTGGGTTTGAATTTAAGTTGTTTAAGTTCATACCTTTGTTGGTGTAAAAATGGCATGTTAGCTTAGGTTTCTTAACACCTTCGATTTAAATGCTTACATGGTGTTATTATGAAGCTTCCAGTATTTTTTCTTGAGCATGTTACATGTTTTATGTGGAAGATATAAGCATGTAAAGTATAGTGTTCGAAAATCTGGCTAATGGGTGTGCCCTGTTTTTCTGGAAAATATGGGATGGGAGTGAATTTGTGAAGGTGTTATCATGCATGTTAGCTAGGTTTTTTGTAAACCTTTGGTTTGAGTACATACATGGTAGTTTTGTGAAGCCCCTGGCATTTTCATTCGAGCAAAATTCATGACTTATGTGGTAGATTTAATTGCTTGAAAGTGGGTACTCAAAAATCTGGGCAGGAAGACAATGCCCTGTTTTTCAGAAAAGTTAGTTGAGTACTGATGTTAATGGGTGATTTTAATGCATGTGGGTTTGTGTTTGGGGTATATATTTTATATGAATACACTCAGGGTAGTGTATTGTAACTACTAGCATGTTTGTTTGGGCATGTTGTATGTCTTACATGTTAGATCGAAGAGTATGAAAATCAGTGTTAGAGAATTCTGGAAATCGTGCAAAGGAACAAGTTGGCGATCGATCGCCAAGGAGGCGAGATCGATCGCGACGTTCCAGTGGGTTTTGGCGATCGATCGCCAATAAAGGGGTGATCGATTGCGGATTGCATAATTTTGGTAAGCAAGACAGTAGCATCTCGCGATCGATCGGGGCTAAGGGGCGATCGATCGCGAGATGACATTTTAGGGTAAATGTGATTTTTTATTTGAGTTTTGTTTCCGGATTATTATGAGGTGCCTAATATTGTGTTGTGTGGTTATGTAGAACCATCACAGGTGCCAACCCAGCCGAGGAGATAAAGTCGATTGACTCATCTATCTTTTGGAAAGGTACGTAAGCGACGTACGGGCATCCCAACGGTAACATGTATTCTATGTTTGTGTTTTTGACACATGATGAATGCAATGTGATGCATTAAGAGTTTGATACATGTTATAATGCATTGTGATTGCATATTGTGATGTGGAATAAAAGAGGTGTATTCCACGAGTCAGGGGTGATCACAGTGAAGGTTTTAATGCTTACGCTTTACCGCTAAATATGTGGAGCGGGAGGGGGGAGGCTCGCTTGCACATGGAGGCGGAGTATATCATACTAAGCGAGGATGAGATACCGCTTGTATGAAGAAGCGAGGATGAGATACCGCTTGTTTTGAGAGTATGAAGCGAAGAAGCATTAAAATAACTGATGATGACTGACTTGAGAAAAAGAGATGATATGTCATGACATTTATTTATGAAACCATATGTTCATATAATGAGTTGCTTATGAATTATGGTACATGGTACAGGGACAACCAATAGGCGTTGTAAATGCGATGAAAATACAGGAACTGTTTGTATTTATGATTTATGCATTTACGCCTTACGTATTCATATTGTGTTGTATATGAATAACTATGTGCTCATGTTTTGAGGGTTGTCTTTGTAGGTGCTTTTGCTAAGGAGAACTAGGGTCGGGGCTGATACTTTGAGCTGTAAGGAGTGCTACTACAATAGCAGGACAAAGTTTTTTGCGTAGTCTCTACAAGTAGTAGAGTAGAACGATAGTGTCACTCCTATTGTTTTGAGAAATGTAACTATTGTCTGTTGAAAATTTTATGGGTGCACGTGACCCTTAAGCTCAAGATGTCAACACGATTAAATACTTTGATATTGCATGATTAGTTCTCATAATTGCACCTTACATTATGTTTAAGTATCGGGGTCTCACAGAAAGCAAGAGCAAATGGGCTGATTCTGAGTCAGAGTCAGAAGAATCAACGAGATCATCAAGTTAGAGTGAAGATGAAGAAGTCCACTGCTTAATGGCAAATGATGAGATTGAGGTACACGAGTCTAACCTATCTGAATTTACACATAGTGAACTTACCAATGCATTGCAGGACATGATCAATGAGTATCGGACGTTATATGAATCCTTTGAAAGCTATAAGACTGAGCACTCAATCCCAACTGAAACGCATAAAAATAAACTTGATTGTGAGAGGGAGTTGAACTGCTTAAGGGAAACATCCAATCTCCTAGTGAAAGAAAGAGATGAAGCCAACTGTGCTTACCAGAAACTTAGCAAACTGGTTAGCACTTGGAATGCGTCTACTACCAGAAAGGATGAAATGCTTGAGTCTATAAGGCTTGCTGGTGATTTAACCGGCATAGGCTATAATAGCAATGACGGCAGTTCATCTGGTAACGAACCTCAACTGTGTCTAACAAAAAGCAAGGTTCAACCAATGAACTTTGTGTAAGATCTAGCACAGTATATGACCCTTATGAACTGGTTAAAGAACCTGTTAAAGCAACACTCATCAAGGAACAGGCACAGCACAGGGGTATCGGTTATGTAGAACCACTCAAAGTGGCTAAACCGAGGCAAAAGTTCAGAAATGAACTTAAACCCACTGGTCGAGCAGCTAGGGAGGTTAAACTGGTACTACAACTGTAAGCCTGTCCAGAAGAGGTATATGCTCTATAACAGGAACTACAAACCAAAAGCACATGCATACACATATTATCACACTACACGTTCTAGACCATCACCATCACTGTTTAATACACACACATTTCAGAACACACACCGATCTAAGCTACTCATGGTCATACAAGTGTGGGTTCCGAAAGGACTAATCCCCCCTGGACCCAAGTAGGATTGGGTACCAATCATGTATTTTCGCTTTAATTGTAGATATCTAGAGTCCAGCAAGTTCGAAGCTCAGAGTGGTTTCTGGACAGTAGATGCTCTAGACATATGACAGGGAATGCTACCCCGATGTCCGAACTGGTTGACATCTCAGGACCAAAAATAACATTTGGGGACAACGCAAAAGGTAGAACCGTGGGTAAGGGTAAGATTATCCACGGTAACGTTATCATCAAAGACATTTTGCTGGTAGAAAACTTGTGCTACAATTTGATTAGTATCAGTCAGTTATGTGACAATGGCTATTCAGTAGAATTCAACCAACACACCTGCACAATTAAGACTGATGATGGTAATTCTCTAATCGTAGGAAAAAGGCATGAGAACACCTATATGATTGATTGGAACTTTAATCATCATGCCTCCCCTACTTGCTTTGCTGCTTTGAATTACTCCAAAAATTGGCTTTGGCACAAGCGGTTGAGTCACTTAAACTTTAAAACTATTGCCAGTCTTCGTAAACTTGACCTGGTTGTTGGACTGCCCCAAATCGAGTTCTCAAAAGATAAGATCTGTTCATCCTGCCAATTGGGTAAGCAAATCAGATCCACCTTTAAGAACAAAGGGAGTAAATCTTCTTCTCGGTGCCTAGAGTTGCTGCTCATGGATCTTTTTGGTCCTATACCAGTAACAAGTCTAGGGGGAATGAAGTACACTCTAGTGTTGATAGATGATTACTCTCGCTTTACGTGGGTCTTATTTCTGAGTGGTAAAGATCAGGCTACTCCAAAGCTGATCAAGCTACTCAAGAGACTACAAAATGAGAAATCATATGGGATAGATAGAATTCGCAGTGACAAGGGTACATAATTTAACAATCAATCACTCGAATCATATCTAGATGACCTAGGTATCAAACACGAATACTCTGCTGCAAGAACACCACAGCAAAACGGAGTTGCTGAGCGTAGGAACCGCACTTTGAAAGAAGCTGCGCGAACTATGCTAGCAGAATCCAATATATCGCAGAGGTTTTGGGCAGAAGCAGTCAACACAACTTGTTATACGCAAAACAGATCAATGATTAATAAACGAGCGACAAAACTCCATATGAGATCTGGAATGGCAGTAAGCCAAATATTTCTTATTTCTATGTGTTTGGTTGAAAATGCTTTATTCACAACAATGGAAAAACTCATCTCACCGCTTTTGATGTTAAATCTGATGCTGGAATATTTCGGCTATTCTACTGTTAGTAAAGCTTTCAGAGTATTCAACAACAGGACTCTTAATGTAGAAGAATCCATTCATGTTAAATTTGACGAGTCTGCAGACAGCACTGAAAACGACTTACAGATCAACAATTTGAGCAATCGACTGGAAAACACAATCATTGATGATCCAAGTGATGAAGAAGAAGAGCCAAATAGAAGGATTGACTACAGCTTAGAGCCAGAAGTTCCAGAAGCACAGGTAGACGAACCTGCTGATCAACAGGAACTGGAACCTACTGACACTGGAACCAGGCTGATTCCTACTGCAGTGGATGGAGACAATGCACACAATGAACCAGCCGATTCTCCTGAGCAACCATCCAAAATCACTACAACTGAAGAAGTCAATCCCCTTGGACCTCCGCTCCGGTGGAAGAAGGATCATCCACCCGGGCAGGTCATCGGTAACCCTCTTGCTTCTCTGCGTACCAGAGGACAGATGATCAATGAATTCCTTCATACATCATTCATTTCTCACATAGAACCTAGGAAGATTGATGAAGCTATCCTAGATCCTAGCTGGGTAGAAGCAATGCAGGAAGAGCTGAATCAATTTCAGAGGAATAATGTTTGGCATTTAGTTCCACGTCCATCGCATCACACAGTAATTGGCACTAAATGGGTTTTTAGAAACAAGTTAGATGAGAATGGTGTAGTAATCAGGAATAAAGCAAGATTAGTTGCACAGGGATACAGGCAGGAAGAAGGCATTGATTTCGATGAAACATTTGCCCTGTAGCCCGATTAGAAGCCATTCGCATATTTCTTGCCTTTGCTGCATTGGTAGCGTTTATCGTGTACGCCCAAATTAACCCTTCTTCAGTTAATGACAAAATTATGTAGTAGTGGAAGTAGGGATCGATCTCACAGGGAAGGTAAATTTATTTTGTGCCAAAAGTGAATAGTAACAAGGGGGTTTTAGGATGAATGATTACTACTAAGCAAATTCTAAAATTAAACTAATTAACAAGATTACTAAGATGATTTAAACTTACGAGAGCGAAGCGATTCTTGGTTTCCAGGTAACCGTACTTTTGGAAAATTATCTTTTAAATCAAATCAAAACATTCGAATTCTTTCAATTATCTATCGATTGGAAATTTAATTCCTACTCATCTTATTCGTAGTTAAAGAGAAAACAACATTCAATTCAACCCTTACCAAATCTATAATCACCACTACAGCCGTTAATGATTAAATCAATGATAGTTTTCAAAACTAATGAGTTCGATAAATCTAATCAATGAAAACTACAGCCGTTAAAATTGATTATTCAACCGTTTCTCCTAAGAATTCAACAACACCTACAGCCGGTTAATTATTGATCTTAGTTGTTTCTTAACAAACTATCGATTATGCAATTGAATATTAGGTGATCGGTCTAATACACAAACACAACAATCATGGGATTCGAAATCTGAGAAACGAATTGAAATCGAAATATAATTCAACAATCAAACCAAATTCTCATAAAAGGTTCAATTCCAAAAGCAGGTATCCCTTCAACCAAGAATCGAAGAGTTTTAGCCTAGCATAATTAAATCTAAAAACAATAAAAATTCAATGGAAAACATTAAATAAATAAAGGAAAAGAAATTACTATTATAAATCACGATTCCGGCTTGTCGATTCCGGTTCCGTTCTTCGTTGTTCTTGAAGAAAACTTGAAAACGAATTAATCTAAAATCTCCAAAATATTCTAAAGTATCAAAAACTATGAAAACTTGCTGCTAATGACTGAATAATTCGAGTTATGGGGGTTGGTGGTTGATAAAATAGGTTACAATCTTCTAAACATGGTAAAAGACCTAATTTCCTTATTTTCGGACTCTTCGGCGATCGATCGCCTGATGTATCAAAAACTATGAAAACTTGCTGCAAATGTTTCTGTCCATAGGCGATCGATTTCCACTTCCGGGCGATCGATTGCCACTTCCAAAATTACGTTTTTGACCTTTTCTTGATCAACTTTGAGTCCTTGTCATGTCCATGTCTCTTCTTGGTCTTTACACATCATTTTTAGCTCGTTTTCTTCGATTGTACCTATAATTACACACATATACGATTAGGTAGCATAAGTATCAATTTATCTATCAAACCCTACCAAATCGTAGACAATTAAGCACTCAAGATGTGTCTATTTCTAGTCACATCATGCATTTATGGACTTCAAAGTCTATCAGATGGACGTTAAGAGTGCTTTTCCTAACTGTAATCTCGAGGAAGAAGTTTATGTTGAAAAACCCCCTGGATTTGAAAGCCATCTGCAACCCTCTTATGTTTATCATCTGAACAAAGCTTTGTATGGTCTGAAGCAAGCTCCCCGTGCATGGTATGAAACGCTGTCAAAATACTTGATTGAACACGACTTCACCTTGGCTCTGTGGATAAAACTTTATTCAAATTTACGAAGGGTGACCATACTCTGCTAGTTCAGATATATGTTGATGACATCATTTTTGGCAGTACTAACCCAAAATTATGTGAAAGATTTTCAAAGATAATTCATGACCAATTTGAAATTAGCATGATGGGAGAACTATCGTTTTTCCTAGGATTGCAAGTCAATCAATCCAGTGAGGGAATTCTGATAAATCAATCCAAGTATACCAAAGAGCTTCTGAAGAAGTATGGGATGAATACCAGCTCAGCTGCTGCTACACCTATGAGCTCATCTGCAAAGCTTGATTTGGATGAATCTGGAATACCAGTAGATGAGAAAATGTATCGCGGTATCATTGGTTCATTACTCTACTTAACAGCCAGTAGACCTGACATCATGTTTGCAGTTTGCATCTGTGCTAGATTTCAAGCCAATCCCAAGCAATCTCATTTCACAGCAACTAAACGCATTCTGAAGTACTTAAAATGGAGTGAGAATGTCGGTCTATGGTATCCAAAGGACTCCACTTTCAATCTTATCGGATACTCAGATGCAAACTATGCTGGATGCAAAATTGACAGGAAGAGTACCAGTGGGTACTGTCAGTTTTTAGGAGATAGACTTATTTCATGGGGATGCAAGAAGCAAACTTCCATTGCTACCTCTACAGCTGAAGCAGAATACCTTGCTGCTGGAAGTTGCTGCGCTCAGCTGCTCTGGATTCAACAACAATTGAGAGACTATGGCACTGAGTCAACTGAAGCTCCAATCTTCTGTGACAATACTTCTGCCATAGCCATTACTTACAATCCAGTGCTCCACTCTCGAACAAAGCATATCGACATACGTCATCACTTCATCAGAGACCACGTAATGAAGAAGGAGATTCGACTGGAGTACATATCTAGTGAGCAGCAAGCAGCAGATATTTTTACCAAGCCCCTACCGGATGCAAAATTCTCTTACTTCCGGAATATCCTTGGATTAATTGATATGTGGGGTCTTCCCACCTTAACAGTGATTAATAGACATAAGAAGGACTAAAATGCATTAAAGTAACATCTTAAGGTTTTGGTTGTTACACGAGCTAACAGGATTACAGGCCAAAATACGAAACTTCAAAAACAATTCTTTACATTCTAAAGGAATGTCATTTAGATTTACACTACTCCTAGAGTAGATACTAATCATAACTTGAATTCTCTACATTCCTGTGTCCCTCGTAGCTCACTGCCTCAACCCGACCCTTAGTCCTTTCGTCCAAAAGTGTACCTACAGGGACAACACATCATGAGCATATATATAATCTTACTTAACATCATAAAACATCATATAAATGCATGAAACATTGGTTAAGTAAATATGTTGGTTATTCATTCACTTCTTATTGTTGTCCCTGATTTAGAATCATGCATATGGGGCATCTTACCCCCGTGGCATCTTACCACAACATCATCGTATGGCCTCTTACCATATAGGGCATCTTACCCCGTGGCATACATCGCATGGCCTCTTACCATGTGGGGCATCTTACCCCGTGGCATCTTACGACAATACATCGCATGGCCTCTTACCATGTAGGGCATCTTACCCCGTGGCATCTTACCACAATATATCACATAAATGTCATCATATAAGCATCGTATGAGCAATAAACATCATATGAACTTCATCGTATAAACATCATATAAACATCATCATGTAAACATCGTATAAACACCGTCATTTCATCGTGAATACTCATGCAATAAAAGCATAGTTGTAGTATAGAGATGTGTGTTACCGTCCGATGCCCGTACGCTTCTTACGTACCTTTTCAAAAAGAGGAGGAGTCAACAGACTTTATCTCCTTGATGGTGCCGGTACCTGGGATGGTTCTACAAGACCACACAATACCATATTAGATGCCTCAAAACCATCTTACATCATAAACTTAACAAAATAAAACATCATTAAATTTTTCAACTTTCTGCCTGTCTCGATCGATCGGCCCTAGGTCTCGATCGATCGAGACACTGTGCACTAACAGTGTCTTGGCTTCCTGCCTCGCTCGATCGATCGGACATTTTACCGATCGATCGAGGAGCTTCACCGATCGATCGAGAAATCCTTCGATCGATCGGCATCAAAATTTTCAAAACATGATTAGACCTTCTGTCTCGCTCGATCGATCGGGACCAAATCTCGATCGATCGAGAACTCTGAAAAAATCGGGATTTCCCCAGATTTTTGAGCACCTCTTTTCACACCATCTTTTCTACTTCCTAACACATCTATCATGCTGAAACAAACATGTGAAGAACTTCATAAAATATCCATGTAAGCTCTTAAATCGAAGGTTTAACAAAACCTAAGCTAACATGCATCATAACATCATCATAAACTTCATCCTTAACCAACTTTTACAGAAACAGAGCATGCATCTTTTTGCCCAGATTTTCGAGCATATAGTTTCATAACTAGAAATCTATCACATAAGCCATGTAAATGCTCAAACAAACATGCTAGTAGCTACATAAAACTACCATGTAAGCATTCATATCAAGGTTTCACCCAAACCTATACTTAACATGCTTTAAAATCAACCCTCCAAACCCAAGCCCAAACATGAACCCAGAAAACAGGGTACCCACTTACCCCTCTCTTTTGCTCCTCTTTTTGCAAGGTTTTGAACACCTTCTTACCAAGCTTTTCTTCCCTTCCCTAGCAGCTTACAGGCACGATTTTGGGAGAGAAAGAGAGGAGGGGAGGAGGAGATGATTTGGCTGCAAAGTGGAGGCATGGCATGACCAAGTGGGAGGCATGGGATTGAAACAAGTGGGTTGACAAGTGGGGGATGGGTGGTGACCGAGTTGGGGGGGTGGGGTGGTGTGGTTGGGGTGCCATGTGGTGTTTAATTGTATCCCGGTATATAGTACGATGTATTAAAATATCCTCACTCGATATTTTCTAACTTCATATAATTAATACATCCCTTAAAATACCCATCATGCTCCCCACATCATATCATCATAACATAAATCGTGGCCCCCAATTTAAATACACCATAACCCTTAAACACATCATAATTCATCGTCATAGAACATAATCATATTACATTTCGGGGGTATTACATTACTCCCCTACTTATAAGATTTCGTCCTCGAAATCCACATGCATCATCATAACGGAACTAAACATAAATACATACCAGAGAATAGTTCCGGATAGTGCTGCACCATATGCCGTTCCGTCTCCCACGTAGCCTCCTCGACACCCCGACGATCCCACTGAACTTTTACCATCGGTATAACTTTGCTTCGTAGTCTGCGATCCTCTCGATCCAGAATTCTGATAGGTCGTTCAACGTAGGACACATCTGAATCTAACTGTACTTCGGTAGGCTGTAAGACATGGGACGGGTCTGGCTCATACTTCCTCAACATAGAGACATGGAAAACATCGTGTATGCCAGACAAGGATGGCGGTAGAGCCAAACGGTATGCCAAAGTACCGATACGCTGTAAAACTTCATATGGCCCAACATACCTCGGAGATAACTTTCCCCGCATCCCAAAACGAACCACACCCCTGAAGGGCGAGATCTTTAAGAAGACCCTGTCTCCTAACTGGAATTCTAGCGGTCGTCGCCGCTTATTGGCATAGGCCGCTTGCCTATCTTGGGCCGCTTTCATCTTTTGGCGTATCATCTTAATCTTATCTTCCATATCCCTGATCATATCCGGTCCTCCGACCGCTTTGCTAGTCAAGTCCTCCCAATACAGTGGTGATCTACATCGTCGTCCATACAGAGCTTCAAAAGGGGCCATTTGAATGCTCGCCTGATAACTGTTATTATAGGAGAACTCCACCAGCGGCACTGAATCCTGCCACGGAGTATCAAACTCCAAAATACACGCCCTCAACATGTCCTCGAGCGTCTGAATGGTACGCTCTGTTTGGCCGTCTGTCTGAGGGTGATAGGCCGTACTCAGTCTCACTTCTGTGCCCAAAGCTGTCTGGAGACCCTCCCAGAAATGTGAAGTGAACCTCGGGTCCCTGTCAGACACTATCGAGACTGGAATACCATGTAACCTTACCACATCCCGTATATACATCTGGGCCATCTTCAAGTATGTATATGACATACTGTAAGGGATGAAATGAGCCGTCTTCGTCAGCCTATCTACGATCACCCAGATAGCATCAAATCCTGAGGCCGTCCTAGGTAGGTGGGTCACAAAGTCCATAGATATATGCTCCCACTTCCATTCAGGCACCTCTAAGCTCTTCAGCTCACCACCAGGCCTCTGTCTCTCTGCCTTTACCTGCTGGCAGATCAAACATCTTTTAACGAAAATGATCACCTCACGCTTCATGCGTCTCCACCAGAATTGGTCGCATAGATCTTTGTACATCTTCTTTCCCCCTGGGTGGATACTGAAACGACTACTGTGAGCCCGCTCCAATATTCCTTTACGTAGTCCTGGTGCATCTGGGACTACCCATCGGTTGCCCAGTCTCAAGGAATCATCCTCGGCCACTCTGAACTTGGATGGCTGACCCTGAAGTATCAATGATGTCCATCTCTGAACCTCACTATCGGACTTCTGGGCCTTCCTGATCGCCTCAAATATGTCTGGCTCCGCCAATAGGGTCGACACTCGCACAGGCGACGTGTCTACATTGAAATCATAGCCCAGTTGGCAATAAGACGTCATCAAGGCTGACAAACACATAACATCCTCTGCAGTACTCTTTACCTTCCGACTTAAGGCGTCTGCTATTAGGTTTGCTTTACCTGGATGGTACTCAATTTCACAATCATAATCTTTGAGCAAATCCATCCATCTTCTTTGCCTCATATTCAACTCTGCTTGAGTGAATAAGAACTTCAGGCTCTTATGGTCCGTATATATAGTAAAAGACGTGCCATACAAATAATGCCTCCAGATCTTTAAGGCGAATATGATGGCCGCCAACTCCAAATCATGTACTGGATACCTGGCTTCGTGTGGCTTCAGCTGCCTCGATGCATAAGCCACCACATGCTTATCTTGCATCAACACACAGCCCAAGCCCTGCAATGACGCATCCGTATACAAGGCGAACCTCTTATCCTCGGACGGAATCACCAGTACAGGCGCTGTAGTCAAACGACGCTTCAGCTCTTGGAAGCTTTCCTCACAAGCTTCGGACCAAAAGAAGGGGACTCCTTTCTGAGTCAGCTGCGTCAGGGGTTTGGCAATCTTCGAAAAACCTTCGACGAAACGTCGGTAATAACCTGCCAAACCGAGGAAACTCCGTATTTCTGGTACAGAAGTGGGTGCAGCCCACTCCAACACAGCTTCGATCTTCCTGGGATCCACAGATATCCCCTGGCTAGATATGACATGGCCTAAAAATACCACGCTGTCCAACCAGAACTCGCACTTACTAAGCTTTGCATACAGCTGATGATCCCTAAGGATCTGAAGTACTATCCTCAAGTGCCTTACATGCTCTTCTTCCGTCCGAGAGTAGATAAGTATGTCATCGATGAAGACATGACGAACTGATCCAAATACGGCTGGAACACCCTGTTCATCAAACTCATGAAGACAGCTGGGGCATTCGTCACCCCAAAAGGCATAACCAGGAATTCATCGTGCCCATATCTAGTCCTGAAAGCCGTCTTCTGAACATCATCTTTTCTGACTCGAATCTGATGGTACCCCGACCTCAGATCGATCTTACTATAGAGCCTCGTACCCTGCAACTGATCGAACAAGTCATCGATCCTCGGAAGTGGATACTTGTTCTTTACTGTTGCTTTGTTCAACTGCCTGTAGTCAATGCATAGACGCATCGATCCATCTTTCTTCTTAACAAATAAGACAGGCGCACCCCATGGCGATACGCTAGGGCGTATGTAGCCCTTATCAAGGAGTTCCTGCAACTGTATCTTTAACTCCCTTAACTCTGCTGGTGCCATCCTATACGGAGCACGAGAAATTGCAGACGTCCCTGGTAGCAATTCAATCCCAAACTCGACCTCTCTCGTCGGTGGGAATCCGGGAATCTCCTCCGGAAAGACATCAGGAAACTCCGCCACTACGGGCACATCCTCAACCTTCAATTCCTTCCTCTTATCCGTCATGACAACAGCGTAGATAAGATATCCTTCATGGCCTCGTTCCAATAGCTGTGTCATCTTGACAGCAGATATCAACGGAATCTTCGGACGGGAACCATCCCCATAAAATGTCCACTGGACTCCCAATACAGATCTAAATCGGACCGTCCTTTGCCTGCAGTTTACCACTGCCTGATACTTGTTCAGAACATCGATGCCCACAATGCAATCGAAGTCTGTCATTCCCAACACAATCAAATCTGATCTTAACTCATTATCCTCAAAATAAATGAGGCCATCATAAACAATCTGATCCGTAGTCAAACTTCTTCCAGCGGGGGTCGAGACCATAAGAGGCATGGGGGACGGAGAAGTGCATATGTGGCGCCTTTCAACGAAACTCGTCGACACAAAAGAGTGTGACGCACCTGTGTCTATCAATATAAGCGCAGGGTGCGTAAATAAAAGACACGTACCCGCTATAACTTCCTCCGGGGCCGCCGTAGCCTGCTCCCTCGTCAAAGCATACACCTGCCCCTGAGGTGGCCCCGCGGGCTGACCTCCATACTGTCTTGGCACAAAGGGTGGCCGGTGTTGTGCCGTTCTGTCCGCAGGTCTCCCCGTAGAGCTCTGCTGTCTTCCCCTGTTGGGACACCGCCGAGCAAAGTGGCCTCTGTCGCCACAGACATAACATCCTACGCAGTCCTTTGCCAAATGTGGCTGCCCACAAAGAGTGCACTGAACTCTTCCAGATCTGTCTCCCTGAGACTGTCCCCTCCCAGATGGAGCATCATTCCTACCTTTCCCTTTCCATCGATTCTCGGGCCTCTTGCCACTGAATCTCGATGCCGAAGTGTTCCCCCTTGGCTTAAACTGATCACCTCTGGGCTTCAAATTGTCAGAAGTGGATCTCTGAGGGGGTGCCGGAGATGGCACAGCATCAGGATATGCACCGACTCCCAGTTCAGCTAGCTCAGCTCGTGAGAGTGCATCATCAAAACAGGCAGGGCCATAAGTGATCACCCTGTCATACAGTTCAGGCCTCAAGCCCTTCATGAAATTCCGCATCTTCGCTTGAGTGCTTGCAGCTATGTGTGGCACATATCGTAGTAAGGAACAGTAATGTAGAGCATAGTCAGATACAGGCATGGTACCTTGTCTTAAACTGGTAAACTCATCCTCCTTGGCCTGTCTTGCAGCGGCTGAGAAATAGCGGTTCAAAAACCGCGTTCGGAACATCTTCCAATTTACTTCCTGTCCCAGAGCCTCTTGCTCAATCACTGTGGTTTTCCACCACATCAATGCTTTCTTGGACAGTTGAAATTCTGCTAATCGGATCCAGGCCGTCTTTGTACAAGGCGCTGCCACAAATATCTGTTCGATCCTCTCTAACCATTCCTCGGCTTTCTCTCCTGATTCAGTTCCCTCGAACATCGGAGGTCGATACATCATAAACTGAGCCAAGCTCAATTCCCCAGGTAGCAACTGCTGTTCAGAGGGTTCCTCTCCCAATGCTGGTGGTGGCAATGGGTTCGTACGTCCAGCACTTGCATTTACACTAATGGCGTCACCCACTTCTATATTTGCTGCCATGCTGCGACACAAGGGTTAATAACAACACCAAAAGCAGTTCATAATGCACATCGTTAGATAATTAAACATGTTAGCATAACATAGAAACTTCATATGCAAAATACACATCAAACATGTTCAATAGTAAGCACCTAGCTATCTTATTGCTAAGGCTACCCTTCGCTCATTCCCGAGTTATCTAACCACTGCTCTGATACCACTAATGTGGGGTCTTCCCACCTTAACAGTGATTAATAGACATAAGAAGGACTAAAATGCATTAAAGTAACATCTTAAGGTTTTGGTTGTTACACGAGCTAACAGGATTACAGGCCAAAATACAAAACTTCAAAAACAATTCTTTACATTCTAAAGGAATGTCATTTAGATTTACACTACTCCTAGAGTAGATACTAATCATAACTTGAATTCTATACATTCCTGTGTCCCTCGTAGCTCACTGCCTCAACCCGACCCTTAGTCCTTTCGTCCAAAAGTGTACCTACAGGGACAACACATCATGAGCATATATATAATCTTACTTAACATCATAAAACATCATATAAATGCATGAAACATTGGTTAAGTAAATATGTTGGTTATTCATTCACTTCTTATTGTTGTCCCTGATTTAGAATCATGCATATGGGGCATCTTACCCCGTGGCATCTTACCACAACATCATCGTATGGCCTCTTACCATATAGGGCATCTTACCCCGTGGCATCTTACCACAATACATCGCATGGCCTCTTACCATGTGGGGCATCTTACCCCGTGGCATCTTACCACAATACATCGCATGGCCTCTTACCATGTAGGGCATCTTACCCCGTGGCATCTTACCACAATATATCACATAAATGTCATCATATAAGCATCGTATGAGCAATAAACATCATATGAACTTCATCGTATAAACATCATATAAACATCATCATGTAAACATCGTATAAACACCGTCATTTCATCGTGAATACTCATGCAATAAAAGCATAGTTGTAGTATAGAGATGTGTGTTACCGTCCGATGCCCGTACGCTTCTTACGTACCTTTTCAAAAAGAGGAGGAGTCAACAGACTTTATCTCCTTGATGGTGCCGGTACCTGGGATGGTTCTACAAGACCACACAATACCATATTAGATGCCTCAAAACCATCTTACATCATAAACTTAACAAAATAAAACATCATTAAATTTTTCAACTTTCTGCCTGTCTCGATCGATCGGCCCTAGGTCTCGATCGATCGAGACACTGTGCACTAACAGTGTCTTGGCTTCCTGCCTCGCTCGATCGATCGGACATTTTACCGATCGATCGAGGAGCTTCACCGATCGATCGAGAAATCCTTCGATCGATCGGCATCAAAATTTTCAAAACATGATTAGACCTTCTGTCTCGCTCGATCGATCGGGACCAAATCTCGATCGATCGAGAACTCTGAAAAAATCGGGATTTCCCCAGATTTTTGAGCACCTCTTTTCACACCATCTTTTCTACTTCCTAACACATCTATCATGCTGAAACAAACATGTGAAGAACTTCATAAAATATCCATGTAAGCTCTTAAATCGAAGGTTTAACAAAACCTAAGCTAACATGCATCATAACATCATCATAAACTTCATCCTTAACCAACTTTTACAGAAACAGAGCATGCATCTTTTTGCCCAGATTTTCGAGCATATAGTTTCATAACTAGAAATCTATCACATAAGCCATGTAAATGCTCAAACAAACATGCTAGTAGCTACATAAAACTACCATGTAAGCATTCATATCAAGGTTTCACCCAAACCTATACTTAACATGCTTTAAAATCAACCCTCCAAACCCAAGCCCAAACATGAACCCAGAAAACAGGGTACCCACTTACCCCTCTCTTTTGCTCCTCTTTTTGCAAGGTTTTGAACACCTTCTTACCAAGCTTTTCTTCCCTTCCCTAGCAGCTTACAGGCACGATTTTGGGAGAGAAAGAGAGGAGGGGAGGAGGAGATGATTTGGCTGCAAAGTGGAGGCATGGCATGACCAAGTGGGAGGCATGGGCTTGAAACAAGTGGGTTGACAAGTGGGGGATGGGTGGTGACCGAGTTGGGGGGGTGGGGTGGTGTGGTTGGGGTGCCATGTGGTGTTTAATTGTATCCCGGTATATAGTACGATGTATTAAAATATCCTCACTCGATATTTTCTAACTTCATATAATTAATACATCCCTTAAAATACCCATCATGCTCCCCACATCATATCATCATAACATAAATCGTGGCCCCCAATTTAAATACACCATAACCCTTAAACACATCATAATTCATCGTCATAGAACATAATCATATTACATTTCGGGGGTATTACATGATATTTCCTCTTAATTCGTATTTATTTACTGTTATTACATTCAGGGGGAATCGTTTGTATGTAACTGCATATTTTCAGGGGGAATTTTGGTAAAAATTTCCTACACTGATGCCTGGCTGGTAACACAATGGTCCACTGCAGTGGATGCTACTATACTAGTAGATGTCTACATACCAGTGGATGTTGCTATATAAGCCTTGCTGACTTATACCTTCCTATTTTAGCAACCAGCTGGGACGTCGGAATTCAAATTATTTATTTTCTTACTTTTAACTTATTCAAATCCCACCCTTTTCAGACCCACTGCTTCTGAAAATTTATTTTTTAAATGGTTTAGATGAACGCCACGTACACATGTGTCCGTTCATCTACAGTACGACGTTACATCTACCCATTATCTTTTAACCGCCTTCTTCTCCGTAGAATCAGTTTACTTCCTTAAACACTTCTGAAAATATCAAAACCCTAAAAGAATTTTTCTCTCTATCTCACAGGATTTTCACACTTTCAGAAGCCATTCAACGTGTCAAAGACAACGCAGCCGAGTTTTCTCACCAACGCTATTCATGTGGATTTCACTCCATTTATTCGTCAGACGACGAAGCCATGAAAGCAGTGTTCCAAAAGTTGGACACCTCTGGCTTACTGGTGTTTTTAAGCCAATCGCCTACTTTCTACCCGGCGGCTATTCAGGAGTTCTTCGCCAATGCCAGGATAGTTGGCGAAGCTGTTGTGTCCTCTATCACTGGACAACATATCACTATTACTCTGGAAGACTTTGCAACTCAGATGTGTCTTCCAATGTCTGGGATAACAAATGCCCTCTCTGTATCTGTGCCAATCCTAGAGGCGATGAGAATGGGCTTTTCTGACTCAAGTGAGCGTCTTCACAAACCGCCCTTCAAGAAGATATTGATTAAGAGCCACTTTCGCCAACTGGCAGATGTAATAACCAAAGGGCTGCTATGCAAAGATGGATCTTTCGACATCATCACACCGGAGAAATTTGCACTGATGAATGCAATCGTAAATAACGTTGAAGTTAACTAGTCAGTAATTTTGTTTCAAGTGCTATCAAACTTAGTGCTCTCCGGAAAAGGTCAATCTGGATTTGCTCTCCCTTTAAGTCGTATCTTTGAGAGCAAAAATATTCAGACCGAAGGTTCTTCTTCTCTCCACCCAGGGCGACTCATAAATGCCAGATATCTAGAGATCAACAAGAAACGAGTCGGTGGAGAGACTAGGACCAGCAAACCAGCAGCAGTCAAGAGGAGACAACCTCTGGTAGTCAGTGACTCTGAGCACACAGTCTCAGAATCTGATGAAACTTCACTTATTCCGCCTGCGAAAAGGCCGAGAACAAAAAGAGGAGGACCAGCTGCAGCCAAGCTGAAAGTATCAGCAGCCATGTCTGAGGCTGTGATCCCTACGTTGGAAGTAGAGCCAGTGAGCTCAGTTGCTCTGCTGGCCATGATCACATTAACCCAACCTCTGCTGCAGCCAACCCATCAACCAACCCCAGTACCCTTCAACAACCAGGCTCAATTTCTTTCAGAACACCCAAATCCCTTTGCCCATATTGCCATCCCAAGACCACCGCCACTGGAAAGGGGAAAGAATCAATGACCCCATTATCCACTCCAGTGGCATATGAGATTGAATTAGTCATGAGCACAGTCGAGGCAAAAATGCATCCTCAACTTGAAGTATTTGATAGATGGGTGCAAGCACGCTTGAAAATTCGCTTTGATGATATTCTTCCAGTTCTGGAACAGGCGAGGCACGATGAGAATCAAGTGATTGCCTTCTTCCAAGCATAAGACGTACAGAAAGCTCTCCAGCTCCGGGATGTGTTCCGCCTAATGATCTATGTGGGTGAACTCCAGACCCTGGTCATATCCCGGCAGAATGAATTCAATGCTACAACTGGGACTGCCAATCATGACCGAGCTGTGCTAAATGCTCTTGGTCCCAAGCTTGAACTGGTAGAGACTGCTCTACATGACTTAAGAATCAGTACCGGTCTGCACTCATGCTCAACTGTACCAGGTGATGCTGACTCCGCTCCTACTGAATTGAGCTTAGTCCCAACCATCCCTGATGTTCCTAGTGCTGCAGTGCTGGTTCCATAAGTTGAACCAATGGTGGCTGATGACTCTGCTTTTACTGTCTCATGCTCAGCTCCAACCATCCCTCCTATTCCAAGTGTTGTGGAAATGGTTTCCACAGGTGAACCCACTTTGGATGATGCTTCACCTTGTAAGGACCCCGTGCCCTTAACCCGTTATTAGTGTATTAATCCATACCATTAGTGCATATAATCATAAAATAATGGGGAAAAGCCATGTGCAAGTGCTACACCATATTAGTGATCCATAAAATTTCTTGCATTCAACTCACATAATATGCAAATCCCCCAACCAAGATTACATATATGACATGCACCCTCATAATACACTAACATGCTCTTAGTTCATTTATCAATTCCACATTTAATTGCATGCAACCCATAAATGAACAGAGAAAAGCCGTAGCCCATTTATACATTCCATATACACGTAAAATGTACTCACATAAGAGCACCCAATGAATAAGCGTGTATCTGATGTATAAAACACTCTACCGGATACCGTTACTGGTACTTCAATCCTGGAAGCACCTCCCAAGTACAGTTCGATCTCAACACTGGATCTATGTACTTATTCAACCAGCTCTGGTACCTCGATCCTGGAAGTACCTCTATCATCAGCCCGAGCTCTACTCCAAAGCTACTGCCACTGCACCTGTGTTACCTGCCCCAACAGAGACAGCCCCCACACCGGGTGAGCATACCAATACCACCAAGCCAATAAGCATAACATTGCAATTCAAATACAGAATGTAAATGCTATAATTTAAATGATACTCCCTGGATGGTAACACCCTCATCCGGGATCCCCTGTATTGTCCCTGTTCTCAAAATAACCAAACTCATCAAATTCCCAAAACCAGTTAATCGTCACATAGATTAACTAATACCGTTCTATTATGCCAGTTCCATGATCAATATGGTAAAAACATAATGTAAAAGACCATAGATATCACATATATCTAACCAATAATTCCATATTCCCGTTTCATTGCTCGCTCCACAATGGCGGCATACTAAACCTCGCGCACGCTCAACAATAGCGGCATCATAACCGATGGTCGCTCAACGGCGATCACATCCCAAATCATTGCTCGCTCAATAGAGGCACCGTATGGTTCCCAATGTATAACCATTTGACGCAAATACTATTTACCATGCATATTGTTATCCATTTATAGCAAATTTCATACACCATGCATTTCAATACCTATCCGATGCAATTTCCACATGCCACATGTTTCATTGTTCATATAACGCAATTATCACACACCATGTGTTCCAATACCCATTTAGTACAATATCCACACACCATGCATTTTACAGTTGCAATACTAAAATAGGCTATGCTCGTACGTCATACGTACCTTAAAATTCCGTAGTCCGAATCAAACTTTGCCTTGGTCCCGTTACCCGATTAATATGTGCTAACACACAAAATAACTCACAATTATTTATGAGCACACAACATATACCCAAGCATGAATCAAACCTCCAAATACATAATCAATGTACCCATATAAGCTCCCAAAAAAAAATTTGAGAATTTTTAATTTTTTTTTAAATTTCACTATTCATCCCTACTGATCGATCGGTAGCTTCTACCGATCGATCGATAAAACCCAGATTTTTCATATTTCGCTACGGCATTCGACCGATCGATCGGTAACTCCTACCGATCGAGCGATAGAACCCTTAAACCAGAAAATCACCATTTTTAAGAGCTTGAAACCCCCACCAACCATACCCCAACTCCTCCCAACCCAAAACCACAACAAATCCGCACCAAGGACCTCCCACAAGGGTGTTAGACTCAAATTAAACAAACCCAAAAGATTTTATGATTTTCACCAAAATCACCCAAACCAAATCAAACCCAAAACTCAACCAAATTCAACAAAATTACAATCAAATCAAAGCTACAAGAGAGGAGAAGGAGATTGCCAGCTTTTCTTCAAGAAATCCGGCCCCTAAATCGTGTTCCCAACGATTTCCATTGAAGGGGAAAGAGGGGAAGGGTTTTGGGGATGGTTATCGCATGAGAGGGGAGAGAGGAGAGGAAATGGATTCCAAAATGACGGAATCCCGAGTCCATCCGGTATATATAGCAAAATGCCCCAAAATACCAATACCTCCACAAATACATCATGATTCATTAAAAATCATCTGTTTTCAAAAACTCTCTCTCCAACATCAAATCCCATACCAGCCCCAACAAAAAGCATCCCGGACTCTAAGTCCCACCAAAAACCCAACACATAGGTTTTTCCACCAAAATGAGAATACAATCTCAACCTTTGGATCCAACGGTCCCAAATGCCCGATTTAACAACCTCGGGAGACCCAAAACCGCAATTAATTCCTAATTGCCACAATTAAAATCCATCAAGGATTATTACCACATCGGGATTAACGCCATTAATCCCCGGACATCACAATTATCCCCTACTAATAAAATTTCGTCCTCGAAATTGCACCGGTGTACTCCACGTAACACCAGGGCTACACAAACAAAACAAAGCCACAATCCCGATTCTGGACCACATTAGAATCGAATTATCAACTGCGAGAACACCAATCTCGCACTAAGCTCTAAAATAGAGCAAACGCCAAAACCAATACAAACCTGAAAGATAATAATATACCTCAATGTGAATTGTCCCAGAAGTCAGTCCACTACGACTGCAAATCAACTAAATCTCCCTTGGTTCTGACATATATATCGCTCCATGATATTCACCACTTGTCCACGATGCTTAACACGTATTGTTATGATAGGGACCACTAGTATACAACAGTATACTCACAGAAAATCCGGTTTTTGCTTTCCAGTCCATCTCCTCCAAAGGAGTAGTTACACTACTTGCAACCCGGATCGGGTTACCCACGGTCACTGATCCACACCAAAACACATCACCACAGAAGTCTAAAACAAGGTGTTCTAAGAAACCCATCTAGGTCCAAAACACACTATCCAGACTCCACAAGGTCTCAAGTTCCACAGGGGACATGCAAGACAATCAATTGCATTCCTACACACGTGTCAACCATGACACTAAACAAACCCGAATCCCGGCCATCCCTCATTTATCCTTGGATCCAACAATCCTAAAACAGGAAGGCTATCGAGTTATCCAACAAAAACTACCATGGTTCCAAAACACGGCGATCCTTCCTCAAGAAAAGTCAAACAACCCTCACGATCATTCATCAGAATGCATCGTGCCATCGAGATTACCGATCTCAAGGTTCCACAATCTCACACCGGAGATTCACCAGACCAAGCATACAAACTCGATGTTCAACAAGGAAAAAAATAAAGTTGGCATTCGTATACACACACGGCATACAAGTCCATACACCAATACAACATGCATACTCAATGCAATAGACTCGGGTATCTCCAATCATACCCAAATCCCAAAACCACTGTCACACCTCGATTATTCTCACCCCACGGAGAATGATGGTTGACAAACCAAAACCAAAGGGTGTGATTTCAACATCAACACCACACGAACCCAAAACAACGAATCTCCCCAAAAGATTCAACCGATAGGCATATCAGTACCGCCTTTCTCTCAAGGGAAAAGTCATGAATCCATGATCCTCCAATCCTCGAACCACCGTTCGGAAGACCTGGGTATATTCATACCAAAACATATCCCGGAACCCAGAAGTACCCAACTGGTTAGAGTAGTGCATCAATACTACCATTACCCGATCCAAAATCCGTATACGCCATGTATACACATCCCAACGGTGCTTTGTACTAATGCCATAGTACTCCACAATCGATCATCTCCTCGGAGACGTCTCCTCAAACGTCTCACCGAGGTAAGAAATCCATTACCCGGTCCAACACCAGTAATGCTTACTATGGCTGATTTACAATCAATCCACGACCGATGCAAGCTGTCTCCAAGACAGTACAATCCAAAACTCTCCAAGAGACAAAATCAATATAGTAGTGTCACCCCACTAACTATATCTCACAAACCATTGAGACTCCCATTGCATGCCATATGCAAGGATGCTCAACTAGAGCTAACAACGACTTGTTGACACTCACGTTGGTAATATCAACAAACTTGAGCTGTCCCAGTACAAGTCCCTCAAAACAATGGCGTATAAACGTCCCCGTGAGGTATTCCCTACCTCAAACACCATGCCACATAGAGACTACAAGAGTCTACCATAACTCTCATCGTATCACCATACGATTCACCAAACTCGAATCCAACGAGCATTATAATGGCTAACACAAGCACGCTAAAGTACTGCAACAATACCTGGCTAGCGATTCGCTGGCCCCATAGGCTCATACCAACCTATCAACGTGACACACGTTCCATCCCGGTATACCATACCGCACAAACCATTAGAGTTGTGGGTCATCGCCCAACATATCTCTATAACACCAAAGCACAATTGACAACCCGACGTCCATGCTTAATTACCATGCAATCCTAATCCATTAGGACTTATTCCACACCTCCAGGGTGGGTGTAACCATGCTTACTCCTCAACAGAATAACAAGCGAGTAGTTTCCTCAATGACTACTCTTACCACCAATCACTTGGCCTTAGCCAACCCTGCGAGGATACCCAAGGGTATCATTGCTCGACAAATATTTACTCCTATAACATGATGCGGTACACTCACCGGTACAATGCATCCAATGCTCCATCGAGCAAACCTGCTCGGAAAAGGTCTCGTCATCTAGTGACCCAGACTCTACCATGTGCCCACCATCGGCACTCAAACCATACAACCAAATACATAATCCCGAATGTATTATTCGCCAAGACGACGTCCACGCGTCCACATAGACATCCCAAATAACATCGTCAACCACATGACGGCTCATGTCGATATACGATATCCATAATCTCATCGTCAAACACATGACGGCACATGTCGATATACGACATCCATAATCTCATCGTCAAACACATGACGGTATAAAACAACACATGGAATTCACAATAATGATATCAAAAGTAATTTGCCATACCTCATCGCTATCAAAATAGCGGAATACATGTATCCATCGTCCACCAGCAGGTATATAAGCAGCATCCATCGCTCGTAGCGGCATAATCCAGTGCTGCACACATAGCGGTATAATCTATCGCTATAGAATCAGTGGCATAAAACGTTGCCAAAGAATATCCGGCGGTATGAAGCATCGCCAATAGAATAGCGGAATAACCCATCGCTATGATACCCGGCGGCATGAACCATCGCCAATAGAACACCCGGCGGCATGAACCATCGCCAATAGAATACCCGGCGGCATGAACCATCGCCAATAGAATACCCGGTGGCATGAACCATCGCCAATAGAATACCCGGCGAAATGAACCATCGCCAATAGAATACCTGGCGGCATGAACCATCGCCAATAGAATACCCGGTGGAATGAACCATCGCCAATAGAATACCTGGCGGCATGAACCATCGCCAATAGAATACCCGGCGGCATGAACCATCGCCAATAGAATACCCGGCGGCATGAACCATCGCCAATAGAATACCTAGCGGCATGAACCATCGCCAATAGAATACCCGGCGGAATGAACCATCGCCAATAGAATACCTGGCGGCATGAACCATCGCCAATAGAATAGCGGAATAATCGCGGACTCAAGAGGTACTCACACCCATGTAGTACTTTGTTCCCGATCGCATCGCTACGTCATGACAGCGGCATCATCGCTTCGACGTGACAGCGGCATGTATCATCGCTTCGACACGATAGCGGCATCGTCGCTTCGACATGACGGTGGTACCATCGTTCCGGCATGACAGCGGAAATACCCCTCGCTTTACATGACAGCGGAAATACCCCTCGCTTCGACAATACCAGTGGAAAATAATATCCCTCGCTATTAATATGACAGCGGCCGTGTTCTTCGCTTCATATTAGCGGCAAATATTCTCTCATCGCTACGGTATGACAACGACAAGTATTCACATCGCTACGCCATAAAGCGGCAAGTATTCACATCGCTACGCCACGCATGCAACCGTAATGCATATCCCGTGTCCCAATAATTGTTTCGGCACGACAGCGGCATCATCGCTTCGACATGACAGCGGCATTTACCATCGCTTCGACACGACAGCGGCATCATCGCTTCGACGTGCATGCAACCGTAATGCATAACCCGTATTCCCATAAACATCGCCATGAATGTATTTTAATGCACCTCGCTCCAACATTTAGCGGCAAAGCATTAGAATCATCACTCCGATGTATATCTATGCAACCGTAATGCAAAGTCCATGTCTCATAAGACCCTGCAACCACCATGGTTAGCAATAACATATTCCAATTATGAACACATATGATAAACGCACATAAGCAATATAGTTGTGCCACGCAACACTAACTACCATTATGCATAAGTATGTGCTTCTCATTCCCATTATCAGTTTCCTAGGCCCTCAACAGCCCCAAAGAGCTAACCACTGCTCTGAACCACTAATGTAAGGACCCCCGTGCCCTTAACCCGTTATTAGTGTATTAATCCATACCATTAGTGCATATAATCATAAAATCATGGGGAAAAGCCATGTGCAAGTGCTACACCATATTAGTGATCCATAAAATTTCTTACATTCAACTCACATAATATGCAAATCCCCCAACCAAGATTACATATATGACATGCACCCTCATAATACACTAACATGCTCTTAGTTCATTTATCATTTCCACATTTAATTGCATGCAACCCATAAATGAACAGAGAAAAGCCGTAGCCCATTTATACATTCCATATACACGTAAAATGTACTCACATAAGAGCACCCAATGAATAAGCTGTATCTGATGTATAAAACACTCTACCGGATACCGTTACTGGTACTTCAATCCTGGAAGCACCTCCCAAGTACAGTTCGATCTCAACACTGGATCTATGTACTTATTCAACCAGCTCTGGTACCTCGATCCTGGAAGTACCTCTATCATCAGCCCGAGCTCTACTCCAAAGCTACTGCCACTGCACCTGTGTTACCTGCCCCAACAGAGACAGCCCCCACACCGGGTGAGCATACCAATACCACCAAGCCAATAAGCATAACATTGCAATTCAAATACAGAATGTAAATGCTATAATTTAAATGATACTCCCTGGATGGTAACACCCTCATCCGGGATCCCCTGTATTGTCCCTGTTCTCAAAATAACCAAACTCATCAAATTCCCAAAACCAGTTAATCGTCACATAGATTAACTAATACCGTTCTATTATGCCAGTTCCATGATCAATATGGTAAAAACATAATGTAAAAGACCATAGATATCACATATATCTAACCAATAATTCCATATTCCGGTTTCATTGCTCGCTCCACAATGGCGGCATACTAAACCTCGCGCACGCTCAACAATAGCGGCATCATATCCGATGGTCGCTCAACGGCGATCGCATCCCAAATCATTGCTCGCTCAATAGCGGCACCGTATGGTTCCCAATGTATAACCATTTGACGCAAATACTATTTACCATGCATATTGTTATCCATTTATAGCAAATTTCATACACCATGCATTTCAATACCTATCCGATGCAATTTCCACATGCCACGTGTTTCAATGTTCATATAACGCAATTATCACACACCATGTGTTCCAATACCCATTTAGTACAATTTCCACACACCATGCATTTTACAGTTGCAATACTAAAATAGGCTATGCTCGTACGTCATACGTACCTTAAAATTCCGTAGTCCGAATCAAACTTTGCCTTGGTCCCGTTACCCGATTAATATGTGCTAACACACAAAATAACTCACAATTATTTATGGGCACACAACATATACCCAAGCATGAATCAAACCTCCAAATACATCATCAATGTAACCATATAAGCTCCCAAAAAAAAATTTGAGAATTTTTTTTTTTTTTTAAATTTCACTATTCATCCCTACCGATCGATCGGTAGAACCCATATTTTTCATATTTCGCTACGGCATTCGACCGATCGATCGGTAACTCCTACCGATCGATCGGTAGAACCCTGAAACCCGAAAATCACCATTTTTAGTAGCTTGAAACCCCCACCAACCATACCCCAACTCCTCCCAACCCAAAACCACAACAAATCCGCACCCAAGGACCTCCCACAAGGGTGTTAAACTCAAATTAAACAAACCCAAACGATTTAATGATTTTCACAAAATCACCCAAACCAAATCAAACCCAAAACTCAACCAAATTCAACAAAATTACAATCAAATCAAAGCTACAAGAGAGGAGAAGGAGATTACCAGCTTTTCTTCAAGAAATCCGGCCCCTAAATCGTGTTCCCAACGATTTCCATTGAAGGGGAAAGAGGGGAAGGGTTTTGGGATGGTTATCGCATGAGAGGGGAGAGAGGAGAGGAAATGGATTCCAAAATGACGGAATCCCGAGTCCATCCGGTATATATAGCAAAATGCCCCAAAATACCAATACCTCCACAAATACATCATGATTCATTAAAAATCATCTGTTTTCAAAAACTCTCTCTCCAACATCAAATCCCATACCAGCCCCAACAAAAAGCATCCCGGACTCTAAGTCCCACCAAAAACCCAACACATAGGTTTTTCCACCAAAATGAGAATACAATCTCAACCTTTGGATCCAACAGTCCCAAATGCCCGATTTAACAACCTCGGGAGACCCAAAACCGCAATTAATTCCTAATTGCCACAATTAAAATCCATCAAGGATTATTACCAAACCGGGATTAACGCCATTAATCCCCGGACATCACACACCTCAACCGGATATGGACATTGATTCCATAGATGTTGACAGCGTCATTCACAAGGTAATTACACAGGTTACCCCATCCATACCAATCCCTTCCTCAACTCATACAGAAACACCTATCCATTCCCCTGTTACCTCTGCACATGCTGCACTCACTAATGATTGCCTAATCACACATCAAGTTGAACCCTTTGTACCTCCGACTCACCCTGAAACCCAACTCTCCCCACAAGTTGAACCCCCTGCTCACCCAACAACCTCTGAACTTAACCCCTCAACCTCACAAATTCATCCAGCTGCTACCTCCCCTGGACGCTGCGTGTCCTCAACTGCAGCTGATGCTCATACCAGCCCTCAACTTGCTCCTACTGGCTCGCATCCTGCACCTGCTGCCACTCCGCCTGAGGCATTGGAGCAATCAGTAGGAAATGAACCTTCTGCTGATTTTGTTGATTTTGCTGATCCTTTGTCCATCGAAGGCCCTTCTGCTCTAATAGTACAGCTTGGCCATATGACAACGTTGATTTCCGGGCTGGCTAGTGAGGTCAATAAACTCAAGTCTGAAGAACGCAATGCCAGCAATGCTATTGATAGTCATCAGCTTCATAAAGATCATCAGTTTGGGCATATAAATCGAGACCTAGACAGACTTCAAAGTACTGTTAACAGAAATCATCAATTCGTTCTTGATGCCTTTGCCGATGTATTTTCGAGGATAGCACAAACTAATCTTCAGTTGAAGCAGCAGAATGACTCTCTCCATGCTGCATCTACACTGGCCTTGGAGGAGAAAATTGAAGACACTAAGAAGCACTTGTCTGAGCAGCTGGCTACTATGCAGGAGGCCTTTGCCTCACAGCTTCAGGATTTCAGTGCTGGCTTTCCAAAGCCTATCCAATACAAGTCCAAGTCCACTGCATCTGCTCCCCCACCGTGAAGAGAATCAGGTCCAGCTCAGCGCGCACCTGCTGCCTCTGAAGGTGGACATCACTCCAGACCTGCTTCCCAGCCAAGGTCTCGAAGTCCGCGCCAACCGTCTACCGAACAGCGCGACTATTCCAGACATTGGTTAGGGCGCAAATAGTATCGTTTTCTGAACCCTTTTTAATTACTCTTACCTATTTACTGTTTTCATTTGAGTTTTCCATATGTATCGTCACATCATTATTGTGTTCAATTAATTGCATTCTTCTATAAATAGATGCTTCATTTTTTGTGTTTATACCACACATTCACTCATCATGATTATTTTCAACTCCTTGAAAATTCTTGGTTTTCTCTTCGCAATTATTCATTTTCATGGGTTTATTACTTATCTAAATCAACCCCTCATGGGTTGATTACTTATCTAACCCAGCTCTGTTAAGCTTCAGCGTTTGGATCCTATTCTGATGCTCCTCATCAGTCAGGAACTACAATCAGGAGTTATCTGGGTGGTGATGACAAAAAGGGGGAAAACAGAGATAGAGTATTTTCATAGGTGAATCCATGAACCATGGAGGCCTGATAAATATACATTTGACTCTTCCCAATCGAAGTTCTCCCTCTCTGAAACAAGGTGGATTGAAGCTCTTCCTCTCCGCAACTAGGTGGATCAAAGCTCTTCGGTCTACACTGTTTGTTTAAAATTTTTCATGTATCAGCTATATTTTGTAGAACTAGATTTGTATTAGATTAAATCCAGTTATAAGAATTCATCTTAAATGAAGATGAATCTCTCTCAATTGTCCAGTTTGATTACAACTTGTAATCTGCTTATCTTTATAACAAATGAAAATTTCCTTTCCATTATGTCTTCAAGTCTCTTTTCAGGATTCACCGTTTAAACTATTCGAGTATGTGATCGTTATTGCTTAGTTTTGTCATCACCAAAAAGAGGAAAATTGTTGGGAAACGATTTCTAAGTTTTGGTGATTACAAACATTTACCGAGAAGAGACATCTACCGGGAAGAGACAGCTACAGGGTAAAGACACCTACCGGGTGAAGACATCTACCGGATGAAGACATCTACCAGATGAAGACATCTACCGGGTGAAGACATCTACCGGATGAAGACACCTACCGGATGAAGACACCTACTGGATGAAGACATCTACCGGGTGAAGACATCTACCGGATGAAGACACCTACCGGATGAAGACATCTAACGGACTGAGATACTCACTGGATAAAGACATCTACTGGAATAGACATCCATTGTATTATTACTCCACCGGATAAAGACTTCTACTGCATGAAGTCTTTCATCAAGTCTAACCAACATCTACTGAGCTAAAAAGTACGACTGGATACTGAAGTTACAAGACCAGTAGAAGTGAATCCAGCAGCGGATTGAAGAGATAAGACAAAGTAAGTACAATTCCGTCTGACAAAGGTACAACAGAGCGACGAGCACTACGAAATCATCGCCACCAATTCCGTCAGATTGTAAGAGCCGTTGCTGAACAAAAATGGAAGGAAGATAAAATGGAGAAGAAAACAGATTCTACGCTGGACCTTCCATACCAAGAAAGTTTACCGTTGGAAATGAAGTCTATAAATACAGATGCTGAATGAATAAAGAAAGAGAGTTGAATCCACTGACAATCGATTATTCTATACATTCAAACAGAGAAATTTTTCAAGTCATAATTATCTGAAGATTCAGCTAGAGCAAGGAACACCTACTGGTATATCAAAGATCAAGTTAAACTGGTGTACTGCTCAAAGATCGTTCAAGATCACTCAAAGCTTGCAAGTGTAATAGTCATTCAAAGGAGTGTTAGATATTTTACTTTGTAAACAAATCATATACATTGTGTTGCTAGGAGTTTAGGCTAAGCTGTGTGAAAGTCTAAGGAGGTTGTATACTGTAAAGTGTAAGCCGAAGTTTTCTAGTGTATCCTTCCTGCAAAGGAAGAAGGGGAGACGTAGAAGCATTGTGCTTCGAACTTCCAGAAACAATCTCTGTGTTCTTTACTTGCTTTTTATTGTTTACTTTAGTTAACTCACAAGTGCAGCAGACGTTTTCAAGCACTTCACTTAGTGTCTGCTGACTTGCTTATTTGATTGAGAAGCTACTGCATCACTTAACAGTTTGCAGTAATCAGTCGAAGATCAGAATTTGAGGGCAGTGTTTATTCAACCCCCCCTTCTAAACACGCCTCCGATCCCAACATATATATAGGGAGGCTAGTAGGTGGATATAATCTCCAAATTAAGGTAAAAAAATCAAGTTTCCAAAATTTCTCGGACACTGCTGGCGATCGATCGGGAGAACCCCGCGATCGATCGCTGGTTTTTTTTTCCAGAACTTTTCGTCGGGCGATCGATCGCGAGGTGCTATTTTTTGTTGCATAAAACTTCTGCCTCGCGCGATTGATCGGGCTTCTAGGAGCGATTGATCGCGGTCAAATATCACTTTTATCTTGGTCTACTTTGATCCATTATCATCTCCAATGCATTCCTTGGTCCTTAGTCGCCATTATTAACTCGATTTCTTCAATTCCACCTACATTTACACAAATATATAATAGGTAGAAGTCTAAAATTCAACAATACACTTTATATATTTTCGCCAAATGATTCGAGATATTGATTTAGATATTTATTTCTTGATTCAACTTTTAAGTTTGATTCTTGAAATTACAAAAGTTCAATAAAATCCTAAGAAAGACGTGAAACTCAGATATTCATGAGTTATAAACATAGCAAGACTCATGAGTTGAAATGAACCTCACACCATATAAAAACATTCTTTATTTGTTTAAATACAGTCTTTAAACATAATTATTATATTTTAAATTCCATAATTATAATTTATAACTTCAGCATATTTCAAGTTTTCAAAAGGAGCAGCTAATAATCGAATCACAACTATACATAACACATTTCCTTTCAGAAGTGAATACAAGATCCAAATGACCATTTAAACACCAGCTTATACCAATTCCAGGCTCGAATTTGAAAATAGAGTAAACTTATTCTTCATCTTTTCAAGCAGCAAAGTTATCCAATCAAGATGCATATGAATATGTAATTGAATATCATTATTAACCAATGTTCTATCATATTAAGAAGACTCGATAGAACAAGTACCCAACAAATGACAACAACTAGCATTTCCTATCAACCATAGAGCTCGAAAGCAGCACTAGAATCTCAATGTAGGAAGGCACAAACATACCATTATTCAACTAATGATCAACCATGCGAAAACACTAATCTCACTAGTAATAATTGACCAAGCAAGGTACAAAAAAGACTCAGAACAATAAAACACAAAAATCGACAGTGACTCCCAATATAGTTGTGACACCCCTACCTTTCATTACACATGACACGCATATATCTTTTATACACGTTTACATACATGAGGCATATCGCCTAACATTTATCCTTTAAGGGTGTCACATCATTTATATATATACACCTAACTGTGACTATAACTTTACTATAGTAAAATATTTAAGTCGCCGCAGCGGAAAATTGTACTTTATAACATGTAAATTTAAGACTTTTTCCATAACCATATGTACATGGCATGTATGCCACAAAAATGGACTGATGTTGTATCTCACATTACTCATACCAAAAACCTATACACTATATGTACAATGATGAGCAGAGGGAGAAGAACTACAGATCAGCCGGCCAACCTTGTATCCATACTGCAAAAGACTTCAAAATGACTTCTAGACCTGCCTCTAGAGTCAACTTTTACTTTGGATTATCTGAAACAAAACACTACACTGAATATATAGAACTAACCGATATTCAACATCACATACGTATATAACTCATCATAACTGTAGTAACACTTGTACAACAAGTAATTCACAAGTACACATGTATGTATGATTATTTGTTCTTCTGTTATGGATCAACCACAAGATGGCCATGACACTCTGTAGATCCCCTTTTTGAGTTCTCAATTAACTCGTGATCGATATTCTTTGATTCTATAATTCTGACAGTACTCAGAATGCATTAACACATGGTTCAAGATCCTTAGCATCCATAACAGAGTTCGTTAATCTCTTATGTATGCTCATGATTGCACAATTCATAATCACATTTCAATATAATGAAACATCACATCATATACAACACATATTTACACCTATTATAAACGCATTTCATAGAACATGTACTTATGTACAGTTAAATAACAAGTTATAGGATATACTCACAAACGATATTCCTATCTTGAAGAACTCTTTTAGTTCGTTTATCTGTAGCTTGTTTGAGATTATGACCTATAAATATATTTATCTCAATAAATCAGCAAACATTTGCATTTAACATGTTTTCATAGTCCACATACATCATACTAGGCTTTCCATACTATAAATCATCAAAGAAAACCATTTTTTCGAAATTTTAGCTTGAGAGATCGATCTCTACAAAGAGGCGATCGATCACTACAGGGCAGAATGTTTTAGTGGAAAATTCTGCATTTTTCAGCTTTGACACCGTTTTGTATAAAATTCATAACAAATTCATATGAACTCCAAATGAGTCCCACTTGCTGTCAAATTAAAGATAACTCAAAGCTTGACAATTCATCTGTGAAGTGCTTAAATTAGTTCAATCAAATTCCTAAACAAAATTAGCCAAGAACATCAAGTTTCAGAAATCATTTAACCTTAGAGGTCAACCTGTACATAGTCTGGTAAAATTGACATAACTCATGCATTATAACTCTAATTTACTTGAGTTTACTATCAAATTAAAGATAACTTAACATTATACAACTTGCATTTGAACACCAACCTCAAAAACAAAGTCTAAGAGTTCCAAAAATTCAAAACACTATAATAGTTCTGTTTTTTAGCAGATTTCTTATACAAACTCATGTCATTTCTTTCCAAATCCGCTTCTACCTTCTTTAAACATATTCCCTTCATGTATAACATCAAAATATACTTCAAAATACATGTTTTCATCTAAAACATGCAAACCCTATGTTTCTTCTCAACCAACATCAACAAACACATCATTTAAACTTGTAAAAACATAGAAAAACAAGAGTATAAACATATTCCTCTACAAGTTTTTGGCACAAAACTTGAGTTTGTATGACTTTTTGATAGGTTTTCCCCAAGCACTAAAAGTAGAAACGAAATGGCAATGAAATCTGATAATTTTCCTTCCTAAGGCACTAGATAACTATTAAGTATATGAAATATTGCACTTTAGCCCTTCAAGTATCTATCATCTTACACTTAAGTCCCTCAACTTTGTATATTCCTCATTTTAACCGTAGTCTCGATATAATGAAACCGACTTATTAGATTTCAATTCTTATCATAATTCTCACTCAAGTCATGCATTCAATAGAATCCAAAACAATATCATATATCAATATATAAATTTCACGTATTTCATATTCACAATAGACCCAACATTTATGCATATCAAATGCTTCTATATGAGTCATGATGTTTATGCATGTAGATCATGTAAAAGTTTTGGGTCGTTACAACTCTTCCCTCCTTTAAAAATTTCAACCTCGAAATTTGTACCTGTATCAGGAAACAACCACGGATAGTGTTTCCTCATATGTTCAACTGTTTCCCGAGTAGCTTCACGTTCTGAATGATTTCTCCATTGTACTTTCACAATAGGAATTGTTCGATTCCTTAACTGTTTATTCTTGTAGGCTAATAGCTTAACTGATTCGTCAACATAACTTAAATTTTCAGAAATTTCAATTGGTTCATCATGAAGAACATGAGATGGATCAGATCTGTATCGTTGTAACATACTTACATGAACACACATTATGAATTTGAGCCAAATGAGGTGGTAATGTAAGTCGATATGCTAAAGGTCCCACTTTATCAAGTATCTCATACGGACCGATATAGCGTGGACTCAATTTTCCTTTCTTTCCAAATCTTAGAATACCTCTCCAAGGAGAAACACGAAGAAACACTTTTTCACCAATCTAATAGTCCATTTCTCGTCTATGTTGATCAACATAACTCTTTTGTCGATCTTGTGCAACTTTCAATCGAGTTTTTTACAATTTTTATCTTTTCAACTGTTTCTTGAACAAGATCTGGACCTTATACTACTCGCATTCTTTCTTCATCCCAGCATACTGGACTTCTACATTTCCTACCATATAAATCTTTGTATGGTGCCATACCAATACTGCTATGATATTGATTATTGTAAGCAAACTCCATCAAAGCAATATACTCATCCTGTGAACCTTTGAAATCGAGAACACATGATCGAAGCATTTCTTCTAATGTCTGGATAGTTCTTTCTGACTGTCCATCTGTTTGAGGATGAAATGTTGTACTAAAATGAAATTTAGTACCCAGTGTTTGTTGCAAACTACCAAAAAATCTCGATGTACAACGAGGATCTCTGTCTGATATAATAGATAAAGTCACACCATGTAATTTAACAATTTCATTCACATACCTTGTTGCTAAACTTTCAAGTGTAGATCCCCATCTAAATGGTAAGAAGTAAGCTGATTTTGTCAATCAATCCATAATCACCCAAACTGCATCATTCTTCTTCTGAGTTACAGGTAAACCATAAACAAAATCCATTGTATACGTTCCCATTTCCAAACTGGAATCGGTAGTGGATGTAATTTTCCAACTGGTGCTTGATGTTCATTTTTCACCTGTTGGCATGTCAAACATTTCGCTATATACTCAGCTACATCCTTCTTCATTCTAGGTCACCAATAATGGGTTCTAAGAGTCTGATACATCTTCGTACTACCGGGATGCATAGCATACGGTGCAATGTGTGCTTCCTCAATTATTTCATGTCTTATACTATCCACATTAGGAACACAAAGTCGATTATGAATCATCAAAGTACCATAATCATTGATCACAAATGATGTACTATTTCCCTGTTTCCCTTTCTCTGTAATACTAATCAATTTATCATCACGACACTGAGCATTTTTAATTCTTTCAGTCATCACTGGTCTAATGCAGAACGAAGCACATATGATACCAGTTTCATTCACATTCAAAGCAATATTCATCTTTCTCAACTCTAACAGATATGGCATAGAATGTACCGATAAACAAGAAACAGTACCATTTGATTTTCTGCTCAACGCATCAGCAACAACATTAGCCTTGCCAGGATGATATTCAATATTGCAATCATAATCTTTCAATAATTCAAGCCATCTTCTTTGACGCATATTCAATTCTTTCTAACTCAACAGATATTTTAGACTCTTATGATCAGTAAAGATTTGAAATGTACCATACAAATAATGTCTCCATATCTTTAAAGCAAAGACAACAACAGCAAGCTCAAGATCATGAGTAGGATAAGACATTTCATATGGTTTCAATTGTTGAGAAGCATAAGCTATAACTTTTCCAGATTGCATTAAAACACAACCTAGACTGTGATATGAAGCATCACTGTAAATAACAAAATCATTGGTACCTGATGGGATCGTCAGAACTGGAGCTGTTGTGATTTTTTCTTTTAATTTATTAAAACTTCTTTGACATTCATCTGTCCACTTAAAATAAACATTTTTGTGCAATAACTTTGTCAATGGAGTAGCAATAAGAGAAAATTTTTCTACAAATCTCCTATAATAGCCAGCTAAACCAAGGAAACTACGAACTTCTGTAACATTTTTCGGACTTTCCCACTTCGTTACTGCTTCAATTTTCATTGGATCAACTTGAATACCCTCTCCAGATACAACATGCCCCAAAAATACCACTTGATTCAGCCAAAACTCACTTTTACTCAATTTGGCATACAACTGTTTATCACGCAATGTTTGCAGCACTATTCTTAACTGTTGTTCGTGTTCTTCGGTAGATTTTGAATAAATCAGAATATCATCGATGAATACAATCACAAATTTATCTAGATAGGGTCTAAACACGTCATTCATCAATGCCATAAAGACAACAAGTGCATTTGTCAACCCAAATGGCATAATAATAAATTCATAGTGACCGTACCTGGTTCTAAACGTTGTTTTCGGTATGTCCGTTTCTGAAATTTTCAACTGATGGTATCCAGATCTCAGATCAATTATAAAAAACATAGTAGCACCTTTTAACTGATCAAATAAATCATCTATTCTTGGTAGTGGATATTTGTTCTTAAAAGTCACATGGTTTAACTATCGATAATCAATACATAATCTCGAGGTACCATCTTTCTTTGTAACAAACAACACAGGTGCGCCCCAAGGTGATACACTCGGTCTAATAAATCCCTTATCCAATAATTCTTGGTGAGTTTTCAGTTTATTTAGTTCAATAGGTGCCATTCTGTAAGGTAAAATAGAAATTGGTGTAGTCCCACTAGGCACTTCAATAGTAAACTCAGTATCTCGATTCGGAGGTAATCCTAGTAATTCATCTGGAAATACTTCCGGATATTCTCTGAACTGAGATATCTTCAAGTTTCAAACCACATATTCTGCTATTTATAATGTAAGCTAAATAAGCTTCACAACTTCCCTTAATCAATCTAGATGCCTAGTTGCAGGAATGATATATGTCTGTAAAATTTGTCTTTCTCCTTTAAACACAATCTGAGTTTGATCAGGAAGTTGTAATACTATCTCTTTAGTAAAACAATCCAATTTAGCATGATATGTAGTCAACCACTCCATACCAAGAATTATATCAAAATCCTTCAATGGCAAATCAATTTACATTGACAATGCACCATATTCACAACAATTATACCCCCAACTGGTGTTCGAACATATAAATCATAGCTCAATGGTTCTGGTTTTGCATGCACGTGTGTTATGAATGCTTGTGATATGAAAGAAAGAGTTGCACCAGGAACAAATAAAACATAAGCAATTGTATCAAAGATCGATAAATTACCAGTGATAACAGCTGGTGCAGTTCTTGCTTCTTCTTGAGTCATTGATGTGACTAGAATTAGACATATCTATTGCTCTTAATTGTCTATGATTTGGTATGTTTTGAAGGATAATTTGATACATATGCTACCTAATTGTATATTTATGTATTTGTAGGTGGAATCGAAGAAATCAAGCTAAAAACGATGTATAAAGACCAAGGAAAGATATGGAGATGATAAGGACACAAGGTTGATCAAGACAAAGGCCAAAAGTGTAATTTTGATGAAGAGATCGATCGCATGGAAGAGGAGATCGATCGCCTTTGGACAGAAAGTTGAGCAACAATTTATACGAGTCAGCGATCGATCGCAAGTATATGGCGATCGATCGCCAAACCCTAATGGAGCCAAGCGATCGATCGCGTGAAAGAGGCGATCGATCGCCAGAGGAATTTTGCTGAAAAAGTTAAAGAGGCGATCGATCGCCAGCGTTGAGCGATCGATCGCTGCAGAGTCCGGGAAAATAAGGAAACAAGGTCTTTTACCATTTTTGGGAGGATTTTAACCTAACCTACCATACAAACTTGATATACTCGAATTTATCAGCTATCATGGAGAAGATTTCAGACTTTTAATTAGTTTTTAGACATTAGAACAACTTTTGAAGAACAACTTTGTGATATCCCCGAAAGGATTATGTGTTTACATGCTATCAAAGTGTTGATAATTATGTATTGAGGTGTTTTAATTTGGGGTTTATGTGTAGGGTCTTCCTACCTTAACATCGTATAGTACACATATAATGGACAGAACATGCATTTATAACCTCTTAAGGGTTCCGATTGTAGCTTGAGCTAAGAAGATTACAGGCCAAAATAAAATTTCCAAAAGCTATTTAATTACATTCCCAATAATGAATGTTAAAGTTATAGATTTATACTACTCCTAGAGTAGAGACTATCAAAATCCTGCATCCTATATTCATCTTGCTCCTTTTAGCTCACCGCCTCTACCCGACCCTAGGCCCTTCGGTCCAAAAGTGTACCTATAGGGACAACACATCGTGAGCATAAACATATTTACTTAACATGATATTAAAAGACATACAGTAATGCATAGCATCTTAGTTAAGTAAAAGTTATCGGTCGTTCTTCAACTTCTTTTGTTATCCCTGATTCTTATTCATGTATAAGGGCATCTTACCCCATTGTATGGCATCTTACCATAACATAACCATCGTGTAGCGTCTTACCACATGGGCATCTTACCCAATCATATGGTGTCTTGCCATATCATAACATTGTGTGGCGTCTTACCACAGGGGCATCTTACCCACTCACATACATTGGGTGGCATCTTACCACATGGGCGTCTTACCCAATCATATACGTCGTATGACCTTATCGTAAACTTACTTATCGTAAACATCATCATCATAAACGTCATCATAACATCATCATCGTAAACATCATCATAATCATCATCATAAACATCGTCATCATAAACATCATCATAAACATCATCATCATAAATATCATCATAAACATCATCATCGTAAACATCATCATTAACATCATCATCGTAAACATCATCATAAAATGTAGGAGTATGGTTTACCGTCCGATGCTCGTACGTTTCTTACGTACCTTAATTCCAAAAGAAGGAGAAATTGCAGAACTTTATCTCCTTGAAGTTGTGGGTACCTGGGACGGTTCTACATAACCATACAAATTGATATTAGAGGCTAAACAATAGCCCAATACCAAAAATTTAACAAAAATCATCATTTTCCTGCTTTTGAACAGCGGCGATCGATCGCTCAAAACATGGCGATCGATCGCCTGATTTTTCACTTAGCGGCGATCGATCGCTTAAAATGAGGCGATCGATCGCCTGATGCACATTTCGCTACTGGACGTTGGCGATCGATCGTGCCATTTGAGGCGATCGATCGCCTACCTTCATTTTTGCGTACTGCCTCTCGGCGATCGATCGCTGCTTTTGTAGCGATCGATCGCCACAACCAGTGGCCGCGATTTCACCATTTTTGTGTGCACTTTCCAAGCTCATCCTCATACCTTTCAAAACCAAACTTCCCAACAATAACAATAACATCATAACCCACTAAAACCCACATAAAACACTTCAAAAATCATAACCCAAACATATATAACACATACCCCAAAACAACCCACATAAATCATCAAAACTAACCCATTTCAACACCAAACATCTTGAAAACTTAAGGAAGGGTCCCATACCTCTTGTAGGCTCCAAATCTTAGCAAAGATTACACAAACACAAGTTTTGTGGAACTTTCCTTCTTCTTCTTTGGTGGATTTCGAAAATGGGTAAAATGGTAGGGTTTGGAAGTAATTTGGGGATTTAGAGTGTAAAAGTGTAAAGTGAGATAAAGTGTAGGAAAAAGGGTGGGTATATTGGGAATAAAAGGGGTTGTGTAATTTAATTAAAAATTGTACCCCAAACTTAACATGATGTATAAAATACTCCAACATGGTATTTTAAAAGCATTTTACAAAAATGCTCTAAACTTCATCTAAAATCACATCTTCCTCACATTTAATAATCAACACAATTAAATCATGTTTCTTAATACCCAACACATAAATCAATTATCACATGATTCATCATATAAACATAATTAATGCCTTAATTGCAATTAATTAATTTCGGGGCATCACATTATGGGTTATGCTTTATGTGGTAAAAGCATGTAATTAAGTTGGGGAATTAATTTATGTGGTTGGTGTTATATTTATTTTGATGATATGGTTTAGGAGGCATGTTAGGTGTTTTTGATGATGTATTGATGTGGTAAGATTATAAAATATCAAGGAGGGATATTTTTATACATCGTACGAAGTACCGGGACACAATTAAACACCACAAGGCCACCCTACAAGCAACCACCCCCCCCCCCCCCCCCAAGTGGCTGAATCACGCCCATACCCCCCTTTTTCAGGCATGCAGATTGATCAACCATGCCTCTTCCATCACTTCTTTCCCACTCTCTTCTCTCGGTTTCCTCTCCCTTCTTTCCAGAAACATATCCTCCAACATATGAACTGATTATAGGAGAAGATATTTGGTGTTGTGTTGATCGGAATTTAACAAAAATCGAAGAGCAAAAGTGGTGAGGAATCATATGTTTTTCCCAGATTTTGGTTTTTAAGCATATGTTTTCTTTATAGCAGATTTGGCATGCTAGTTTAAGGTTCGATGAAATCTTGTCATGAGTGCTTGCATGTGATGTTTATGAAGCCCCTAGAATGTTTTGTTAAGTAACTTACATGCTTTATATGTTAGATTTCGAGTTGTGAAAAGTGGTCCTCGAAAATCTGGGCAGGGAAACTGCCCTGTTTTTGTTTGAGTAGGGGTTTAATCATGAGGATTTGAAGCATGCTAGCTTAGGTTTTGGTTGAACCTTTGATGTGAATACGTGCATGGTAGTTTTGTGAAGTTACTAGGATGTTTCCTTGAGCATGAGTTACGGGTTATGTGGTAGTTTTGTTGTTGTGAAAATGAATGCTCGAAAAATCTGGGCAAGGTTCATATGCCCTGTTTTTCTGGAATTTCTGGTTTGAGTGTTGAAATTGAGGGGTTATTACGATGCATGCTGGGCTTAGTTTTTGTTGAAACTTTGATTTAAGCACTTGCATGGAAGTATTGTGGAGTCCCTAGCACTTTTGTTCGAGCACATTACACATATGAAGCGGTTTTAAGAGCATGAAAAGAGGTGCTCGAACATTTCTGGAAAAAAAATCAGTAGTGTTCCATTTTCGAAAAATGGGAATTTTATTAGTTTATGATATTGGATCATTATGAGGTGCCTAATATTGTGTTGTGTGGTTATGTAGAACCATCCCAGGTACCAGCACAGTCGAGGAGATAAAGTCTGTTGACTCCTCTACATTTTGGAAAGGTACGTAAGCGACGTACGGGCATCCCAACGGTAACATGTATTCGTGTTTATTTATTTAACACAATATAAAGTAAGGTATGCATAAGATGGTGCATTATGATATGATACATGTTGACATGCATTGTTTTTGCATAAGAATGCTGTGGAATATAAGAGGTGTATTCCACGAGTCAAGGTTATCCCATTGAGGATTTTAATGCTTACACTATAATTCCGCTTAAAATGTGGAGCGAGAGGTAGAGGACCGTTCGCACATGGAGGCGTGAATTTCCATAAGAAGCGAGGAAGAATACCGCTTACGTGGAGTTCCATAAGAAGCGATGAAGAATTCCGCTTACGTGGAAAAGTAAGAAGCATTGCAATACACTAATGATAAAATGACTCAAGATTGAAGTAAGGATTTAAGAAGTAAAGATATGTCATGACATTATTAAGGAACCATAATATCATATAATGTTTTTATCATGAATTATGGTACAGGGACAACTAATGGGCGTTTTAAATGCATTGGAAATACGAGAAGTATTTTATGACTATGATTATGCATTTATGCTTTACATTCATATTATGTTTGATATGAATTACGATATGCTCATGTGATGGGGGTTGTCCTTGTAGGTGCTTTTGCTAAGGAGAACCAGGGTCAGGTTGATAAGCTGAGTTGTAAGGAGTGCTACAAGATAGCAAGATAAAGACTTATTTTGTATAGTTTCTACTAGGAGTGCAGTAGAAGTAGCCTTACCCAAATTTGTTAAAGAATGTAACAAATTTCTTTTGGCATGTCATACATACATGTAAACCTTAAGCTCAATTGTCAACACGACTTACAACTCTGATTTGATATGATTAGTTCTCTTAATTGCACCTTATAGTATGTTGTGATAACGGGGTCTTACAAACTTGAAGAACGAAGACGGAAGCGACGCTTCGGAATCGTTCTTCGCTTTAGTAACTATTTCTTTTCCTATTAGTTTAATGTTTTCTATGGTAGATTTTATTGTTTTTGATTTGTATGCAAGGCTAAACACCTCTGATTCTTGGTTGAAGGAAGACAATACCTTGGATGAAATGTTTTTCATGAGATTGAGGTTCTTATATTGATTTTTAGTGAGTATCATGTGCATTTCTGATTTTTTATGCCATGATTGTTGTGTTATGATTATAAGATTGGTAATCTAATAATTTTTACATGCAATCTAATGCTTGGCCTTTGAAGCAACTAAGATTGATAATTGCATGTTGTTGGTGTTGTTAAATTCTTAGGAGAAACACGTAACTAGATTAAACATAGACGCTTGGATTATGTTGTCTAAGTTCATCATTCTTACTAGAATTGAAATCTATTATTAATATTAGTCTCAATTGATGTTGTTTATTAATTGTTGGGGTTCAACAATTGCCTCTGCTTTGTGATCGGTCGAACACGTGGCGCTTGTGCCAGTGTATGGTTGAAAAGATTGATGTTGCGCCATTACCCTTAACTATAGTTATTGGTAAAGCGGTAAGCGCTTGATCCTACAATTGGTATCAGAGCCGAGGTCGCGTGTTCGATTCCCATGAGTTGCAGAGAGTGCAATTATTGGGAGAGGGATTGTTGGGGTTCAACAATTGCCTCTGCTTTGTGATCGGTCGAACACGTGGCGCTTGTGCCAGTGTATGGTTGAAAAGATTGATGTTGCGCCATTACCCTTAACTATAGTTATTGGTAAAGCGGTAAGCGCTCGATCCTACATTAATATTAGTCTCAACTGCTGGTTTTGCTCGATATAACGATACGGGTTAATTTAGAACGCTTGGGCTATTTTAACTAGGCATAAGGTAAGATAAGAGTTGAATCTCTAATGATGAATATTCAAGTAAAAATTACATCTTTTTTGATAATCGATGATTGAATGCATAAATCCAAGGTAGAGTCGACTGAAAACCAAGAATCGATTTTCTCATTATTTTATTCACTAGTTTAATTTTGCTTATTAGTTTAATTCATAGATTTTGCTTAGTAGTAGTTAATCAAATTCAAAAATCCCCTTTTTACTATTTGTTAGAATAATTTGCACGAAAAATACATCATTCCTCGTGGGATCGATCCCTACTCACGCTACTACATTCATTACTTTTATTAACTTGAGATTGTTAATTGGGCGTACGCGATAAGCGCTACCAGTCATCGCAAACACACGGGCTTGATTATTAGATTTGCTTTCTTCCAAACGAACACCTCTTCCCATACCAGGCTTTCCTCGACCTCTACCTCTACCAGCATTAACATTACTTGACCTTGGTTGGTCCAGTGTAGGCTCGTCTTGGGTTTATAACAATTTCTTGCAATGTGACCTGGTTCACCACATCGAAAACATTTTCTTGTAAGAAGTCTACATTCTCCAAAATGATTCTTACCACAATATACACAAAATTGACATAACTCATGCATTATAACTCCAAATTACTTGAGTTTACTAGCAAATTAAAGATAACTTAACATACTACAACTTTCATTTGAACACCAACCTCAAAATCAAAGTCGAAGAGTTCCAAAAATTCAAAACACTATAGTAGTTCTGTTTTTCAGCAGATTTCTTATACAAACTCATGTTATTTCTTTCCAAAACTTCTTCTACCTTCTTTAAACATATTCCCTTCATGTATAACATCAAAATATACTTCAAAATACATGTTTGCATCTAAAACATGCAGAACCTATGTTTATTCTCAACCAACATCAACAAACACATCATTTAAACTTGTAAAAACATAGAAAAACAAGAGTATAAACATATTCCTCTACAAGTTTTTGGCAAAAAACTTGAGTTTGTATGACTTTTTGATAGGTTTTCCCCAAGCACTAAAAGTAGAAACGAAATGGCAATGAAATCTGATAATTTTCCTTCCTAAGGCACTAGATAACTATTAAGTATGAAATATTGCACTTTAGCCCTTCAAGTATCTATCATCTTACACTTAAGTCCCTCAACTTTGTATATTCCTCATTTTAACCATAGTCTCGATATAATGAAACCGACTTATTAGATATCAATTCTTATCATAATTCCACTCAAGTCATGCATTCAATAGAATCCAAAACAATATCACATATCAATATATAAATTTCACATATTTCATATTCACAATAGACCCAACATTTATGCATATCACATACTTCTTTATGAGTCATGATGGTGCAAAGTAGTGATTTTACGAATTAATAAAATTTGATTAATTAGAAATTAAATAAAAGTTTTTTATTTAATTTGTTAATCTTATTTTTAATTAATATTTTGATTAGTGGGATGCGATTGAATAAATTAATTATAATTGTGTCAACTACATATGATGTAATTGGCATATACGATTAATTACATATGATGTAGTTAATTGATTTTCGGTAATCATCATGGAGTGACGATAGGTTTAGAGGTTGTGAACGTGCTTGGGCACGTGGTTGCATGCTTATATTTGATTGTGAGTTATTTATGTGTTAGCACATAATTCATCGGGTTGTAGGACTCAGGAAAGGTTGGACTCGAACTACGGATTTATAAGGTACGTATGGCATACGAGCATAGCCCTTTTATATAATTGCAATTGTTGAATGCATGGTACATTATATTGCAATAAATGGATAGATATTGGGAATTATATGGTGCCGTGCTTGAGCGAGCAATGATTGAGATGTTGTCGCCTTTGAGCAAACATCAGTTATGATGCCACTGCTTTTGAGCATGCGTGAGGTTCAAATGCCGCTATTGTGGAGCGAGCGATGAAATAAAAGTATGGAATCATTGGTTAGATATATATATGATGTCTATAATCATTTGTTGATGATTTAATCATGTTTGATTATAAAACTGGCATGGAAAGAATGGGTTTAGTTAATCAATGAGGTGATTAACTGGCATTTGGGAATTTGATGGTTTCGATTATTTTGAGAACATGAACAGCACAGGGGATCCCGGATGAGGATGATGCCACCCAGGGAGTGTCTTTTAATATTCATAGCTTTTACATTGTGTAAAATATGAATTGTAATATTGTGCTTATTGGATTTGGAATATTGGTATGCTCACCCCGTGTGGGGGCTGTCTCTGTTGGGGCAGGTGAATAGGTACATCGATGGCTTTGGAGTTGAGCTCGAGCTATGGATTGGAGGTGCTTCCAGGATCGAATACCTGTGACGGTATTGAGCATGATACTTTATACATTGGATACACGTATACTTATTCGATGCTCGCATGTGAGCACTATTGTGTGTATATGGGTTGTATAAAGAAGGCAAGGGCCTTTCTCTTTTCATTTATGTGTTGCATGCAATTATTTAGGAATTGCAAAAATGAATTGAGATCATGTTAGTGTGCGTATAAAGGTGCATGTTATGTTTATGGATTATGTTGGGGGAAGTTTAGACATTATATGAAATAATGTAAGAAATTTTATAAATGGTATTTAATGCTAGGGTTGCATGTAATCTTTCCCCCCTGATAACATGATTGTATGCACTAATGGCAAGGGTTAAACACTAATAACGGATTAAGGGCACGGGGGTCCTTATATTACTGGTATCAGAGCAGTGGTTTGCTCTTTGGGGCTGTTGAGGGCCTAGGAATATATTGATGGAAATGAGTAGCACATAATTATGCATGATGGTAGTTAGTGTTGTGTGACACAACTATTTTGCTTATGTGCGTTTATGATACGTGATCATAATGGAACAATTATATGTCATGACATCTATGGAATCATAATGTGATCTGTTGATTATGATTGTGAGTTGTGGTACAGGGACAACCAAAGGGAGCATTTTGAGATGCATTGGGATACATGAAGTACTTTGTACTTATGGTTTATGCATTTACCCTTTATAATCATATTGTGTTGATATGGATTATTATATGCTCATGGTTTGGAATCGTTCCTGTAGGGACGCTTTGGCATGGATGGCTAAGGCCAGGATTGACGGGCACCAAACGATAACATGTATTTTATATACATTATGGATTATGCATTGTGGTTGCATATATATTGGAGTGATGATTTTAATGCTTTACCGCTAAATGTTGAAGCGAGGGTATTGCCGCATGTCACATTTGAAGCGAGGTGCATTAAAATACACTCATTGTGGTTGCATATATATTGGGGTGATGATTTTAATGCTTTGCCGCTAAATGTTGAAGCGAGGGTATTGCCGCATGTCACATTTGAAGCGAGGTGCATTAAAATACACTCCTAGTGATGTATATTGGGATATGGATTATGCATTGTGTTGCGGATGTAGATTGGATGCTTGGTGAACATTCCATGAGTCGTTGTTATGGACGAGTGATGATTTTAAATGCTTTGCCGCTGTCACTTGACGCGATGATAGACTACTTGCCGCTGTCATATCGTAGCGAGGAAATAATATTTGCCGCCAAATGTTGAAGCGAGGGTATTGCCGCATGTCGCATTTGAGCGAGGTTATTCAATGCCGCTGATATGTCAAAGCGAGGGGTATTAGTGCCGCGGTCATGACAAGCGAGGTGCATTAAAATACATGTTGTAACAAGACTAGGGATCGATTATTCTATTGGCGATAGTTTATGCCACCGGGTATTCATAGCGATGGTTCATTCCGCTATTCTATTATCGATGGTTTATGCCGCCGGGTATTCATAGCGGTGGTTCATTCCGCTATTCTATTGGCGATGGTTTATGCCGTCGGGTATTCATAGCGATGGTTCATGCCGTCGGGTATTCATAGCGATGGTTCATTCCGCTATTCTATTGGTGATGGTTTATGCCGCCGGGTATTAATAGCGATGGTTCATTCCGCTATTCTATTGGCGATGGTTTATGCCGCCGGGAATTCATAGCGATGGTTCATTCCGTTATTCTATTGCGTACCACTGTTGGGCGATGGATATAGGTATACCGCTATCTTGTTAGCGATGAGGTATGTTATATTATTTTTTTATTAGCGTTACTGTGGATGTCATGCGTTGATATACATATATACCGTCACGTTGACGAGGAGATTATGGATGTCGTGTATCGACATGTGCCGTCACGAAGTTGACGATATTATTTTGGATGTCATATGTTGACATGTACCGTCACAGGATGACGATGACATAGTGGATGTTCTATGTAGACGTGTAGCGTCGTTTCGATGAATAATACATTTATGTATATGTATTTAGTCGTATGGTTTGTGTGCCAATGGTGAGCACATGGTAGTGTCTGGGTCACTAGTTGACGAGACCATTATGCCGAGCAGGTTGCTCGAAGAAATATTGGGTGCGCCGTACAGGAAGTGTACCGCATCACATATTTGTGGTAATATTTTACGAGTGTTAGTATCTTTGGTATACTCGTTGGAATGGCTATGGCCAAGTGACTGGTAGTAGGAGTAGTTATTGAGGAAACTACTTGCTTATACCGAGGTGACATGTGGTGGACATGATCACATCCACCCATTAAGGTGTGGAATAAATCCTACGGAATTAGGATTGCTTTGTGGTTGAGTAAGGACACCGGGATGTCCGTTGTGCTTTGGTGTTTTAGAGAAATATTGGGTGATGACCCACTACTCTAACCGGATGTTACGGTATTGTATACTGAGTGAAACATATGATATGTTGGTAGGCTTGGTATAAGCCTTCGGAGGCAGCGATTTGCTAGCTAGGTATTGTGGCAGTGATATAGTGTGATTGTTGAAGACATTATACTGCTTGTTGGGACCGAGTTTGGTGAATCATATGATGATACGATGAGGACTTATGGTAGACTCGGTAGTCGCTTTGTGGCATAAGGTTCGAGGCAGGAATACCTCACGGTGATGTTTATACGTCAAATGTTTAAAGGACTTGTGCTGGGACAGCTCAATTCTGTTTGGAGTACCAACGTGAGTGTCGACAAGTCATTGTTGGTTCTGGTTGAGAATCGTTGCATATGAAATGCAATGGGGGAAACACGATTGGAATCGCGAAATATAGTTAGTGGGGTGGCACTACTATGTTGGTGTATCTCTTGGAGAGATTTGAATATGCTGTCATGGAGACAGCTGGTATCGGTCGTTGGTTGATTGTAAATCAGCCATGGTAAGCATTACTGGTGTTGGACCGAGTAATGGATTTCTTACCTTTCGGTGAGACGTTTGAGGAGACTTCTCCAGGGAAATGCTCGAAATTGTGGAGTACTATGGTACTAGTATAGGGCATCGTTAGATGTGTATACGTTGTGTATACGGTTTTGATTTGGTAATAGTGGCATTGAGGCACTATTCTTAAAGCCTGTAATACCTGGCAAAACTCTTAAAACTTCATATCTTGAGTACACTGGTTGGTCTTAGCCCAATTTAGTACTACTTCTACTTTACTGGGATCAACAGGTATCCTGTGAGCTGTATCACCTATCCCAAAATAACATTCAATTCAACCAAGATTTACAATTCGATAACTTGGTATACAATTTGAGCTTCACGAAGCGTCTGAATAACAAATCGTAGATGTTCTGTGTGGTTCCTTTCGAATCTCGAATACACTAGGATACCTCTGATGAATATGATTACAATTCCACCCAAAAAGTTATGGAATACTTTATTCATCAAATTCATAATTCTACTGGTATAGTTGTCAGACCAGACGTCATTACCAAAATTTCCAAAAGCCTATATCTGGTTTGACTAATTGCCTAGAGAACATTTTCTTTTCTGATTAAAACTGATGGTAACCAGATTTAAAATCATTCTTCTTATACTTCAAGTTTCTTACAATTGATCATTTACTTCTCGATCTTAGGCAGTGGGTATTTATTCTTGACAATAGCCCAATTCAACTACCTTTAGTCGATACACGTCTTCATAATATCATCTTTCTTCTTCACGTACTGATGTTTCCTCAAGTGACATACTCAGACATTTACTCATATCGAGGATATTCTGTAACTATGTTTTTAAGTCTGTCAACTCTGCTGATGTCATTCCGTACAATGCGTTCGATATCGAATCTATTCCTTGGCATCAACGAATAGTTAAAAATCAATTTCCTTCTCTACTGAAAATTATATCATTTCCTCAGGAAAATCTTGGTAAGTTTTCTTACCACTAAGATATCAGTCAACCTCGACTCTTCCTGGTGAGCATTAACTGTTTAGTACCAAATATCCTTCATTTTCCAAATATCGCAACCGCAATATTTTCATAGCTGATACTATCAGTATCTTAACTTGCTATTCGTGGCTATAAATATTTCATTTGGGGCCACAAAACAGCCGAAAATTTATTATACTCTGAAATCAACTTACAATACCTCAAAATTTATTAGAGTATCCATACCCTTGATACAATCAAAACAATATCTTGGCAACACCATTAAATTCAAATCTACAACAATCATCAAACTGTAAGCTGCAGTTCACTATTACAAGTGTGGATAGTATAATTATCACTATTGGTGTATTTTTCAAATCATCAATATCGATGCACATTTGATAATGTATGAAAAAATGCTTTTGTCTCAATCAAATTCATTCAGTGTGATCAAATACACAAGATGTATCTGCGATCACTACTCCTTTAGCATCTCTAACCTTATCCTCTGTCAAGGTGTACTTTCTGGTCTCTAGGAAACCAAAAATAACTATCAGGTATTACCTCTGGTCTGCAGGTAACTAACTGCTGCTGGAATTGAGTGGTCGAAAAGAATAACAACTCTTGTAACTACCCCTAACTCAGGGTATTTGTTGTTATGGCTGCATCTGTTTCTGAGCACGTAACTGGACATGCTCTGACTGGCCACGATCAATATCAGTTCCTTTTATTCTTTCACCTGGATCAGTAGATACTTATATCTACAATGACTTCAACGACCTTGAAAGATCTGGTATTCTACAATCTCATAGTACCTCTAGGACTACTAGAGCTGGATAAATTGGAGTGATACTTCTGAAACTTTACTAGGACTACTGAGATTATCCCAATGATAGTAACTTCATTAATCTTTAATCCATTTCTAACTACTTCGCAACACATCGATGTCTTATTCTTCAGCCAACACACTTCTAATTCTCATCTCTTCGCTTGTGAATAGCTATCGAGATTAAGCACATTCTTCTATTTCTCAAATCCACGATAATTGTAAGGACCCCTTATACTTAACCCTTGATTAGTGTATTAATCATTATGTGTGGCACATGCTTTCCATAAAATCATTCGGGAACTCCGATGATACTTTACCATTGAATGGCAATTACAAAGTTTTTCTTTAACATTCAATGTTATAAGTTCATCATCCTAACAACAAGAGACTCATAGAGTTCGCCCATTACACCACTTTTTACATTGTGGACTTTTATAAAAATTTGGGCAGAGTCTCCCCATAAATAGAGCTATCCCGAAATAAAAGTACAACACATAACATAATTCCCGGCCAGGGAAAACATAATACTCATCAGAATACAGCAATACCAAGTAAATTCCCAGCCAGGGAAGACACCACACATATGGCAACAAAAGTGGGTTTCAACACCCACATACACTAATGACTCTCTTAACCTTTAGCAATTCTACCTCTAATTGCATGCAACATAGAATGAGAGAGAGAAAGGCTCATGCCTTTATATACAACCCATATACAAGTACCATCGTGCTCACATGCGAGCATCATAATCATGTGTATAACCATCATGGGTGTATATATATATATATATAGGTACTCTATACGATACCGTGCTCCATCAAGCCCTGGTACCACGATCCTGGGAGTACATCCAATCAACAGCTCGAGCTCATCTCCAAAGCCATCGATGTACCTGTCCACCTGTCCCAACAGAGACAGCCCCCAACGGGGTAAGCATACCAATTCCACAATTTCATAATCATAATGACATAATACATAATTTACAAAAATGTAAATATTGTGGAACATATGTGACACTTCCTGGATGGTATCATCATCATCCTAGCGTACCCCTGTAATGACCCTGTTCTCAAAACAGATAAATCATCAAATCCTGAATATGCAGTTAATCATCATATTGGTTAACCCTAACCAGTTTCGAATTAACAACATTTCATAACATCTTTCTTTATCTAGCAATTATCATAATTCTAGATATCATATTGAGACTTCCTTAACTTCCGATACTAGTTAATCACTTCTCTGATTAACTACGTCTCTGTTCCTATTCATTACCAATAGGGAATAAATTACAGATATCCTAGATATCTAATCAATACCACATTTTCATTTCTTACTTCAAAGTAGCGTCATACTACTAGTGTTCGCTCCGTAGCGACCACACCCATCATTTGCTCGCTTCATAGCGGCACCAAGCATTTCATCATGTGATTCAACATAACGTGACCAAGTCACGGTGCCATCATAGTAAAGCATTTCATGTATTTAAATCATGCATCATACTTGTAAAACATCATTTAAGCTATGCTCGTACGCTAAACGTACCTTAAATCCTCGAAGTCCGAGCCAAACCTTGCTCGAGTTCCATGCCCCGAGGAATGATGTGCTAACACGATAAATAATTCACGATTATTTACGAACATGCAACCCATGCTCAAGCACACCCATAACCCTCAACATATCGTCAACACACGACAATAAATCATTTAAAAGACCCGGGGCAGGGTACATGCAGGGAGGGAAACGAATGAGACAACAACGAAAATTGTTCAAGGATACCCTACAAATTTTCGAACCCTTATCTCACAAATCGAACCCAAATTAAACACCATAATTCATCTAAAATATGAATTAATCAATTAATAGCAAGAATCATCACCCTTGCCAAAAACCCCCAAATTTTCGAATTTCAAAGCCCTAAATTCGAACTCAATACCTTAAATTCGGACACAATTAAGCATCAACAATACATCTAAAACATGTAATGAATGACCCATAACAAGAATCGTCACAACCCTTCCAAAACCCCCAAAATCGAACCCACTTCATGCACCCATCCAAAAAATCGAACCCAAGCCAACGAAAATCGAAATCATTCGAGCCAATAAATCATAATTTGGCAGGGAATCACATCACAAGCATGAAAAAAAGGGGTTAGGAAGGTTACCCAAACGAAATCGGAAGAAATCGGACGAAAAATCGAAGAACCCTAGAAATTGGGGATCGGCGCACTTCCGCAAAATCCGACTTCCACACGCGATGAAACTTCGAATTGATGGAGGGGAAAGCTGCGTCTCGTCGAGACGAAGCCGGCGACGGGTCGCACCCGCCGAACGGCGGCCGGACGGCGGCGCGCGAGGCGCCTGAAGCGGCGGGGGCAGGGGAGGTCGGGAATGGCTGTCGCGCGGGAGAGAGAGAGAGAAGGAAAAGTGGGCTGAAAATGAATTTAATTCTAAAATCTCGGGTTCAACTTGTATTTATAGCAAAATACATCCGAAATACTAATAGCCCCACAAATACATCGTGATTCATTAAAAATCATCTGTTTTCAAAAACTCTCTCTCTAACCCCAAAACCCCTACCGGTGCTCACACAAGCACCCGAGATTCCGAGACACATTAAAAACCCAACTCTTAGGTTTTACACCGTAATGTGAATACAATCTCATCCTCGGGATCCAACGATCCCAACTACCCAAATAAACGAGCCCAGAAGGCCCAACATCGCGATTAAACTCCAAATCGCTACGTAAAACATCTTTAGGGGTTATTAACACTCCGGGATTAACATCTCCAATCCCAGGTCATCACAATATCCCCCACTAAAAGAATTTCGTCCTCGAAATTAGTACCGGTGTATCACATAACACCCAGGCTACACAACAACATGAAGCCATAACCTCGATTCTTGACCATATCAGAATCGTCTTAATAATCGCGAGGATACTTACCTCACATCAACTCTGAAACAGGGCGACTTACCCAAAACCAATATATCACCCAAGAGGCAACGTACCTCGATGCGGGTCATCCCAAAAGTCAGTCCCTCATGACTGCAAAACAACCGATACTTACGACTGTGGATCGGACAATCATCCTTCGTTCTAATACAACCAGTAAGAATGCATCCTGTATGACACCTCAACCGTGGAAACGTTGACCTCGTGTCAACCCTGAAGTGGAATAGACTTCCAAATCCATTATAACGTCAAAAGTGTCAGCGCAACCCACGCTAACAATCCAAAAGCAGTTAGTCAATTGAAACTGCGAGGATCCGAATCGCTCCCGATTCCATCGTAGATATCATTTAATGACATCTCTTATCATGACTCACGATGTCTAACATACATCGTTACGAGGGAAACACTAGTATTCCACGGAGTACACACACCAAACCTGGTTTCCACTTCCAAACCTCCTCTGTCGAAGGAGCAGTCGCATCATTGCAACTCAAATTGGGCAACTCACGGCCACAGATTCACACAAAAGATATCTCATAAGGTGTCCACCTCTGGATATCCCAAGAACCACATCCTGGTCATAAACAAACAATCGAGACTCCCCAGAGTTTCAAACTTGAAAGGACATGCAATAAACCCATTGCATCCCAAATACATGGATTCCCAGATCGAATCAACGACGACTTGATGACTCTCTTGTTGGTACTCCAACATCATGAGCTGTCACAGACAAGTCTCACCAAGATTAAACATAACGTATACACGTTTCAGTGAGGCATGCTCAACCTCAACCTCGATGACATGATGACTACTAGAGTCCACCACAATCCACATCGTATCACCTTACGATGTGCCACTTGGTTCCTACGAGCAGTATAACGGCTCTAACAAGCCCCTCTTGGTGCTGCATACACACGGCAGACAAACTAGTCGCTGCCTCTCTAGGTTCACCTCAAACCTACCAATAAGATGGACGTTTCCGCACGGCATACCATACTGTGGGAAGAAAATCAATAGAGTGGTGGGTCTTTACCCAACATTCCTCTAATGCCTATACACCCTGGACACTCCAATGTCCCTGTTTCATAGCCATGCATATAGTCATTAATTCTTGACATGAATGATTAAAATCATCATCTTATAATTATCACCATCTTATAACATCTTCATCATATGAGCATCATCATTTCATAAATATCATCATCTTATAACATCATCATCACATAAGCATCGTCATCTTATAGCATCATCATCTTATACATCATCATCTTAGAGCATCATTATCTTATACATCATCATCTTATAGCATCATCATCTTATACATCATCATCATATAAGCATCATCATCTTATACATCATCATCTTATAGTATCATCATCTTATACATCATCATCTTATAACATCATCATCTTATACATCATCATCATATAAGCATCGTCATCTTATAGCATCATCATCTTATACATCATCATCATATAAGCATCATCATCTTATACATCATCATCATATAAGCATCGTCATCTCATACATCATCATCTTATAGCATCATCATCTTATACATCATCATCTTATAGCATCATCATCTTATACATCATCATCATATAAGCATCGTCATCTTATACATCATCATCTTATAGCATCATCATCTTATACATCATCATCTTATAGCATCATCATCTTATACATCATCATCATATAAGCATCGTCATCTTATACATCATCATCTTATAGCATCATCATCTTATACATCATCATCATATAAGTATAACGGTAAATGTACGAATTCATAGTTAAGTAAACATGCTGGGTATTCGTCAGCTTCTTTTTGTTGACCCTGATTCACATTCGTACATATGGGCATCATACCCCATCGTATGTCATCTTACCATATCATAACATCGTGTGGCATCTTACCACGTGGGCGTCTTACCCAATCGTATGGCATCTTACCATATCATAACATCGTGTGGCATCTTACCAAATGGGCATCTTACCCCGTGGCGTCTTACCATGTAATAACATTGTATGGCCTCTTACCATATGGGCATCTTACCCCGTGGCGTCTTACCACGTAGTAACATTGTATGGCATCTTACCATATGGGCATCTTACCCCGTGGCGTCTTACCACGTAATAACATTGTATGGCCTCTTACCATATGGGCATCTTACCCCGTGGCGTCTTACCACGTAGTAACATTGTATGGCATCTTACCATATGGGCATCTTACCCCGTGGCGTCTTACCACGCATAATAACATTGTATGGTCTCTTACCATATGGGCATCTTACCCTGTGGCGTCTTACCACATAATAACATCGTATGGTCTCTTACCATATGGGCATCTTACCCTGTGGCGTCTTACCACATAATAACATCGTATGGTCTCTTACCATATGGGCATCTTACCCTGTGGCGTCTTACCACATAATAACATCGTATGGTCTCTTACCATATGGGCATCTTACCCTGTGGCGTCTTACCACATAATAACATCGTATGGTCTCTTACCATATGGGCATCTTACCCTGTGGCGTCTTACCACATAATAACATCGTATGGTCTCTTACCATATGGGCATCTTACCCTGTGGCGTCTTACCACATAATAACATCGTATGGTCTCTTACCATATGGGCATCTTACCCTGTGGCGTCTTACCACATAATAACATCGTATGGTCTCTTACCATATGGGCATCTTACCCTGTGGCGTCTTACCACATAATAACATCGTATGGTCTCTTACCATATGGGCATCTTACCCTGTGGCGTCTTACCACATAATAACATCGTATGGCCTCTTACCATATGGGCATCTTACCCTGTCTCATATACGTCATCATAAACATCGTCATAATCATCATCATCGTAAACATCATCGTAAACATCATATCATCTTTACTCATCATAAACATCGTCATCATAACTTACTTATCATAATCATCATCATAAACATCATATCATCTTTACTTATCATAAACATCATCATCATAACTTACTTATCATAATCATCATCATAAACATCATATCATCTTTACTTATCATAAACATCATCATCTTAACTTACTTATCATAATCATCATCATAAACATCATATCATCTTTACTTATCATAAACATCATCGTCTTAACTTACTTATCATAATCATCATCATCGTAAACATCATCGTAAACATCATCATCATAAACATCATCATAATCATCATCATCGTAAACACTTATGCAATCAATGCAAAGTCATAGTTTAAGAATATGTTACCGTTTGATGCCCGTACGTTTCTTACGCACCTTCCTTGCTTGAACATTACATGAACAAACGCATTAGTATATTCAATAATAATTGAGACCATACCGAAGTATTCCACTGTCGGTTGTCTACCCAGTCTGTCATCAGACAATACATCATATCTTTCTTTTCCCTGATTTTCTTCCAAAATCAGGTTCCTTGGCACGTACCATATAGAGTGTTAGACATCGCTATTAATGCCATCCTATCGTGTTCCACACGATTCCTGCAACCACAATGGTTAGCAATACCACTTTTCATATCATATAAGCACATAAACAATTAGTCATGTCGTATAACATTAATGCCATCATGCATAAATATGTGCTATCAATAACTTCCTAGGCCCTCAACAGCCCCAATGAGCAACCACTGCTCTGATACCACTAATGTAAGGACCCCTTATACTTAACCCTTGATTAGTGTATTAATCATTATGTGTGGCACATGCTTTCCATAAAATCATTCGGGAACTCCGATGATACTTTACCATTGAATGGCAATTACAAAGTTTTTCTTTAACATTCAATGTTATAAGTTCATCATCCTAACAACAAGAGACTCATAGAGTTCGCCCATTACACCACTTTTTACATTGTGGACTTTTATAAAAATTTGGGCAGAGTCTCCCCATAAATAGAGCTATCCCGAAATAAAAGTACAACACATAACATAATTCCCGGCCAGGGAAAACATAATACTCATCAGAATACAGCAATACCAAGTAAATTCCCAGCCAGGGAAGACACCACACATATGGCAACAAAAGTGGGTTTCAACACCCACATACACTAATGACTCTCTTAACCTTTAGCAATTCTACCTCTAATTGCATGCAACATAGAATGAGAGAGAGAAAGGCTCATGCCTTTATATACAACCCATATACAAGTACCATCGTGCTCACATGCGAGCATCATAATCATGTGTATAACCATCATGGGTGTATATATATATATATAGGTACTCTATACGATACCGTGCTCCATCAAGCCCTGGTACCACGATCCTGGGAGTACATCCAATCAACAGCTCGAGCTCATCTCCAAAGCCATCGATGTACCTGTCCACCTGTCCCAACAGAGACAGCCCCCAACGGGGTAAGCATACCAATTCCACAATTTCATAATCATAATGACATAATACATAATTTACAAAAATGTAAATATTGTGGAACATATGTGACACTTCCTGGATGGTATCATCATCATCCTAGCGTACCCCTGTAATGACCCTGTTCTCAAAACAGATAAATCATCAAATCCTGAATATGCAGTTAATCATCATATTGGTTAACCCTAACCAGTTTCGAATTAACAACATTTCATAACATCTTTCTTTATCTAGCAATTATCATAATTCTAGATATCATATTGAGACTTCCTTAACTTCCGATACTAGTTAATCACTTCTCTGATTAACTACGTCTCTGTTCCTATTCATTACCAATAGGGAATAAATTACAGATATCCTAGATATCTAATCAATACCACATTTTCATTTCTTACTTCAAAGTAGCGTCATACTACTAGTGTTCGCTCCGTAGCGACCACACCCATCATTTGCTCGCTTCATAGCGGCACCAAGCATTTCATCATGTGATTCAACATAACGTGACCAAGTCACGGTGCCATCATAGTAAAGCATTTCATGTATTTAAATCATGCATCATACTTGTAAAACATCATTTAAGCTATGCTCGTACGCTAAACGTACCTTAAATCCTCGAAGTCCGAGCCAAACCTTGCTCGAGTTCCATGCCCCGAGGAATGATGTGCTAACACGATAAATAATTCACGATTATTTACGAACATGCAACCCATGCTCAAGCACACCCATAACCCTCAACATATCGTCAACACACGACAATAAATCATTTAAAAGACCCGGGGCAGGGTACATGCAGGGAGGGAAACGAATGAGACAACAACGAAAATTGTTCAAGGATACCCTACAAATTTTCGAACCCTTATCTCACAAATCGAACCCAAATTAAACACCATAATTCATCTAAAATATGAATTAATCAATTAATAGCAAGAATCATCACCCTTGCCAAAAACCCCCAAATTTTCGAATTTCAAAGCCCTAAATTCGAACTCAATACCTTAAATTCGGACACAATTAAGCATCAACAATACATCTAAAACATGTAATGAATGACCCATAACAAGAATCGTCACAACCCTTCCAAAACCCCCAAAATCGAACCCACTTCATGCACCCATCCAAAAAATCGAACCCAAGCCAACGAAAATCGAAATCATTCGAGCCAATAAATCATAATTTGGCAGGGAATCACATCACAAGCATGAAAAAAAGGGGTTAGGAAGGTTACCCAAACGAAATCGGAAGAAATCGGACGAAAAATCGAAGAACCCTAGAAATTGGGGATCGGCGCACTTCCGCAAAATCCGACTTCCACACGCGATGAAACTTCGAATTGATGGAGGGGAAAGCTGCGTCTCGTCGAGACGAAGCCGGCGACGGGTCGCACCCGCCGAACGGCGGCCGGACGGCGGCGCGCGAGGCGCCTGAAGCGGCGGGGGCAGGGGAGGTCGGGAATGGCTGTCGCGCGGGAGAGAGAGAGAGAAGGAAAAGTGGGCTGAAAATGAATTTAATTCTAAAATCTCGGGTTCAACTTGTATTTATAGCAAAATACATCCGAAATACTAATAGCCCCACAAATACATCGTGATTCATTAAAAATCATCTGTTTTCAAAAACTCTCTCTCTAACCCCAAAACCCCTACCAGTGCTCACACAAGCACCCGAGATTCCGAGACACATTAAAAACCCAACTCTTAGGTTTTACACCGTAATGTGAATACAATCTCATCCTCGGGATCCAACGATCCCAACTACCCAAATAAACGAGCCCAGAAGGCCCAACATCGCGATTAAACTCCAAATCGCTACGTAAAACATCTTTAGGGGTTATTAACACTCCGGGATTAACATCTCCAATCCCAGGTCATCACAATAATCGATTATCATTTTTTAATGAAATCAACGTGGTCTTCTCGTAAACATACTTTCCCCGTGTCAACAAGAGGAAAACTCATCTTTCATCTCTACATTTTCTCTAGATACTCTCATCTCAAAGAGTTCATATTGTAATTTTTATTCATAGTTCGGACACAAAAACTGAAACTGAATTTCGACAGTCCTAAATCAAACCAATTCTGGTTGTTTCTCACAACAACTATACTCGATCTTTCAATTGAAATATCACTAATTTCAATATCCTCAAGTTCTAAATTATCATCTCAACGTACACAGGTTTTGACGTAAACTCATACGTATTACCCTGGTCTTTCATACTCAAATTCCTGATGTCAATCGACAAAATGCGTTTTAAATAGTTCTAGTGTCATCCCACTAATCACAAGGATAAGTCCCAAAGTGATAAATAGAAGTCTCAATAATTACCGCTATGTTATAATTCAATTAACAGTTTGAAGTGCCTACAGGTTCGCTAAACAGCTCTTACAGTTCATAATACTGCTACCTGTCCAAACACTAACTGTCCATCATAAAATCAAAACATAAATCTCAAGTCAGAGATATTCTAATCACTTATTCTACATCATCATCCAATAAGTAACTGTCAGTGCTAACAGATAAAATTCTCTAGAATATATGCAACTCAGCATTCAAATTCTCTAGATTATATGCAACTCCGCATAATATATTACGCAGAAATATGACATCTAGCTGTCCCTGCTTCGAATTTCGTTGCATGTTTACAATCTCATTATCTAACATGTAAACATAGCAGACAAGAGCATATAAAATCACATAGTCAGACACATGCACAAACAATTAATTTGTGTCTATATTCAGTGTCCTAACTCTATTTCTAGCATATCCCAGATATATGCTCTGATACCAACTGTGAGGGCCCGATCCTAATGTGGTGTTTAATTAACACACAATGATTAATTTGCGTAAACAGCGGAAGATTTATTCAAAGGTCTTATCAAACAGCCCTAAAATTTGTTCGCTTTTAGGTGATACATATATAGTGATACTGAAAATACGTAATTCCAGTTTCCAATTCAAAACGTTGAGCATAACATAAATATCAAGTATAAATCAACCAGTAGTGGAATACTTAAAATACAGATACTCGGGGCATACCCCGGTAATTTAAAATGTAGGTAAAAAGTACTCTAACAATTACTGGGACTCAAACCATAAAACATATACCTGAGCTTGCTCTCAAGGAGCTCTGGTATTCATCGATGCTTCATCTCGAGCATCCACAGTATGTCCACCTGTACCACCTGTCATGCCCATACAACAAAGACATGACAGCCCCCCGCGAAGGGGGTCAAAACCCAGTACGAGAAACAAATAAAATCATAGTGTATGACAAAATAGCATGCGATGCATGCCGTGCATGATGCAAATGCATATGAAGGGTATCAAATCTCGAATATCAATATCTCCGGAGTCCAAAGGAAGATCATCAATGTGATATCCCCGAAATAATTAATTGCATTTTGGACGTTAATTATGTTTATGCGATATTATGGTGATAATTAGATTATATGTTGGGACTAATTATCTTGGTACAATGCTTGTCACATGGTAGGAGTGACCCGGTAGAGCATTTCGGGATGCATGTTATACATGTGAGGAATCTTGGGTGTTAAAATGGTTTAAATGATATGGGTTGTGTTTATTTGGGAAAACATAATTTTTATAGGGATTTTGATGCATTGTGGTAAAATGCTTTTAAAATATCATGTTGAGGTATTTTCTATATCATGCTTGTGTCCTGATACACATTTAAAAACCATATCATGGCATGAACCACTTGCATGCCCCCTTTACATCACATCACCCTCTCCTTATCAGCTTTTGCCCCAAAACCCCATCCCTCCATCTTATCTCTTGCAAGAAAACTTTCCATTTTCGTTTCTACATCTAAAGGAAAGGGAAAACTTGGAAAAAGGAGTCTTTTGTGCTTTTCTTGCTAGAAACTTGGAGCTCAAGTGGTAAGCTTCCACCTTGGTAGAGTCTTGTTGAGTTTTGGTTGATTTATAGCTTGTTTTTGAGGTTTAATGAATGGATCTTGGTCCATCTTGTTGGTCATGATGGGAGATGTCTTTTAAGGTTGTTTTGTGGTTAAATTTTGTGTTGGATGGTTGATCTTAGTGGTTCATGAGTGTAGGTGTTGTTGGAAGCTCATTTTAGGAAATTTCTCGCAGGAACAGGGCGTCTCGATCGATCGGAAAATGGGTCCGATCGATCGAGCAAGGCAGTGTCTGTCCAAGGCGAGGAATGAGCTTACCGATCGATCGAGATTTTGTCCCGATCGATCGGTGTGTGTAATCTCGATCGATCGAGATAAACTCTCGATCGATCGGCGGAGGCAGTACTGGGATGCCTGTTTTCCTTCACTTGGCGATCGATCGGGACTTGGGGCCGATCGATCGGAAGGCTTATAAATGTGAATTTTGGGATTTTGTTCTAAATATTGATGTTTTTGGTAATGGTTCAATTATGGGTTTCTAATATGGATTCATATGATTGTGTAGAACCATCCCAGGTAGCCACACAACAAAGGAGATAAAGTTCCACAATATCTCCACTTTTGGAACCAAGGTACGTAGTGAGACGTACGAGCATCGGACGGTAAAACGTATTTATTACGCTTTGTATTGATTTTGCACTATGGTTGTGCACATGGAATTGATTAGGCATTGTGGTTACATATGGGGTAATGTTTATACATCATGGATTGTATACATGATTGGTCATGCATTTTGGTTGCATGTGTATATTGGATGCATTGTTGCATGTGATTGTGAGTCAGGAATTATATTCCAGTAATGGAGAATACTTGCTGCTAGTGGCGTAGCGATGTGAATACTTGCCGCTGTCATACCGTAGCGATGAGAGAATATTTGCCGCTAATATGAAGCGAAGAACACGACCGCTGTCATATTTATAGCGAGGGATATTAGTGCCGCTGGTATTGTCTTAAGCGAGGGGTATTTCCGCTGTCATGTTAACGCGAGGGGCATTATGCCACGGATATAATAAGACTCGGAAATTGAACACGGAACATATGGGAATCGGATGCATGTCATGACATACATTGTTGGTAATATAATCTACTGATTATCATTTGGTACAGGGATAACCCAAGGGAGCATTTTAAATGTGTTACATACAGGAAGTGAATCACATTTACAATTATGCATTTGAATTGCTGTCATATCGTTGTGTATATGATTTTATACATGCTCATGGTTTTGGGGTTGTTCCTGTAGGTACTTTTGGGCGGACGGGCTAAGGCGAGTTGGTGCAGTGAGCTAGTGCGGAGTGCTCTTGTAGCAGGCACATTCTTTTGTATAGTATCTACTCTAGGAGTAGTGTAAAACTATAGGATTAACATTCATAGTTGAGAATGTAATTAATCCATTTTGGATCTTTATTTTGGCACTGTAATTTAATAGCTCAGAGCATCGACACAACCTTTATACTCTGTTTATGCATGGAAATTTTTAATTACGCCTTTAGTCCGCACTTAAGGAACTAGGGTCCTTACATTAGTGGTATCAGAGCAGTGGTTAGAGAACCCGGGAACGAGTGAAGGGTAGCCTTAGCATGATTGACTAGGTGCTTACATTTAAAGCATGTTTATGCATGTAGTGCATATTGATGTATATCTTGTTATACTAACATGCTTATTATCATTCCTGTTATCTAACGGCATAACATATATTCTTGTTTGGAGTTGTTTTAACCCTTGTGTTACAGCATGGCGGCTATGAATCTCAATGAAGAGGTGGGCGATGTGGGTAGCGTAAACGCAAGTATTGGACAGGAAAACCCTCTACCTCCACCGGCTGTAAGCATGGAACCAGTGGCTCAGTTATTGCTACCTGGTGAGATTAGCTTGACTCAGTTTCTATCGTATCACCCACCTCGGTTTGAGGGAACAGAGTCCGGAGAGGAGGCTGAGGAGTGGCTGGAAAGGCTTGAACAGATTTTTGTATCGGCTCCTTGTGCTGTTACAGCTTGGCTGAGGCTGCGGAGTTCCAGTTAGCAAAGAAACCTTTAATGTGGTGGAGGAGCACTGTAATGGAACAGAGAGCACAAGGTGCAGTGATTGATTGGACGCTTTTCAGAACCCGGTTTCTGAACCGGTACTTCTCGGCAGCAGCAAGACAGACGAAGGAGGATGAGTTTGCAAGTTTGAAACAAGGAAGCATGACAGTGTCCGACTATGCCACGCAGTACTCTTCGTTACTGAGATATGTTCCACATATTGCCACCAATGGGCATGCCAAAATGAGGAATTTCATGAAGGGACTGCGATCGGAACTTTTTGATCGGGTTATTTCCAACAAACCCACTTCTTTTGATGATGCCCTCACCAGAGCGGAGCTAGCAGAGATCGGGGTCGGCGCCTACCCGGACGTTACACCCCCACAAGTCCCGCCGCCGAGGCCAATGTCTAATAATCTGAGGCCACGAGGAGAATCATTTAAATCTCGTGGGGCTCCTTCTTCATCTTCTCGGTTTTGTGGGAGAAGAATGGATAACAGGAGGGGCGGTGCGCCTAACAACAGAGGGCAGACTCAAGTGAATAGGAGTGGAGTGGTGAAGTGCCATTTTTGTGGAGGACCGCATCACATGCGAGACTGTACTGCTTGTTATAAATGTGGCCAGATGGGCCACATATCCCGGTTTTGTCAGAATGGTGATGGTCAGGTAGATCTGAGAGGAGGCAGAGGGAGGTTTTCTACCGGGACAGTACAGCAGAGGCCACCGATGGTACCTCGTCAGGGGGGAGGACAGGTGATGGGGCCACCCCAGGGACAGGTCTATGCATTGACCAGGGAGCAGGCCGATGCAGCTCCAGAGGAGGTTATAGCTGGTACGTGCCTATTATTTACATATTCTGCCTTTATTTTGATAGACACAGGTGCTTCACACTCCTTTGTGTCTGCGGACTTTGTGGCGAGACATCATATGTGCACGTCTCCGTTACCCACGTCTCTCTTGGTCTCGACACCCACCGGAAAGAAAGTTGTTGCGGATCAGTTTCTAATGGACTGCCTCATTTATTTTGAGGGCAATGAAGTGAAGGCAGATTTGATTGTGCTGAGCATGTCAGATTTCGACTGCATTGTGGGCATCGACATTCTGAACAGATATCAGGCAGTAGTGGATTGCCGACAAAGGACAGTACGGTTCAGATCTCATTTAGGAGTTCAGTGGATTTTCTATGGCAACGGTTCTCGTGCGAAGATTCCGTTGATCTCGGCAATCAAAATGTCCCAACTGTTGGAACGTGGACATATGGGCTATCTCATTTATGCCATGGATCTGTTGGGAAAAAGCAAGGAGTTAAAAGTTGAGGACATACCAGTAGTAGCGGAATTTGCTGATGTGTTCCCGGAGGAGATTCCAGGATTCCCACCTGACTAGGGAAGTCGAGTTTGGGATTGAGTTATTACCGGGGACATCCGCTATTTCTCGTGCCCCTTACCGAATGGCACCGGCGGAATTAAGAGAACTGAAGGAGCAGTTGCAGGAACTCCTTGATAAAGGATATATACGCCCTAGCATATCGCCTTGGGGCGCACCAGTTCTTTTTGTAAAGAAGAAGGATGGCTCGATGCGGTTGTGCATCGATTACCGGCAACTGAATAAGGCTACGGTAAAGAACAAGTATCCTCTTCCAAGGATTGACGATCTGTTTGACCAGTTGCAAGGTACCAGACTTTATAGCAAGATTGATCTGAGATCCGGGTACCACCAGATACGGGTCAGGGAGGAAGATGTACAGAAGACAGCATTTCGAACTCGGTATGGACATTACGAGTTCTTAGTAATGCCGTTTGGTGTGACGAACGCCCCGGCTGTCTTTATGAGCTTGATGAATCTGGTGTTCCAACCCTATCTGGATCAGTTCGTCATCGTATTTATTGACGATATACTCATCTACTCCAGGAGCGAGGAAGAGCACGTGAAACACTTGAGGACAGTGCTCCAGATCCTCAGAGATCACCAATTATATGCCAAGCTCAGCAAGTGTGAGTTTTGGTTGAGTAGAGTAGTATTTCTGGGGCATATCATATCCAGCAGTGGGATTTCTGTGGACCCCAGAAAGATTGAGGCTGTGATGGAGTGGGCTGCACCCACTTCTGTACCCGAGATTCGGAGTTTCCTTGGTTTGGCTGGCTATTATCGACGCTTCGTCGAAGGATTTTCTAAGATTGCTAAGCCACTGACTCAGTTGACTCAGAAAGGGGTACCGTTTTATTGGTCTGAGGCTTGCGAGCAGAGCTTCCAGGAACTGAAACACCGGTTGACCACGGCACCTGTTTTGGTAATTCCCTCAGAGAATAAGAGGTTTGTTCTGTATACTGACGCGTCACTTCAGGGCTTGGGATGTGTATTGATGCAAGATAAGCACGTGGTAGCTTATGCATCAAGGCAGTTGAAACCGCATGAGGCTAGGTACCCAGTCCACGATTTGGAGTTGGCGGCTATTATATTTGCCCTGAAGATTTGGAGGCATTATCTGTATGGTACCTCCTTCACCATTTATACAGATCATAAGAGCCTGAAATTCTTGTTTACTCAGGCGGAATTGAATATGCGTCAGAGGAGATGGATGGACCTACTTAAAGATTATGACTGTGAAATAGAGTACCATCCGGGGAAGGCCAATTTGACAGCAGACGCCTTGAGTCGGAAGGTGAGGAATACTGCTGTGGATGTCATGCATTTGTCGGCTATGATGACTTCTTGTTGCCATATGGGCTATGACTTCGATGTGGACGCATCACCGGTTAGGGTATCGACCTTATTAGCTGAGCCAGATATCTATGAGAATATCAGGAGAGCTCAGAGGACAGATGATGAGATTCAGAGATGGTCGTCATTGGCACTTCAGGGGCAGCCATCAAAGTTCAGAGTGGCTGAGGATGGTTCCTTGAGACTCGGTAACCGATGGGTAGTTCCATATACGCTGGAGCTGCGTAGAGGAATCTTGGAACGGGCTCATAGTAGCCGATTTAGCATCCACCCAGGAGGAAGGAAAATGTATAAGGACTTATGTGATCAGTTCTGGTGGAAGCGGATGAAGCGTGATGTGATCGCTTTTGTCAAAAGATGTTTGATCTGCCAGCAAGTTAAGGCAGAGAGGCAGAGACCCGGTGGCGAGCTAAGGAGCTTAGAGATACCGGAGTGGAAGTGGGAACACATATCTACGGACTTTGTGACCCACCTGCCGAGGACTACTTCGGGCTGTGATGCCATTTGGGTGATCATTGACAGACTGACGAAGGTAGCTCACTTCATTCCATATTGTATGACGTACACATACTTGAGGGTGGCTCAGTTGTATGTCCGGGACATAGTAAGACTACATGGGATTCCAGTATCTATTGTGTCAGACAGGGACCCACGGTTCACATCTCATTTCTGGGGAGGTCTTCAGTCAGCTTTGGGTGCTGAGGTGAGATTGAATACGGCATATCATCCCCAGACGGATGGGCAGACTGAGCGTACCATTCAGACGCTGGAGGACATGTTGCGAGCTTGTGTATTGGAGTTTGATGCTTCATGGCAAGATTCCTTGCCCTTGGTAGAATTTTCATACAACAACAGCTATCAGACGAGTATTCAGATGGCACCGTTTGAGGCTTTGTATGGTAGGCGTTGTAGGTCGCCATTATACTGGGATGACTTGACCAGTAAAGCTGTGGGAGGACTCGAATTGATTCGGGAGATGGAGGATAAGGTAAAGGTTATCCGACAGAAAATGAAGGCAGCCCAGGACAGGCAGACAGCCTATGCGAATAAACGACGGAGACCGTTAGAGTTTCAGACAGGAGACAGGGTCTTTTTGAAGATTTCACCTTTCAGAGGTGTGGTTCGGTTTGGCATGCGTGGTAAACTGTCTCCGAGGTATGTGGGACCGTATGAGATTTTACAGCGCATTGGTACCTTAGCTTACCGTTTGGCACTACCACCGTCGTTGTCTAGTATTCACGACGTGTTTCATGTATCTATGCTACGGAAGTATGAGCCGGATCCGTCGCATGTATTGCAGCCTTCTCAGGTTCAGTTAGATTCTGATGTATCCTATGAGGAACGGCCAGTCAGGATTCTAGATAGGGCTGATCGCAGGCTTCGGAACAAAGTGATACCTATGGTAAAGGTACAGTGGGATCGCAGGGGTGTCGAAGAGGCCACGTGGGAGACGGAGCAGCATATGGTGCAGCACTACCCGGAATTATTCTCTGGTATGTGATTTATGTTTAGTTTTGATTTGGGTAAGTGCATGCGATTTCGAGGGCGAAATCTTGTAAGTAGGGGAGTAATGTGATATCCCCGAAATAATTAATTGCATTTTGGACGTTAATTATGTTTATGCGATATTATGGTGATAATTAGATTATATGTTGGGACTAATTATCTTGGTACAATGCTTGTCACATGGTAGGAGTGACCCGGTAGAGCATTTCGGGATGCATGTTATACATGTGAGGAATCTTGGGTGTTAAAATGGTTTAAATGATATGGGTTGTGTTTATTTGGGAAAACATAATTTTTATAGGGATTTTGATGCATTGTGGTAAAATGCTTTTAAAATATCATGTTGAGGTATTTTCTATATCATGCTTGTGTCCTGATACACATTTAAAAACCATATCATGGCATGAACCACTTGCATGCCCCCTTTACATCACATCACCCTCTCTTTATCAGCTTTTGCCCCAAAACCCCATCCCTCCATCTTATCTCTTGCAAGAAAACTTTCCATTTTCGTTTCTACATCTAAAGGAAAGGGAAAACTTGGAAAAAGGAGTCTTTTGTGCTTTTCTTGCTAGAAACTTGGAGCTCAAGTGGTAAGCTTCCACCTTGGTAGAGTCTTGTTGAGTTTTGGTTGATTTATAGCTTGTTTTTGAGGTTTAATGAATGGATCTTGGTCCATCTTGTTGGTCATGATGGGAGATGTCTTTTAAGGTTGTTTTGTGGTTAAATTTTGTGTTGGATGGTTGATCTTAGTGGTTCATGAGTGTAGGTGTTGTTGGAAGCTCATTTTAGGAAATTTCTCGCAGGAACAGGGCGTCTCGATCGATCGGAAAATGGGTCCGATCGATCGAGCAAGGCAGTGTCTGTCCAAGGCGAGGAATGAGCTTACCGATCGATCGAGATTTTGTCCCGATCGATCGGTGTGTGTAATCTCGATCGATCGAGATAAACTCTCGATCGATCGGCGGAGGCAGTACTGGGATGCCTGTTTTCCTTCACTTGGCGATCGATCGGGACTTGGGGCCGATCGATCGGAAGGCTTATAAATGTGAATTTTGGGATTTTGTTCTAAATATTGATGTTTTTGGTAATGGTTCAATTATGGGTTTCTAATATGGATTCATATGATTGTGTAGAACCATCCCAGGTAGCCACACAACAAAGGAGATAAAGTTCCACAATATCTCCACTTTTGGAACCAAGGTACGTAGTGAGACGTACGAGCATCGGACGGTAAAACGTATTATTACGCTTTGTATTGGTTTTGCACTATGGTTGTGCACATGGAATTGATTAGGCATTGTGGTTACATATGGGGTAATGTTTATACATCATGGATTGTATACATGATTGGTCATGCATTTTGGTTGCATGTGTATATTGGATGCATTGTTGCATGTGATTGTGAGTCAGGAATTATATTCCAGTAATGGAGAATACTTGCTGCTAGTGGCGTAGCGATGTGAATACTTGCCGCTGTCATACCGTAGCAATGAGAGAATATTTGCCGCTAATATGAAGCGAAGAACACGACCGCTGTCATATTTATAGCGAGGGATATTAGTGCCGCTGGTATTGTCTTAAGCGAGGGGTATTTCCGCTGTCATGTTAACGCGAGGGGCATTATGCCACGGATATAATAAGACTCGGAAATTGAACACGGAACATATGGGAATCGGATGCATGTCATGACATACATTGTTGGTAATATAATCTACTGATTATCATTTGGTACAGGGATAACCCAAGGGAGCATTTTAAATGTGTTACATACAGGAAGTGAATCACATTTACAATTATGCATTTGAATTGCTGTCATATCGTTGTGTATATGATTTTATACATGCTCATGGTTTTGGGGTTGTTCCTGTAGGTACTTTTGGGCGGACGGGCTAAGGCGAGTTGGTGCAGTGAGCTAGTGCGGAGTGCTCTTGTAGCAGGCACATTCTTTTGTATAGTATCTACTCTAGGAGTAGTGTAAAACTATAGGATTAACATTCATAGTTGAGAATGTAATTAATCCATTTTGGATCTTTATTTTGGCACTGTAATTTAATAGCTCAGAGCATCGACACAACCTTTATACTCTGTTTATGCATGGAAATTTTTAATTACGCCTTTAGTCCGCACTTAAGGAACTAGGGTCCTTACAATCAATCAAAGCATCATGCTCGAGCAGGGCGTCGACACGCTCGTCGCTACGACATCTCTCTCAGTCGAGCCATCGGTGGTCCATCATCCCTCGTGTCTGGGCGACGTCGGCACACTCGTCGCTACTGCATCACTCAGCTCACTCTCTCCGTCGAGCCATCGGCTTGCCCATCATCCCCAGACACGCATCACAGATACCAATGAAAAGATATAGGTACCAATAAAAGAATCGATAGGATCAACATGACATGCTCAATGTCCATGCGTGTCAATGCATCATGCAATATCATAATCTCATGTGATGCATCTCAAATATCATGTCATCATATATCATGCAGTTAATGTATCATGTAATTCACATACTGCAGATCAACATATCATATAGTCACATAAGGAGCAAGTAATGATAAGTAAATCATACCCCGGGAACATCACATGTCTTTGCCAGACATTGTGATAAAACCTGTTTTCTACATACCTCGGACCAGTAATAACTTTACCGAGTGCTCCACAATAGTCCCAGAATTATTAAACCTTGTCATATATACTACAAAATTATCACTAAGTGCTTAAGTAGGCACAATAGCTAAAACAAGTTTTTAAGGATGATTTCTACTGATTTTTCCTCAATTTCAGACTGACCAATTTTAGTAGAAAAATAATAATAAAATCATATAACTTCCAAATGACCCGATTTCAGTGCTCAAAGTTCAAAAACTCAAAGGACTACATTTTCTTGTCTAATGATGTTGAGCTAATTCTTCCATTAAAAGTATTTTAAACATTAATTACGTAGCTTTTGAAATTCTGTTTTTCCAGCTCGAGCAGTTTTGTAAATCGCAATAACTTTTTCATTTTAAATCCAAAGTGGGTAATTCTAGTGGCAAACGACAGAAAACTCAAAGTACTAAAATACTTATTTCTGGACATTTTCCGCAGTTCTTAGGGCCAACAATGCTCAGGAACTCGAAGAACACACTACATAGAATTTTCGCCCGCATGCAGGACATTTTCCGCAGTTCCTAGACTCGTTCTTAGACCGGAACAAGGAACACTCACGATTCACAATCGAAAAGGGATGGCCGGAATACACCAAAATCACGTTGGCTATGATGAAGCCGAGAGAGCTTGGAAATCCTCTTAGGCGGCCGAGAGCTCCTTGTTTAGGGTGGAATGATATTAAAAATAGTCTCCTACAATTAATTATACCAAGTTATTAAAAGGGCTTAATTAAGTTCAAGACTTTCTTAAAGTCTTATGGGCCCAAACCCATGATTTAATTAAAACCTTTTAATCACTTAATTAAGACTCTCCTTAATTAATTCATCCAATGAATTTAATTTTCCTTCTCGATTTAATCTTTTGTGCGACCCGATAGGATCTTGTAATGTTGGCAGTGACATAAAATCTCATTTTATGTCGCAAGCAATGAGCGGTATCTAGCAACACATCAATGCTACCCAAATTACAAGAATGTCAATGACTCGACATAACCTAGGAACTTGTGATAATATTTATCATGTAACTTAATCCCTTTGTCCTTTGTGTTTAGATTGAACACGAGTCATGGAATAGTCATACTCGTATATTCAATCTCTATTTCTTGATCCCCAAGTAGAACTAGAATAAATGAATAAGCTCGATATCTCATATCGACTCATTCGAGCATGGCCATGCATTTTAGTTCTCACTTGATCAAGTGCCAAACACATCTCCTGTTATATAGGAGGGACAAATCCTATCTCGCTTAGTCAACATCCCTCTACATAATTCGTAGTGTATCCAATAGTCGCCTTTATAGTTTACCCTGTTACGGGTAACGTTTGACAATATCAAGATACATAACTCCTTATGTTTGGATCTCTGATGATCACAAGCCGTAAGGATTAAATACATTATTATCACTATGAGAATCGCTTATGACACTCATATAACTATCCATGTAGCATTCTCATGGTGGGTCTGTCCAGTACATCGTTCTCTAACATGTACCCATGTGTTGATTTGATTTCTCATATCAATGAACAATTCATCAATCAACACATACTAGTCTCTACGTATTATCATTATCCCTATTCATGATAATACTTGACTATGGACATCTTTAAGAATAATACAATATTATTATAAGGACAGTAACATATATATTAATTCATATTACACAGTTAATAGAATAATATATAATAATGAATTGCCAATTCATAAAATCATAAACATTGTATGTCCAAACAATCATTCAATGATTTGTCTTAGGGCATATCCCAACAAATCTCCCACTTGCACTAAGACCACTCAGACATAAACCTAATGCCTAGAGATCTAGTATGACGATCATGCTTCTGCTGTGACAGTGGCTTCGTCAATGGGTCAGATACGTTATCATCTGTTGGTACTTTGCATATTTTAACATCTCACCTTTCAACGATTTCTCGAATGAAATGGAAACGCATAAGTATGTGCTTGGATCTTTGGTGAGATCTAGGTTCCTTAGCCAATGCGATCGCTCCATTGTTGTCACAATAGAGTTCTATCGGATCTTTAATGCTAGGCACCACTCCAAGTTCAGAAATGAACTTCCTAATCCAAACAGCTTCCTTTGCTGCATCTGAGGCAGCAATATACTCAGCTTCTGTTGTAGAATCGGCTATTGTCTCTTGCTTTGAACTCTTCCAGCTCACAGCACCTCCATTTAGGCAATACACATATCCAGATTGCGATCGATAATCATCTTTGTCGGTTTGGAAGCTTGCATCAGTGTAACCCATTACATTGAGCTCTTCCTCACCTCCATAAATCAAGAATGTATCCTTAGTTCTTCTCAAGTATTTCAGGATATTCTTGACAGCAATCCAGTGACCTTCACCTGGATCAACTTGATATCTGCTCCTCATGCTCAAAGCATACGATACATCGGGACGAGTACATATCATGGCATACATGATAGATCCAATAGCTGACGCATATGGAATCTTACTCATGCGTTGTCTCTCATCTGGTGTTGAAGGACATTGTTCCTTCGAGACATAAATTCCATGTGTCATAGGCACGAATCCTTTCTTTGATTCTTGCATGCTAAACCGTTTTAGCACTTTGTCTATGTATGTACTTTGACTTAGGCCAAGAAGCCTTCTCGATCTATCTCTATAGATCTTGATTCCTAATACATAGGTGGCTTCTCCCAAGTCTTTCATCGAAAAGCAATTCCCTAGCCAAATCTTTACAGATTGTAAGACAGGGATATCATTCCCAATGAGAAGTATGTCATCTACATACAACATTAGGAAAATGATTATGCTCCCACTGACCTTCTTGTAGACACAAGGTTCATCTACGTTTTTGATAAAACCAAACTCTTTGATTGCATCATCAAAACGAAGATTCCAACTCCGAGAAGCTTGCTTCAATCCATAAATGGATCGTTGTAGCTTGCATACCTGTCCGGCATCCTTTGGATCGACAAAACCCTCGGGCTGTGCCATGTACATATCCTCGAGCAGATTTCCATTAAGAAAGCTGTTTTGACATCCATCTGCCAGATTTCATAATCATGAAATGCAGCTATTGCAAGTAAAATCCATTTGCACCCTATGGGTCGTACCCCTTCAGGTGGATCAACCAAAGTCCATACTTGGTTTGCATACATGGATTCCATCTCATATTTCATGGCCTCTTGCCATTTCTCAGAATCAGTGCCCATTATAGCTTGTTGATAAGATGACGGCTCATCCTCATCAATAAGTAGTAAGTCACCTTGTTGAGTCACAAGAAATCCATATCTCTGTGGCTCCCGGTGTTCTCTTACAGACCTACGATGGGCTTGTGTCTCTTGAGCAGGTATTTCTTCCACAACATTGCGGTGCCTGCTCTCTTTCCATCTCAATCTCAGGTTCAGTGTTTTCTTGTGGTTGAACTTCACTAAGTTCTATTTTTCTCCCACTGGTTTTTCTAGAAATAAATTCTCTTTCAAGAAATACACCAGTCCGAGCAACAACTACTTTGTTCTCGGTGGGATAATAGAAATAGTATCCTTTCGTTTCCTTAGGATACCCCACAAATAAACACTTATCAGATTTGGGTCCAAGTTTGTTAGTGGCATGACGTCTAACGTAAGCCTCACAACCCCAAATCTTCATAAAGACATACTAGGACGCTTCCCAGTCCATATCTCATATGGTGTCTTTTCCACTGATTTAGATGGAACACGGTTCAGTAAGAAAATCGTTGTTTCTAGAGCATGTCCCCAAAATGATATCGGAAGATCTGCATGACTCATCATTGATCTAACCATGTCTAACAAGGTTCGATTTCTCCTCTCGGATACACCATTCCATTGTGGAGTATACGGAGGAGTGAGTTGTGGGACTATCCCACACTCCTTTAGATAGTCATGAAACTCTTGGCTTAAGTATTCACCTCCTCGATCTGATCGAAGGATTTTGATACTTTTGTCAAGTTGGTTTTGTACTTCATTCTTGAAATCTTTGGATTTTTCAAGGTTTCATGCTTATGCTTCATTAGATACACATACCCATATCTACTGAGGTCATCAGTAAATGTAATGAATTATTGAAAACCACCTCTAGCTTGTGTACTTATTGGTCCACATACATCACTATGTATTAGTCTCAATAAAACATTTGTCCTTTCAACATGTCCCTTGAAAGGGGCTTTAGTCATCTTGCCCATTAAACAATATTCGCATGTTTCATATGATTCAAAATCAAATGAATCTAATACTCCATCCTTATGAAGTTTAGATATGCGGTTCTCGTTTATGAGGCCCAAGCGACAATGCCAGAGATAAGTCGGATTACAATCATTATTTTTAATCCTTTAGTATTTATGTTATAGATAGGCATATCAAGATTTAATAAATAAAGACTATTCACCATTTGTGCACTAGCATAAAACATATCATTTAAATAAATAGAACAACAGTTGTCCTTTATCATAAATGAAAATCCACACTTGTCTAAACAAGAAATAGAAATAATGTTTTTGGTGATGGATGGCACAAAATAACAGTCTTTTAAAATCAACGATAAACCAGAAGGCAAAGATAAATAATAATCTCCTATAGCTAATGCAGCAACTCTTGCTCCATTTCCAACTCCGAAATCAACTTCGCCTTTCGCCAACAATCTACTCTTTTTGAGGTCCTGCACATTTACACAAATGTGAGATCCACATCCAGTATCTAATACCCATGATGAAGAAGTAGATAAATTGACTTCTATAACAAACATACCTGAAGTGGAAGTCACACTTCCTTTCTTTAGATCCTCCAGATATAATTTGCAGTTTCTTTTCCAATGGCCGGTCTCACCGCAATGGAAACAGTTCCCTTCCTTTGCCATCCCTCCCTTTGGCTTCAGTGCTTTGGCTTAGCTTTAACAAAGACCTTCTTTGCTTTCTTATTGCCCTTAGCTTTGGCCCTTCCTTTGCTCTTATTCACAATAAGAACATTTGTGGCCTTAGTATTCTTTGTATTTGCTTCATATGTTCTCAACATACCAAGAAATTGTGGTAGAGTCTTTTCCATGTCAATCATATTGTAATTTACTACAAGTTGACTGAAGCTCTCAGACAACGATTGCAAGATCACATCGGTGGCCAACTCCTGGTCCAATGGAAAATCCAGCTTCTCCAGATTCTCAATGTACCCAATCATCTTGAGCACATGAGTTCCAACTAGGCTTCCCTCTACCATCCTGCACTGGAACAACGCTTTAGAGACGTCATACCTCTCTTGTCTAGCTTGCTATTGGTACAATTGCTTTAAGTGTTCGATCATATCGAACGCCTCCATTTCCTCATGTTGCTTCTGAAGCTCAGAGTTCATGGTGGCAAGCATAAGGCAGCCAACATCAAGTGTGTCATTCTGATGCTTCTTGTAAGCATCTTTATCGGCTCTAGTAGCCGTCAGGGGAGGTTCCTCAACAGGTAAGGGTTCCTCTAGGACATATTGTTTCTTTTCTTGCTTGAGGACTATCCTCAGATTCCTATAACAGTCAAGGAAGTTTGTCCCATTTAATTTGTCCTTCTCAAGGACCGATCGCAGTGATAATGTGCTTGTTGTATTGTTAGTTGCCATGGATATCTACAATATAAATATGCAAAATAAGTTTATGATTTAATCATTTAACATGGTCTTATATTAAATGATGCTCCCACTATTTTGTTTAAAAAATATCAACCCTCGAAACCTTTAGTGGGCCAAGATCCATATTTCACCTAATCTTGAGTTAGCTTTGGCTAATCGCCCAAGACTCGGTTATTTAGGTAGACAACACTTTGTCAATTACATCACATGTAATTCTTGGATAGTTGGACGAACAACGCTTTGTTCAATTCATCAAATGAATTATTATCCAACCCATGCCTCTAGGTTCCCAATCCTATTGAGATAACCTAGTTAAGTCGTACACAATTTAAAGTATAACGGATATCACTTTTATCCTTTCGCGCCTTACTAAGATTTCCATGGTGCTTTGCTTTGGCAAACCTACACATGTACAATCGAAGTTTTTGACGAGTACTTTTAATTTTGGAAGGCATCTAAAACTTAATATTTTAGAGGGATTTATTGATCTCATGATTAGTTTGATAATTTGAAATATGTCCTCTACATATAGGTGTATACATATCTACATATATGTGTAATACAATTATCAATCTAAAACATAAGATAAATCATGCATCAACATACATAATTAAAACGTGACATGGTTATAGCCCCTACTAGCGATTTTCTCAAGCCAATGAGAAAATCCTAAGAGTCAACCTAAGGTAACTTCACAAGCACCTTCCTATGGCTCCTGTTTGTGAATGGCCTCCTCATCCCGGCATCAAGCTCCATCTTCATTGATCACCATCAACAAATAAACTATATTATTTACAAGATATAGAATTCCTCGATTCACATTCGAGGGGAACATAGGGGAGGGATAACATTTAGAATAAAATAGAGAAGGCACGACACACAGGTCGTATTATAAATTACAAACATTCACAAATCCTATCTAATAGGTCAAAGGGCTATAACCATGCACCATGCTCAAACAACACATAAAACATGCTTTAACATTTAATTAATTAAATTCTAATTAAAACTGTAAAATAAATTTTGAAAAATTATCGTACGCTCGGGACATCACATGCCACGAACTAAAACGACTAAACCATGAAACATCATGGTTCGAACCATCATGGACCAATCATGGGCCTAGGGTTCGAAACCCTAGCCCACGGCCGAGCCATAGAGTGAGCGCCGGCGGCGCTAAGTTCTAACCCTAGCCGCCATGCTCTTACATGGTGTTTCCATCGAGCCAACTTGATCGAAACATTGGAATTTGTTAGCCACGAGTCACGGTCAGGCCATGCACGGTGGTGGCTCAACCATCTCGAGCCAAAGGTTCGAAAACCATAGCTCTCATGTGGTGAAGCCACTTATCCATGCATGCGTGAACCATTATCGAGCCAAAGGGTTCAAAACTCATCCATGTCTCGAAACCTCCATGCACGAACATGAGCCACAACGACTAGACCATCTCAAGCCAAGGGTCCGAAGCACCCTAGCCCTCATGTGGTGCAGCCGTGGGTCAAGTGCATAGGTGTTGGCCGAAAACAACTTGTTATGGATTCGATTATTCGCTTCGTGTATCGTATACATTAAACTTTAATTATATCAAATATAATTTCATGACAATTTCACAAATTCAATTTAATCATATCATATATGATTATATACAGTTTTATAGCATGTTAGACAATTCAAATATGATTAAAACAATTTAACCACATAAATCCGATATGAGCCTTGTACACGGCTCTGATACCACTGTAAGTAATCCATCCTGCATAGCAACGCAGCGGAATAGAAAAATATGGATTACATGACATCGGATCTATACATAGGTTGTCATATCGGATAAAAGAACAAAAGTCTCACCCTTGTAGCATGTTTGAGCAGATTCCACGAAGCAGCACCACGACCAACGCCTCCTTCGAGTCACTAGCAAAACTTATCAAGTTTTGCCTCAACGGTATCCACACGATCAAATCGGGTGAAGGGATAGTCTAAGAACAAGTTGCTAGACTCGTTCTTAGACCGGAACAAGGAACACTCACGATTCACAATCGAAAAGGGATGGCCGGAATACACCAAAATCACGTCGGCTATGATGAAGCCGAGAGAGCTTGGAAATCCTCTTAGGCGGCCGAGAGCTCCTTGTTTAGGGTGGAATGATATTAAAAATTGTCTCCTACAATTAATTATACCAAGTTATTAAAAGGGCTTAATTAAGTTCAAGACTTTCTTAAAGTCTTATGGGCCCAAACCCATGATTTAATTAAAACCTTTTAATCACTTAATTAAGACTCTTCTTAATTAATTAATTCATCCAATGAATTTAATTTCCCTTCTCGATTTAATCTTTGGTGCGACCCGATAGGATCTTGTAATGTTGGCAGTGACATAAAATCTCATTTTATGTCGCAAGCAATGAGCGGTATCTAGCAACACATCAATGCTACCCAAATTACAAGAGTGTCAATGACTCGACATAATCTAGGAACTTGTGATAATATTTATCATGTAACTTAATCCCTTTGTCCTTTGTGTTTAGATTGAACACGATTCATGGAATAGTCATACTCGTATATTCAATCTCTATTTCTTGATCCCCAAGTAGAACTAGAATAAACGAATAAGCTCGATATCTCATATCGACTCATTCGAGCATGGCCATGCATTTTAGTTCTCACTTGATCAAGGCCCAAACACATCTCTTGTTATATAGGAGGGACAAATCCTATCTCGATCAGTCAACATCCCTCTACATAATTCGTAGTGTATCCAATAGTCGCCTTTATAGTTTACCATGTTACGGGTAACGTTTGACAATATCAAGATACATAACTCCTTATGTTGGGATCTCTGATAATCACAAGTCGTAAGGATTACATACATTATTATCACTATGAGAATTGCTTATGACACTCATATAACTATCCATGTAGCATTCTCATGGTGGGCCTGTCCAGTACATCGTTCTCTAACATGTACCCATGTGTTGATTTGATATCTCATATCAATGAACAATTCATCAATCAACACATAATAGTCTCTACGTATTATCATTATCCCTATTCATGATAATACTTGACTAGGGACATCTTTAAGAATAATACAATATTATTCTAAGGACATTAACATATATATTAATTCATACTGCACAGTTAATCGAATAATATATAATAATGAATTGCCATTTCATAAAATCATAAACATTGTATGTCCAAACAATCATTCAATGATTTGTCTTAGGGCATATCCCAACAAGATTCAGTCGTTAAGAAAACCGAAAATGCAAAACTAGTTACTGCATGCAACAACATTTCTGCTGAATCTTATGACATCATGAGTTTCACTTCTTATTTCATTTTAAACTCTAAAAATTGACCCAACCAATATATATTCTAAGTTAAATACTTAAAGGTGATGATATACCTCCAAAGCTTCAACTTTCACCCAAATCCTTGAAGCTCTTCTTAATTCCTAACCAATTCCAAGCTTGCATGCAAGATTTGAGCAAGTTTTTGATGGTAGAACAAAGGATGGTGTTCGAATTTCTTGGAGGGGAGAGGAGAGAGGAGAAGCTTGATGGGGAAAGAGAGAGATGAAAGAGGTGAAAGAAATCAAATTGTAATGCTTGAAAAAAAGCCAACCCACATGCCATGATATAAAGTTGATGGGCGTTGGAAACTAGGTAGTATTTTGGGATTTTAATAAATTTCTTATCCCACTATGTCCATGTGTCCCAAGATGGTGTTTTATCATTTTTAATGTAGGTGCATGGCTGAAAATTATATACCATTTGGTATAATTTTGATGTATATTAATTTGGTTAAAGATAAAGTCTTGTGACCCGGAACACCTCAATTCGAATTCTTCGCTTTTAATCACCCGGGTATATATACATACCTAATAATATTCAATGTGTCGTAATCCGGAACACCATAATTCAAAGTCTATATGTTTAATTATCCGGGTTTTCTTAATCCTTGTTAATCCGGATTAATTAGCATCGGGGCCTTACACTTCTTCCCCTCTTAAAAAGATTCGTCCTCGAAATCGCAAACTAAGTATAACTCAACAAATTAATCAAATGAGATGTCTCAATTTCATTCATAGATACATAAGAATCATCATGTATCAATAACAACTGATTTCGTAGTGTCAACGATATACCACTGAATCAACTTCTCTATGATTCCACAAAGTTCAAAATATCGAGGCAGCATCATACCTCACTTAACGAATCATATTGATCATCACAAAGGTAATATCTTCATATTTACCTGATTCTTAACTCAAAGTCTAATGATATATTTCTCTTTGGCGTAGCAAATCTGCTCACCTTAAGCCAATTTCAATCGTTTTCGAAGAAATTTTATCGTTCCTGGCATTTTCTCAACAATCTCAAGTTATGCCAAAAATTCCTTATCAATTTTCTACCATCATATCAGCGATCAGTAATTCTGGCTCTATAAAACCTCAACTGATGCCATCCTAATAGTTTGTCTGGAATTTAAAGTATAAGAAAATTTTACTAGTGAACAGTGATTCGATAGGATCCCTGTCTTAGGATCGATGAATCCTAGGGGAAACGAGGGATGGCCAGGATTGGATTTGTTGGGTGTCGTTGTCGACACAGGTGGCGAGAATGCAATCGATTTTTCTTGCATGTTCTCTATGGAAACTTGAGACCTTGTGGAGTCTCAATAGTGTGTTTGGATCAAGATGTGATTTCTTGGAACACACGGGATGTAGGCATCTTTGGTATGTGTTTGTGTGGATCAGTGATCGTGAGTTGCCTGATCCGAGTTGCAAATGGTACAGCTACTCCCTCGACGGAGATGGATTTGGAGAGCGGAAGCCGTGTTCAGTATGTGTATACTGTAGTATACTAGTGGTCTCCGTCGTAACGATGTGTGTTTGACATCGTAGACTAAGTGTTGGAGATATCATGGAAGAGATATCTACGTTGGAATCAGGGATGATTCGAGTAGCCAGCAGTTAGAGCTGACTGACTGCTTTTGGGTGGTTAGCATCGAAGTATGCTGACGTCTTTTTAAGATTGTAATGGTTTGAGAGGTTTACTCCATTCCAGAATTGGTGCTAGGTCGGTGTCCTCGCAGTTGGTGTGTAGTTCATGATGCGCTCATGATTCGACGATGTGAATCCGTTTGGATTGAGTGATCTTGGCAGTACGTTGGGTACGCCTGTGCAAATTTCGAAGACAAAATTATATTAGTGTGGGATAATTGTGATGCCCGGAATTATTGGTGTAAATCCCAGTGTGGTATTGATCCTTAATGGATTTTAATTGTGGCAATTATGAATTAATTGCGGTATTGGGACTCCCGAGGATTTTAAATCCGGTATTTGGGGTCGTTTGATCCAAGGGTTGAGATTGTATTCTCATCGTGATGTTAAACCTTGGAATTGGGTTTTTGGTGGGATCTGTGGTGCTTTGTGTTGGGGCTGGTAATGAAATTTGAGATTGAGAGGTAATTATTGAACACATATGATTTTTATTGAGTCATGATGTATTTGTGGAGGACTCGGGATTTTTGAGCCTTGGTACTATATATATACAAAGTGGACTCAGTGTTCAGTCATTGCACGGACTCTCTCCTCTCTCTCGCGCTCCCCCAATCCCCAACCCTTCCCCTCTTTTCTTCCTTAGAGCAAAATTGTCGGAGGCTCGACTTGGGAGCCGGATTTCTCGAAGATAAGTTGGTAATCTTCTTCTCCTCACTTTTATCTTCGATTTGATAGAAGTATTGTGCATTTTGGTTAAGATTTGGGTTGGATTTGGAATTTGGGAATTTTTGGTTAAAATTCAAAGTTGTGTTTTTGGAGTTTTTGTTGGTTTTAAATGGAGCTATTGAGGTGTTGATGGTGTAAGGAGTGTTGGTTTTGAGTTTGGGTGTGAAAAAATGCCATTAAAGCTCGAGTTTTTTGGAAAATCGAAGGTCGCGATCGATCGCGGCATGGCGCCTATTGATCGCGACGAGATGGAGAAGATGTACAGTGTTGGCGATCGATCGCTAAGTCTCAGCAATCGATCGCGAGGGGTTTGGCGTTCGATCACCGAGACTCACGATCGATCGCGTAAAGGTTCTGCTGGACAGCGGGTGCGCGCGGTCGATCATGACAAAAGCGGCGATCGATCGCGGCTCGAAGTCATGGGTTTTTTTTTCAAAACTTTGTTAAAAGTTGGGATTTTGGTAACGGGTTTAATTAGCCGATTTTTGGGGCAATGTCTACATTCCAATGGGAATGCTACACTTTAAAATGGAATGGTTGTAGGCGAACTTTAATAAGTAAATGGACTACTCAATTGAATGATGGATTAGTGTTGAGCATATAAAATGGAATATTTTGAGTAGTATGTATGCTTCGCCCGGGGTCTTTTAAAATGGTTAATCGTTATGGATTGACGATATTATTGGAGGTGGTGAACGTGTTTGGGCACATGGTTGCATGCTAGTAATTAATTGTGAATTATTTTATGTATTAGCACATAATTCATCGGGTCACGGGACTAAAGGCAAGGTTTGATTCGGACTACGGAATTCTAAGGTACGTATAACGTACGAGCATAATCTTATATCTTATTGCAATTGTTGAATGCATGGTATATTGTATTTGTAATAAATGGATATGTATTGTGTACTATATGGTGCCGATATGGAGCGAGCAATGGTCGAGATGTTGTCGCTATGGAGCGAACATCGGTTATGGATGCCGCTGCTATTGAGCAAGCGATGAAATGGGACTGTGGAACCATTGTTTAGATACATGCGATATCTATAAATGATTGTGTGATGCCCGGGGATTAATGACGTTAATCCCGGAGTGGTAATAATCCTTAATGGATTTTAATTGTGGCAATTATGAATTAATTGCGGTTTTGGGACTCCCGGGGATTTTAAATCCGGTTTATGGAGTTGTTGGATCCGAGGGATGAGATTGTATTCTCATCGTGGCGATAACCTTGGAATTTGGTTTTTGTTGGAATCTGGGGTCCGGAGTACTTTGTACTGGGGCTGGTGATGGAATTTGAGTTGGAGAGATAATTTTTGAAAACAGATGATTTTTAATGAGTCATGGTGTATTTGTGGAGGACTTGGAATTTTTGAGACTTGGTACTATATATATGCCAAAAGGGCTCGGTGTGTAACCATTTCCCCTCCTCCCTCTCTCTCCTCTTCCACGCCTCTTCCCCCATTTCCCCAAACCCTCCTTTTCTCCTCCCATGGAAGAATCGAGCAAGGCTCGATCTCGAAGATGGATTTCTCGAAGATAATCAGGTATTAATCTTCCCCTCGTCCTTATCTTCAATTTGATAGTAGTATGGCGGATATTGGTTAAGAATTATGTTGGGTTTGAAAATTTGGGATTTTTGGTAAAAATCCAAAATTATGTTTTTAGAGTTTTTATGGGTTTTAATGGAGTTTATGAAGTGTTGTCGTTGTTGGTAATTGTTGGTATGAGTTTGGGGAAGGATTTGAGGTGCTAAAATGGTGATTTGAGGTGCTAAAGGGTTCTACCGATCGATCGGTAGGAGTTACCGATCGATTGGTCGAGGGCCGTAGCGAAAAATGAGAAATCTGGGTTCTACTGATCGATCGAGAGAAGTTATCGATCGTTCGGTAGGGATGAACAATAAAATTTTAAAAAAAAAATCTCAACTTTTTTGGGAGCTTGTACGGGTACATTGATGATGCATTTGGGGGTTTGATTCATGCTTGGGTATGTGTTGTGTGCTCATAAATAATTGTGAGTTATTTTGTGTTTTAGCACATAATTAATAGGGTCACGGGACTAAGGCAAGGTTTGATTCAGACTACGGAATTATAAGGTACGTATAACGTACGAGCATAGCCTTTTTATATTATTCCAACTGTGGAATGCATGATTTTAATTGTATTTGCAATAAATGGACATATATATATTAGGAAATATATGGTGCCGCTTTTGAGCGAGAAATGATCGGGATGTTGTCGCTGTTGAGCGAACATTGGTTATGACGCCGCTACTGTTGAGCGTGCGCAATGTTAAAATGCTGCTATTGTAGAGCGAGCGATGAAATGGAACTATGGAATTATTTGTTAGATATATGTGATATCTATAGTCATTGCTTAATGATATAATCATATTCAATTGTGAAACTGGCATGGCAAGTGTGAAGTTAGTTAATCAATGAGATGATTAAATTGGCTTTTGGGAATTTGATGGTTTCAGTTATTTTGAGAACAGGAACAGCACAGGGGATCCCGGATGAGGATGATGCCATCCAGGGAGTGTCTTTTAATATTCATAGCCTTTACATTGTGTAAATTATGAATTGTAATATTGTACTTATTGGATTTGGGATATTGGTATGCTCACCCCGTGTGGGGGCTGTCTCTGTTGGGGCAGGTGAATAGGTACATCGATGGCTTTGGAGTTGAGTTCGAGCTATGGATAGGAGGTGCTTCCAGGATCGAAGTACTAGTGACGGTATTGAGCATGGTATTTTATACATTTGATACACATACATTCATTGATGCTCGCATGTGAGCATTGTTATATGTGTATATGGTTTGTATAAAAAGGGCATGTGCCTTTCTCTCTTCATTTATTGTTACATGCAATTAAGTATGGGATTGAAAAATGAATTGAGATCATGTTAGTGTATTATAAGCTGCATACATTGTAGTTGAATGGTATGGGGGTTTGGGCATTAAGTTGTTAATGCAAGAAATTTTATTACTGGTATATTATGCTGTGTCAGCATGTAGTTGTTTCCCCCATGAATATATGATTGTATGCACTAATGGCAGGGATTAATACACTAATAGACGGTTAAGGCACGGGGGGTCCTTACATTAGTGGTATCAGAGCAGTGGTTTGCTCTTTGGGGCTGTTGAGGGCCTGGAACATGCTGATAGGAATGGGTAGCACATATTTATGCATGATGGCAGTTAGTGTTGTGTGACACAGCTATTTGCTTATGTGCTTTTATGATATGGAATGTGGTATTGCTAACCATGGTGGTTGCAGGATCATATGGAATACGATGAGATGAGATTGATGGGAACGGATTGCACTTGATATGAAAGTGTTTTAAGAATTTGATATTGTAGGAAAAATCAGGAAATGAGAAACATTATACGCTGTCTAAGGACAGGAATGGTGGATAACAGACAGTGGAATATGCGGGTATGATTTCCATATGATTATGAGATTTCAATTTATATTGATCATGCAAATATATTGCAATTAGAGTCCTGCTACGGGTATATCACCAGCGATGGATCATAATATTTGCCGCTCATATGTCGAAGCGATGGTTAATGCCGCTGTCATATCATAGCGAGGGATATTATTGAGCCGCCGATATAACGTAGTAGGATTTGTTGATTGTTGTGTTAACCTTGATGCAGGTGTATGGAAATATCGGTGAGATTATGCGGAATGGGCATCACCTCTTGAGTCCAAAGGACAATGTGCACATGTACGGGGTCACCTCTTGGGCCTGCGGAACAAAGTGATACATTCCTGATTATGCCGCTGTCATGTCGAAGCGATGATGCAGCTGTCGTGTCGAAGCGATGGTAAATGCCGCTGTCACGTCGAAGAGATGATGCCGCTGTCATGTCGAAGCGATGATACCACCGTCATGTCGAAGCGATGATGCCGTTGTCAAGTCGAAGCGATGATACATGCTGCTGTCACGTCGAAGCGATGATGCCGCTATCATGACGTAGCGATGCGATCGGGAACAAAGTGCTGCATTTATTGTGAGCCACCTCTTGGGTCCGAAAGGAACAAAGTGCTACATGAATGTGAGTACCTCTTGAGTCCACGATTATGCCGCCGATTGTTTAGCGATGATTTATGCCGCTGATTGTATGGCGATGGTTCTTGACGCCGATTGTATAGCGATGGTTTATGCCACTGATTGTATGGCGATGGTTCTTGCCGCCGATTGTATAGTGATGGTTTATGCTGCCGATTGTATGGCGATGGTTCTTGCCGCCGATTGTATAGCGATGGTTTATGCCGCTGGTTATTAGCGATGGTTTATGCCGCCATGTATTCATAGCGACGGTTCATTCCGCTATTCTATTGGCGATGGTTCATGCCCCCGGGTATTATATAGCGATGGTACATTCCGCTACATCTATGGCGATGGTTCATACAGCCAGATATTTATAGCGATGATCTATTCCGCTGATTCTATAGCGAGGGTTTGTGCCGCTGGTCCTATAGCGATGTTTCATACCGCTGATTTCATATAGCGAGGGCTCATACCGCTAATTTTATAGCTCGGGATTGTGCCGCCTTCGAGTGATGGATGCTGATTTCGTATCGCTGCTGGGCAAGGAATACGGGTATACCGCTAACTTGTTGGCGATGAGGTATGGTATATTACTGTTTTCTTTGCATTATTGTGGATGTCATGTGTTGTTATACATATATCGTCACGCGCTTGACGATGAGATTATGCATGTCGTGTGTCGACATGTATCGTCACGAGTTGACGATGTTATTTTGGGTGTCATAGGTTGACAGGTACCGTCACGGGATGACGATGACATAGTGGATGTCTGTTGGAATCGAAGAGGGGGGGTGAATGAGATTCCTTGGCTACTTTAGCTTTTTAAAATGAGTTTGCAAAATTAAAATAATTTGCGCTTGCGGAAGGCTTAACGTCAATCGATAAATAAAAAAGAATAACTAAATAAATGCCTAATGAAATTAAAGCGGTAAATAACAGCAAGATTTGTTATAGAAGTTCGGTGATGAATCGCCAACGTCTCCTCTTCCCGGTTAGATAACCGAGGTTCCACTAGAATAAATGATCTTGGCCTTGAGGGCTCCAAGTTAGCCACAACCCAACTCCTCCCGAGTTTACAAAGCTCTTCCCAAGCACAATACTCTTCATGAGTACACAAAGCTCTTCACGAGCTACCAACACTCTTCACGAGTCTTCTTGGCCTTAAGGGCTCCAAGGATAGCCACAACACATGCACCAACTTCACTTGTTGATGACATTACAATTTCCAACTTGCTTTGGTGTTGGAGGACCTTTACAATAAACTCAACAAAAACACCTTCACGGTGTACCCACAAGAAGAAAACAAGACTCTAACAAAAAGAATGAATTACAAACTACAATACAACAACAATGTATGGAGATTGCAAAGCTAATTGAAATTTGGATGATCAAAGCTTTGTAGAAGTTTGTAGGCTTGTTTCTTCTCTTCAAAATGCTCCAAAGCATCAATATTTATAGTGTAGGAGGCCCCCTAGGCTCCTACTAGCCGTTGCTACACATAAGGCTAAAATCACTCATGCATCGCCTCGGACATCGCCTCAGGCGATCACCATCGCCGCGCCCCAACGGTCAGCAGATTACACGCATCGCCTCAGGCGATCGGTAGATCGCCTCAGGCGATCAATTGCTCAAATCACGGCCGTAGCCTCATCAGCTCAAAATCTTTCATCGCCTCAAACGAACCAGCCATCGCCTCAGGCGATCAGTCCATCGCTTCAGGCGATCATCGCCTCACCTCGGGCGAACTCCCCCAGCGAGCATGGCTCCGCGTCGCCTCTGTCGATGGCCGTGGCAAAGTCTCCCTGGCTGCCATCGCCTGGGGCGATGGTCACCATCGCCTGGGGCGATCCAGCCCAGAACATGCACAATCGATTTTTTCATTTCAATCCACTTTTAATCACTTAATCTGCACACTAAGTACACACATTAGTATAACAAACACAAGTTTTGTTGATCATCAAAACTCAAAAATAAACCGGAGATAAATTAACGCATTAAACACAACCATGCTTTTAAGGCTCAACAATCTCCCCCTTTTTGATGATCACAAAACTTGATAAACTTGAATATGTAATATGCATGAAATGTGAGTAAACATGACTCCCCCTTAACAATTGCATAGCACATACAAGATAACCAAGTAAATCATATACCCAACAAACTCTCCCCCTCAAACCATGCATACACAAGCTCTCCCCCTCAAACTATGCATGTATTAACCTTCAAGTTTATCACAAAATTCTCCCCCTTTTTGTGATAATCAAAAAGCACAAAATTTAAATAAACATAGCATAATTATATGTTGCCACATAGCCATATTTTAACAATTTACACATGTTCCTCATCAACCATGTAATAAGCATAACAAGCCTTAGATTAAATCATAGAGATGAACCACAAACATGTGTTTAAGGCAATCAACAATAAATTCCCAGTGTTGCAAGGTGTGCATATGTTCTACCATGAGTTCATGCACTTATGCCCAATTATCATTAAAATTATCAATGCATCATTAGATAAGATTATTAATCACATAATTGCACATTACATATTCAAATTTGAATACAAGGCATGTCAAGATACTTACTATAAAAAGATAAGCATACATCATGTATTAGACAATTTATATGTGCATATGCTAAGGGGTTATGCATTTTACTCCGATGAATATTGAGCTTCATATTTATTGGTCACAATTAATTTGTGCCAATTAAATTTTGAATTGCTCTTTTAAAATGTATAAAATAAATTTTACCTTCGATGACAAGAGTGTGTTCTTGTCATTGGTCCTATGCCTCTTGCTTCCTCTATTGAGGTGAATAAGATAAACTCCTCCTTTGAGTTGCTTGTTCCTTCATCCTCTATCCCATTGTTGTCCGTACAAAACAAGTTAACAATAGGAGGATCTTTGGTACCCATTTGATTTTTGGGTCCTTGAGGGTTAGCTTCCTTTGGCACCTTTGGAATCCATTTCCACCTTTTGTTAGGTTGGTATTGGATTCTAGCAAACCTACACTTGTTCTTGGTATGACCACTTTTACAACAATAGTTACAAGTAGGAGAATCATGATTTGCTTTAGCCAACAAGCTTGAAAAAGTTTCTGATTTGCTTGAGAAGCCTAACCCTGCTTTATCAAAGCTACAACGTTGCAAGCCAAGCAATTCATTCATCTTTAAACTACTATCACTAAACTTGGCAAAAGAAGTCTTTAAATCAAGCACTTGGTTTTTCAAAATAGTATTTTCTTCTTCCTTCTTAGCCAAGTCTAGCTTAAGAACTTTGTTGCTCTTTTTGGTTTTACCAAGACAATCAATGTGTTCATTATAAGCATCTAATAATTCATCATAAGATGGTACCTCATTGTCGCTTTCATCTCCTTCATCTCCAAGAGCCATTAGACAAAGATTTGTGGATTCTTCTTCATCGGAGTCACTATCACTCCATGTGGCTATTAAGGCCTTCTTCTTGCCTTTGTCTTCATTCTTCTTCCTAGGACATTTGTTAGCATAATGACCTTTTTCTTGACAATTATAACAAGTGACCTCATGTTTGGATTCATGTTTTGTAGCACCGGAGGCCTTTGGCTTGTTATGTTTGTTGAAGAACTTCTTGAACTTCCTAGTGAACAAGATCATCTCTTCATCCTCATCATCATCTTCATCCTCGGATTGATATTTTCTTCCAACCAATGCAATCCCTTTCCTCATGGATCTATCATCCTCCTGTATTCCTTTCCTTGTAGATACTTCAAGTTCATGGGTCACCAATGTGCCATGAAGCTCATCAAGGTCGTAAGATGCATTCTCTCCTTTGTTAGACTCGATGATGGCGGTTGTGATATCCCCGAAATAATTAATTGTAATTTGGGCATTAATTATGTTTATATGATTAATTATGGTGATAATTGATTTATGGGCTGGATTTAATTATCTTGTTGAAATGCATGGTCACATGGAAAGAGTGACCCGGGAGTGCATTTCAGGGTGCATGTTGTGCATGTTGGGAGAATTGAGTATTAGCATGATTTATTTGTTATGGTTAGCAATTAATTGGTAAGCATGAGTTTAATTGGTATAATGCTTTTAAAATATCATGTTGGGGTGTTTTATACACCATGGTAATTGTGGAGTGCAATTGATTTTATAATAACCCACTTATTACACCCCGAACCCCCAACCATACCATCACTTTTCAACTTTCCCCAAATCAACCATCCAAACCCTCCTTCTCTTCCATTTTCGAGTTTGGGCAAAGAGGTGAAGAGAAATCCTTCCAAAAGTTTGATTTGTGGAGTTTGTTGGGAGATTTGGAGTCCCGAAGAGGTATGGATACCTCCTTGTTGTTTTTGTTGTGTTTGGATTGGATTTGTTGTGGTTTTGTATGGTTTTGAAATGGGTTTTATGGGTTGGTATTATTTTGGTTGAATGTTGGATTTTTGAGATGTTTAAGGTGTATTTTGAAGGTTATATTGTGTATGATGTTGTTGGTTTGATGGTAGGGTAGTTGGTATGGATTGGAAAGGAGTTTTGGAGCAAAAATGGCGATTTTTTGAAGTACAGGACTCGGCGATCGATCGCCCGTTTTTGGCGATCGATCGCGAGCCGACAGTGTGCTCCAGAAGCTTTTGGCGATCGATCGCCACACTTGGGCGATCGATCGGCGAGGCTGGCGATCGATCGCGCCAAGTGTGGCGATCGATCGCCGAAGGAATAAAATTTGAGGTTCGAACAGTGTGATCTCGCGATCGATCGGCCCTTCGCAGCGATCGATCGCGAGTCACAAAATATGATATTTTTGGTTATTTTCGTAGGATTTTTGGTATTGGACTATTATTGGGTTCTAATATTGATTTTTGTGAATATGTAGAAACATCCCAGGTGGCGACACAGCCAAGGAAGTGAAGTCCTACCACATCCTACTTTTTGGAAAGGTACGTAGAGGACGTACGGGCACCCAACGGTACATGTATCTATTATACTCATTGATTATGCATTGTTGATGCGAGTATATGTGGAAATGTGCATTGTGGATGCAAATACATGTGGAATTTATGCATGATGAATATATATGCATATGATGATTGTTGGTGCATATCCCATGAGTCTTGGTCATCCTTTGATGATTTTAATGCTTGCCGCTATTTGTTTGGTGCCGCTCAATGTGAAGTGAGGGGTGGGAGCGCCGCATGTCACATTGAAGCGTGGTTGTCATATGAGGCGAGGAAAGAATATTTGCCGCTCAATGTGAAGCGAGGGGTGGGAGCGCCGCATGTCCATTGAAGCGAGGTTATTCTATGCCTCCTATATGAAAAGCGAGGGGCATTAAAATACATTGTGATGAACAGAGTAGGGATTGTTTTGGTAATTGGTGATGATGAAATTGTATTATGTCATGACATGTGTGGACCATTAAATAATCTATTTAATTATACTCATGAGTTATGGTACAGGGACAACCAAACAAGAAGCGTTTAAAATGCATGGGAAAAACAGGAAGTGTTTTATATGATTTATGGATTTACGCCTTATATTCATATTGTGATGGATATGAATAATATTATGCTCATGTTTTGGGGGTTGTCCTTGTAGGTACATTTTGGCATGATAAAAAGGGACTAAAGCGGGTTGAGGTGGTGAGCTTGTGACGAACACTCTTGATTAATGAAGGACGGGATTACTTTTGTATAGTGTCTACTCTAGCAGTAGTGTAAAGCTATAGCGAAAACCTTCATTCGATTGGGGATGTAACTAATCCACTAGATAGTCCTTATTTTGGCATGTAATTCTTAAAGCTCATACGATCTTTTTACTCTGATAATTTATGTTAGCTCAAATTATGCCTTTAATCCATACTTAAGGATCTAGGGTCCTTACATTAGTGGTATCAGAGCAGTGGTTAGAGAACCCGGGAACGAGTGGAGGGTAGCCTTAGCATGATTGGCTAGGTGCTTACATTTGAAGCATGTTTATACATGTGGTGCATATTGTTGTATATACTGTTATACTAACATGCTTATTATCATTCCTGTTATCTAACGGCATAACATATATATATTTGTTTTGGAATTGTTTTAACCCTTGTATTACAGCATGGCGGCTATGAACTTGGGAAACCTCAATGAAGAGGTGGGTGAAGTTGGCAGTGTTAATGCGAGCATTGGTCAGGCAAACCTTTTACCTCCACCAGCTGTAGGCATGGAACCAGTGGCTCAGTTGTTACTACCTGGTGAGATCAGTTTGACTCAATTTCTGACTTACCACCCGCCCCCGTTTGAGGGGACAAAATCAGTAGAGGAGGCTGAGGAGTGGCTAGAAAGGCTTGAACAGATATTTGTATCCGCTCCTTGTGCTGGAACGGCATGGCTGAGGCTGGCGGAGTTCCAGCTGGCAAAGAAACCTTCCATGTGGTGGAAGAGCACGGTAATGGAACTGAGAGCACAGGGTGCATTGATTGATTGGACGCTCTTCAGAACCCGGTTTCTGAACTGGTACTTCTCTGCGGCGGCGAGACAGATGAAGGAAGATGTGTTCACAAACTTGAAACAAGGAGGCATGTCAGTGTCAGACTATGCTATGCACTATTTGTAAGGACCCCAAGCCCTTAACCCTTAATTAGTGTATTAACCACTATGTGTGGCACATGCTTCTATAAATACTCAATCGGGAAGCTCAGATGATACTTACAAAATTCCCTTAACATTCAACGTTATAAGATCATCTCTACTAATATATAGACTCATAGAGTTGCCCATTACCATCCCCATTTTGCCACTTTTTACATTGTGGACTTTTATAAAAATTTGGGCAGAGTCTCCCCACAAATTGGGCTATCCCGAAACAAAAGCACATCACAATATATAGTTCCCGGCCAGGGAATACACAATACCCAACAGAAAACTGAACACAAAGTAAATTCCCAGCCAGGGAAGACACCACACATATGACGACATAAATGGGTCTCAGCACCCACACAATACACTAACGACTCTCATATCATTAGCAATTCTACCACAATTGCATGCAACATATAATGAAAGAGAGAAAGGCTCATGCCTTTATATACAACCCATATACATGAATATCCATGCTCACAAGCGAGCATCATAAATGTGTATATAAACCTCGGGTGTATATAAGTACTCTATACGATACCGTGCTCCATCAAGCCCTGGTACCACGATCCTGTAAGTGCATCCAATCAACAGCTCGAGCCCAGCTCCATAGCCATCGATGCACCTGTTCACCTGCCCCAACAGAGACAGCCCCCAACGGGGTGAGCATACCAATACACGAAATCTCATAATCACAATAATGAAATTCATAATTTACAACACAAGTAAATATTAATGAATTTTAAATGATACTCCCTGGATGGCAACATCCTCATCCGGGATTCCGTGTACTGTCCCTGTTCTCACAATCATCAAACTCATCAAATCTCATAAATCAGTAAATCAACACATTGATTTAACTCATAGCATGCCTGATTCTCAAGTATCAATAATCAATGATTCCAAGTTCATTATACATACAAATATAGATATCTCAATATCTAGTACTAATTTCTCAATTTCACTATCAATCATAGATAGCTCAAATGCCTAGCATTTATTTTACCAATTTCCCATTATACTTAGACATCTCACATGTCTTATAATGAGCACATGATCCCACGATCATTCTCAGGCATCTCAAATGCCGTACAATAGTCATATAGACTCAGTACCCCATATATATCAACATATATATACATATAGCCATACCTACAACCATCTAATGCAATTACAACACATTATGCATTTCACAATTTCTATCACATAAAGTAATGCTCGTACGTCGCACGTACCTTAAATCTCCGAAGTCCGAGCCAACCCTTGCTCGAGTTCCATGCTCCGAGGAACGATGTGCTAACACGATAAATTAATTCACAATTAATTACGATCATGCAACCCATGCTCAAGCACACCCACAACCCTCAAAAATATTGTCAACACAAGACAATAACCAATATCGAAAATTGCTCAAGAATACTCCACAAATTCTCGAACCTTCACAACACAAAATCCAACCCAAATAATTACCATAATTCATCTAAAACATGAATTAAGCTAACCAAGCAAGAATCAACACCCCTTGCCAAAAACCCCCAATTTTCGAAATCCAAACCCTAATTTCGAATCCCGTTCTTCAATTCCGAACACAATCAAGCATCATAATGCATCTACCACATAAACAAATCAATTGCTAACAAGAATCATGACTCCTTATCAAAAAATCCCCAAATTTTCGAACATAAACCCCACAATTCGAACTGAAATTCGAACCAATTGCAACCAATAATTCGAACCACAAAAGTCTGAAATAATCGTCTCAAAACCAGCTTAAAAACGCCCCAAAAACATCAGGAAAATCATACCAAAAACATACCAAAATCGCGTCCCAAAATCGGACAGAAATCCCAAATCTGAACCCTACGCTTTCTGCAGAAATCCGAGCTCAATCCTCGACGAAACTTCGAATTGGTGGTATGGATAGGACCGCCTGGAAGAGACGAACACGGCGGCGGGTCGGACGCGCCGAACGGCGGCCGGACGGCGGCGGGCGAAGGCTTTTTCTGCGCGGTGGTCAAAGGGGATCGGGAATGGGTGTTGGCGCGAGGAGAGAGAAAGCGGGAGAGGTGGGGAAAAATGGTTCCGGTAATTAAAATCTCGGTTCAACTGGTATTTATAGCAAAAATACCCCGAAATACTAATATCCCCACAAATACATCATGATTCATTAAAAATCATCTGTTTTCGAAAACTCTCTCTCTAACTCAAAAACCCCCTACCGGTGCCCACACACAGCACCCGGGATTCTGAGTCACACTAAAAACCCAACTTACAGGTTTTCACCGGAATGAGAATACGATCTCAACCTCGGGATCCAACGATCCCAACTACTCAAATAGACGAGCCCAGAAGGCTCAACACTTCGATTAAACTCCAATTGCCACGTAAAACAACTTTACGGGTTATTAACATTCCGGGATTAACATCCCTAATCTCAGGTCATCACAATATCCCCCACTAAAAGAATTTCGTCCTCGAAATTAGCACCGGTGTATCACGTAACACCCAGGCTACACAACAACATGAAGTCATAACCTCGATTCTTGACCATATCAGAATCGTCTCAATAAACGCGAGGATACTTATCTCACATCAAACTCTGAAACAGAGCGACTTTACCAAAACCAACATACCCAAGAGGTAAATGTACCTCGATGCGGTTCATCCCAAAAGTCAGTCCCTCATGACTGCAAAACAACCGATACTTACGACCGTAGATCGGACAGTCTTCCTTAGTTCTAATACAACCAGTAAGAACGCATCCTGGATGACACCTCAACCGTGAGAACGTTGACCTCGTGTCAAACTCTGGAGTGGAATAGACTCCCAAATCCATCATAACGTCAAAGATCGTCAACGCTAACAGTCCAAAAGCAGTTAGTCAACTGAAACTGCAAGGATTCGAATCGCTCCCGATTCCATCGTAGATGTCATCCAATGATATCTTTATCATGACTCACGATGTCTAACACACATCGTTACGAGGGAAACACTAGGATACCACGGTGTACACATACCAAACCTGGTCTCCACTTTCAAACCTTTTCCATCGAAGGAGCAGTCGCATCATTGCAACTCAATTTGGGCAACTCACGGCCACAGATTCACACAAAAGACATCTCACAAGATGTCCACCTCCGGATATTCCAAGGATCACATCCTGATCATAAATAAACCATCGAGACTCCACAGAGTTCAAATCTTGGAAGGACATGCAATAAACACATTGCATCCTCAACGCTTGTGTCGACAACGACACCCAATAAATCTGAATTCCTGCCATCCCTTGACAATCCTAGGATTTAGCAATCCAACTCGGGAAGGCTATCACATAACTCGAAGGAAACACCAACAATGGAACACCTCAACCCACACAAGATAATTCCCTCCTCAAAGGGAGTCAACTAACTTCACGATTGTTTCTCATAACTTATCGTGCCATGGAGATTCCCAATCTCAAGGTGTTCAATATCTCTCATCAGAGATTTAGCCATCCAAAATAGCATACTCTATGCTTGACAAAAAAAAAAGAAATCATTAATTGGCATCCGTATACTCACCGGTATACCTGCCTAAGCATTGACATCACATGCATACTCAATGCACTTGGCTCGGGTATCTACAACATACCTCTAAGCCCCAAACACAACTGTCAATTCTGAGTCATTCCCTATCCAGTGGAGGACGATAATCGACGATTAACAACACGGTGTGATTCCCAAAATCAACACCACACGTACCAATTCACCGAATCTTTCAAAGATTCCCAAATAGGCCTAATACTACCTCCTTCCCTACAAGGGAAGTGCCATCGAACTCGAGATCCACAAGTCTCGAACCACCGTTCGGAAAAACTGGATACAATAACCCCCATTGCATCCCAAATACACAGGTTCCCTCAGATCGAGTCAATAACGACCTAATGACTCTCTCTCGTTGGTACTCCAACAATACACTATGTCATCACCACGATATCTGGCTAGCAAAGCGCTGTCTCCATAGGCTCATATCAAGCCCACCAACAAACCATATGTCCCATCTCGGTACGCCATACCGTAACATCCATTTAGAGTAGTGGGTCATCACCCAAAATCTCTCTAAAACCAAAGCATAATGGACATCCCGGTGTCCTTGCTCAACCACGGAGCCATCTTAATTCATTAGGACATATCCCACACCTTCAGGTTGGGTGTGACCACGCCTACCGCAGATCACAACAACAAACGAGTAGTTTCCTCAATGACTACTCTTACCACCAATCACTTGGCCCTAGCCAAACCAACGAGCATACCCAAGGTATCATTGCTCGACAAAAGGTCTCGTCAACTAGTGACCCAGACTCTACCATGTGCTCACCATCGGCACTCAAACCATACGACTAAACACATAACATAAATGTATTAGCCATCAAAACGATGCTACACGTCTACATAGAACATCAACTATGTCATTGTCATCCCGTGACGGCATATGTCAACATATGACATCCAACTAACATCGTCCAACATACGACGGTACATGGCAATACACGACATCCATAATCTCATCATCAACACATGGCATATATATAGCAACACATAGTATCCACAATAATACTAACACAAGTAATATGCCATACCTCATCGCTATCAAGATAGCGGAATACCTGTATCCGTCGCTCGATAATAGTACGTAGTCAGCACCCATCGCTCGAAGGCAGCAAAATCCTGTGCTGAGTACATAGCGGCACAATCCATCGCTATAGGATCGACGGCATGATACCTCGTCATATAATAAGTGGTATGAAACCTCGCTATACACCTGAGCATGAAAAATCGTCCACATAATAGCGGAAAGAGGCATCGCTATCAATACACATGGCGGCAAGAACCATCGCCAGTCAATATAGCGGCATGAACCATCGCTATCAATATACATGGCGGCAAGAACCATCGCCAGTCAATATAGCGGCATGAACCATCGCTATCAATATCCATGGCGGCAAGAATCATCGCCAGTCAATATAGCGGCATGAACCATCGCTATCAATATCCATGGCGGCAAGAACCATCGCCAGTCAATATAGCGGCATAAACCATCGCTATCAATATCCATGGCGGCAAGAATCATCGCCAGTCAATATAGCGGCATGAACCATCGCTATCAATATCCATGGCGGCAAGAATCATCGCCAGTCAATATAGCGGCATAAACCATCGCTATCAATATCCATGGCGGCAAGAATCATCGCCAGTCAATATAGCGGTATGAACCATCGCTATCAATATACATGGCGGCAAGAATCATCGCCAGTCAATATAGCGGCATAAACCATCGCTATCAATATCCATGGCGGCAAGAATCATCGCCAGTCAATATAGCGGCATAAACCATCGCTATCAATATCCATGGCGGCAAGAATCATCGCCAGTCAATATAGCGGCATAAACCATCGCTATCAATATCCATGGCGGCAAGAATCATCGCCAGTCAATATAGCGGCATGAACCATCGCTATCAATATACATGGCGGCAAGAATCATCGCCAGTCAATATAGCGGCATAAACCATCGCTATCAATATCCATGGCGGCAAGAATCATCGCCAGTCAATATAGCGGCATAAACCATCGCTATCAATATCCATGGCGGCAAGAATCATCGCCAGTCAATATAGCGGCATGAACCATCGCTATCAATATCCATGGCGGCAAGAATCATCGCCAGTCAATATAGCGGCATGAACCATCGCTATCAATATACATGGCGGCAAGAATCATCGCCAGTCAATATAGCTGATCCCTAGTCATTGTCACGGTAGTGTATTTTTAATGCCCCTCGCTTATTTTCATATGGGCGGCATAGGATAACCTCGCTACAATGGACATGCGGCGCTCCCACCCCTCGCTTCACAGAGAGCGGCAAATACCCTTTCCTCGCCCCATATGACAACCACGCTCAAATGTGACATGCGGCGCTCCCACCCCTCGCTTCACATTTAGCGGAACCAATACAAAAAGCGGCAAGCATTTAAAATCATCACTCATCCATAACAATGACTCATGGGATATTCACCAAGTATTCCATTTACACCTGCAATCACAAAACATATGCCATATCCAATATACATCAACATGAGTGTATTTTAATGCACCTCGCACAAATGTGACATGCGGCGCTCCCACCCCTCGCTTCAACAAATGGCGGCAAAGCATTAAAATCATCACTACATGTACACATACATCCACAATGTATAAATCCATGATGTATATAAAATGCAGGTTACCGTTTCGTGTCTTTCAACCATGGCCTTAGCCTTTCGCATCATAGTGTTCCTACAGGAACAATCACAACCCATGAGCATACAATAATCCATATTCCCACAATATGATTATAATGAGTAAATGCATAAACTATGAGTACAAAGTACTTCCTGTATCCCAATGCATTTCGATATGCTCCACCTGGTTGTCCCTGTGTCACAACTCACAATCATAATCAACAGGTTATATTATGATTCTATAGATGTCATGACATATAATCGTTTCACTATGATCACATATCACAAATGCACATAAGCAAAACAGTTGTGTCACACAACACTAGCTACTATCATGCATAAATATGTGATACTCATCCCTATCAGCATGTTCCAGGCCCTCAACAGCCCCAAAGAGCTAACCACTGCTCTGATACCACTAATGTAAGGACCCCAAGCCCTTAACCCTTAATTAGTGTATTAACCACTATGTGTGGCACATGCTTCTATAAATACTCAATCGGGAAGCTCAGATGATACTTACAAAATTCCCTTAACATTCAACGTTATAAGATCATCTCTACTAATATATAGACTCATAGAGTTGCCCATTACCATCCCCATTTTGCCACTTTTTACATTGTGGACTTTTATAAAAATTTGGGCAGAGTCTCCCCACAAATTGGGCTATCCCGAAACAAAAGCACATCACAATATATAGTTCCCGGCCAGGGAATACACAATACCCAACAGAAAACTGAACACAAAGTAAATTCCCAGCCAGGGAAGACACCACACATATGACGACATAAATGGGTCTCAGCACCCACACAATACACTAACGACTCTCATATCATTAGCAATTCTACCACAATTGCATGCAACATATAATGAAAGAGAGAAAGGCTCATGCCTTTATATACAACCCATATACATGAATATCCATGCTCACAAGCGAGCATCATAAATGTGTATATAAACCTCGGGTGTATATAAGTACTCTATACGATACCGTGCTCCATCAAGCCCTGGTACCACGATCCTGTAAGTGCATCCAATCAACAGCTCGAGCCCAGCTCCATAGCCATCGATGCACCTGTTCACCTGCCCCAACAGAGACAGCCCCCAACGGGGTGAGCATACCAATACACGAAATCTCATAATCACAATAATGAAATTCATAATTTACAACACAAGTAAATATTAATGAATTTTAAATGATACTCCCTGGATGGCAACATCCTCATCCGGGATTCCGTGTACTGTCCCTGTTCTCACAATCATCAAACTCATCAAATCTCATAAATCAGTAAATCAACACATTGATTTAACTCATAGCATGCCTGATTCTCAAGTATCAATAATCAATGATTCCAAGTTCATTATACATACAAATATAGATATCTCAATATCTAGTACTAATTTCTCAATTTCACTATCAATCATAGATAGCTCAAATGCCTAGCATTTATTTTACCAATTTCCCATTATACTTAGACATCTCACATGTCTTATAATGAGCACATGATCCCACGATCATTCTCAGGCATCTCAAATGCCGTACAATAGTCATATAGACTCAGTACCCCATATATATCAACATATATATATACATATAGCCATACCTACAACCATCTAATGCAATTACAACACATTATGCATTTCACAATTTCTATCACATAAAGTAATGCTCGTACGTCGCACGTACCTTAAATCTCCGAAGTCCGAGCCAACCCTTGCTCGAGTTCCATGCTCCGAGGAACGATGTGCTAACACGATAAATTAATTCACAATTAATTACGATCATGCAACCCATGCTCAAGCACACCCACAACCCTCAAAAATATTGTCAACACAAGACAATAACCAATATCGAAAATTGCTCAAGAATACTCCACAAATTCTCGAACCTTCACAACACAAAATCCAACCCAAATAATTACCATAATTCATCTAAAACATGAATTAAGCTAACCAAGCAAGAATCAACACCCCTTGCCAAAAACCCCCAATTTTCGAAATCCAAACCCTAATTTCGAATCCCGTTCTTCAATTCCGAACACAATCAAGCATCATAATGCATCTACCACATAAACAAATCAATTGCTAACAAGAATCATGACTCCTTATCAAAAAATCCCCAAATTTTCGAACATAAACCCCACAATTCGAACTGAAATTCGAACCAATTGCAACCAATAATTCGAACCACAAAAGTCTAAAATAATCGTCTCAAAACCAGCTTAAAAACGCCCCAAAAACATCAGGAAAATCATACCAAAAACATACCAAAATCGCGTCCCAAAATCGGACAGAAATCCCAAATCTGAACCCTACGCTTTCTGCAGAATTCCGAGCTCAATCCTCGACGAAACTTCGAATTGGTGGTATGGATAGGACCGCCTGGAAGAGACGAACACGGCGGCGGGTCGGACGCGCCGAACGGCGGCCGGACGGCGGCGGGCGAAGGCTTTTTCTGCGCGGTGGTCAAAGGGGATCGGGAATGGGTGTTGGCGCGAGGAGAGAGAAAGCGGGAGAGGTGGGGAAAAATGGTTCCGGTAATTAAAATCTCGGTTCAACTGGTATTTATAGCAAAAATACCCCGAAATACTAATATCCCCACAAATACATCATGATTCATTAAAAATCATCTGTTTTCGAAAACTCTCTCTCTAACTCAAAAACCCCCTACCGGTGCCCACACACAGCACGCGGGATTCTGAGTCACACTAAAAACCCAACTTACAGGTTTTCACCGGAATGAGAATACGATCTCAACCTCGGGATCCAAGGATCCCAACTACTCAAATAGACGAGCCCAGAAGGCTCAACACTTCGATTAAACTCCAATTGCCACGTAAAACAACTTTACGGGTTATTAACATTCCGGGATTAACATCCCTAATCTCAGGTCATCACACTATTCTTCGTTGCTGAGGCATGTTCCACACATTTCCACCAATGGGCATGCAAAATGAGAAACTTTCTGAAGGGATTGAGGCCGGAACTATTCGACCGGGTTATCACCAATAACCCCACTTCCTTTTATGATGCTCTTACTAGAGCAGAACTTGCGGAGATCGGAGTTGGGGCCTATCCTAATGTTGTAACCCCACACGTGCCACAACAGAGGCAAGCTACTGATAGCTTGAGGCTCCGAGGGGAGTCATTTAAGCCCCGTGGTGCCTCTTCATCCTCACGGTTCAGTGGAAAGAAATCTTTTGGTCCGAAGCAAGAGAACAAGAAGAACAATTGGTCGACCAACCGAGGGCCTATGCAAGGAAATAGATCGGGGGAGTCAAGGTGCGACAATTGTGGAGGGCCGCATTCTTCGAATAATTGCCCTGCTTGTTATAGTTGTGGTAAGATGGGCCACATTTCTCGGTATTGCCCCACTCGGGGAGGACAGTCAGATTTTCAAGGGAACAGGCCGAGATTTTAGGACAGGACAGTGCACCAGAGGCAGCAGTTTATGCCTCGACCATCGGGAGGTCAGACAGTGGGACCGCCCCAGGGGCAGGTGTATGCACTGACCAGAGAGCAGGCCCAGGCAGCCCCGGAGGAGGTGATCGCCGGTACGTGCCATTTACTTACATACCCTGCTCTTATTTTGATAGATACAGGTGCCTCCCACTCTTTTGTATCTGTGGGCTTTGTGGAAAGACACCATATGCGCACGTCTTCTCTACCCACGCCTCTCATGGTCTCGACACCCACTGGTAGAAATGTTGTTGCCGATCAGTTTCTAGCAGATTGCCTCATTTATTTTGAGGGCAACGAGTTGAAGGCAGACTTGATTGTGTTAGGCATATCAGACTTCGACTGCATTGTGGGTATTGACATTCTGAATAAATATCAGGCAGTGGTAGATTGCCGGCAGAGAACATTAAGGTTCAGATCTGATTTTGGGATACAGTGGACTTTTTATGGCAACGGTTCTCATGCAAAGATTCCGTTGATTTCAGCAATCAAGACGACTCAATTGTTGGAACGTGGCCACACAGGCTATCTCATCTATGTCGTGGACACGTCTGGGAAGAATAAAGAACTGAGAGTTGAGGATGTACCCGTAGTAGCAGAGTTTGCTGATGTATTCCCGAAGGAGATTCCCGGATTACCACCGGCTAGAGAAGTCGAGTTTGGGATTGAGTTATTACCGGGGACATCCGCTATCTCTCGTGCACCTTACAGGATGGCACCGGCAGAGTTGAGAGAATTGAAGGAACAGTTGCAGGATCTCCTTGACAAGGGATATATACGCCCGAGCGTATCGCCATGGGGCGCACCGGTTCTCTTTGTAAAGAAGAAGGATGGTTCGATGTCGTTGTGCAACGATTACCGGCAACTGAAGGCCACAGTGAAGAACAAGTATCCTGTCCCAAGGATTGATGATTTGTTTGACCAGTTGCAAGGTACCAGACTTTATAGCAAGATTGATTTGAGATCCGGGTATCACCACATTCGAGTCAGGGAGAAAGATGTACAGAAGACAGCATTTCGGACTCGGTATGGGCACTATGAATTCTTAGTCATGCCTTTTGGGGTGACAAATGCCCCCGCTGTCTTTATGAGTCTGATTAACAGAGTGTTTCAGCCATATCTTGATCAGTTCGTCATTGTATTTATCGACGACATTCTCATCTACTCCCGGAGCGAGGAAGAGCACGTGAAACACTTGAGGACAGTGCTCCAGATTCTCAGAGATCATTAGTTGTATGCCAAGCTCAGCAAATGTGAATTTTGGTTGAGCAGTGTAGTGTTTCTGGGGCATGTCATATCTAGCAGCGGGATATCTGTGGATCCCAGGAAGATTGAAGCTGTGATGGAGTGGGCTGCACCCACTTCTGTACCTGAGATACGGAGCTTTCTTGGTTTGGCAGGATATTACCGACGTTTCGTCGAGGGTTTTTCAAAGATCGCCAAGCCGTTGACACAGTTGACCCAGAAGGGAGTACCATTCTTTTGGTCAGAAGCTTGTGAGGAGAGCTTCCAGGAGTTGAAGCACCGATTGATGACGGCGCCGGTATTGGTGATTCCTTCGGAGAACACTAGGTTTGTCCTTTATACTGATGCATTGCTTCAGGGCCTTGGGTGTGTATTGATGCAAGATAAGCACGTGGTGGCTTATGCGTCGAGGCAGTTGAAGCCACATGAGACTAGATACCCCGTCCATGACTTGGAATTGGCGGCTATCATCTTCGCCCTAAAGATTTGGAGGCATTATCTGTATGGTACGTCGTTCACCATATACACGGACCATAAGAGCCTGAAGTTCTTATTCACTCAGGCAGAGCTGAATATGAGGCAGAGAAGATGGATGGACTTGCTTAAGGACTACGATTGTGAGATTGAATACCATCCCGGGAAAGCTAACTTGACAGCAGACGCTTTGAGCCGGAAAGTGAGGAATACTGCTGAGGACGTCATCCATTTGTCAACCATGATGACTTCCTATTGCCATCTGGGCTATGATTTTGACATAGATACATCGCATGTGTATGTATCGACCTTATTAGCTGAGCCAGATATCTATGAGAACATCAGGAGAGCTCAGAAGTCAGATGATGAGATTCAGAGATGGTTATCTTTAGTACATCTTGGTCAGCCATCGAAGTTCAGAGTGGCCAAGGACGGATCCTTGAGATTGGGTAACCATTGGGTGGTTCCGAGTACGCCGGAGTTGCGTAGAGGGATCTTGGAGCGAGCTCATAGTAGCAGACTTAGTATCCACCCCAGCGGAAAGAAGATGTATAAGGATCTACGTGATCAATTTTGGTGGAAGAGAATGAAGTGTGATGTCGTCGCTTTTGTTAAGAGATGCTTGATCTGCCAACAGGTCAAGGCAGAAAGGCAAAGACCTAGCGGCGAGTTGAGAAGCTTGGAAATACCGAAGTGGAAGTGGGAACACATTTCTATGGACTTCGTAACCCACTTGCCGAGGAGTGCCTCGGGTTTTGATGCCATTTGGGTGATTGTGGACAGATTGACCAAAGTGGCTCACTTCATTCCTTATAGCATGACTTTCACCTTTTTGAGGATGGCGCAGTTTTATATTAGAGATGTGGTAAGATTGCATGGAATCCCCATTTCCATAGTGTCGGACCGAGATCCACGATTCACATCTCATTTTTGGGAGGATCTTCAGTCAGCCTTGGGAACTGAAGTTAGATTGAGCACCGCATATCATCCTCTGACGGATGGCCAGACCGAGCAAACTATCCAAACGCTCGAGGACATGTTGAGGGCTTGTGTATTGGAGTTCGATGCTTCTTGGCAGGATTCAGTGGCCTTGGTAGAGTTCTCTTATAATAATAGCTACCAGGCGAGCATTCAGATGGCTCCCTTTGAGGCCCTATATGGCAGACGGTGTAGATCACCCTTGTGTTGGGATGACTTGGATCGTAAATCGGTTGGAGGACCGAAACTGGTTCGAGAAATGGAAGAGAAGAAAAAGATGATAAGGCAGAAAATGAAAGCAGCCCAGGACAGACAGGCAGCTTATGCGAATAAACGACGGAGACCTTTGGAGTTTCAGTTGGGAGATAAGGTCTTCTTGAAGATCTCGCCTTTTAGAGGTGTTGTACGATTTGGGATGCGATGAAAACTATCTCCGAGGTATGTTGGGCCGTACGAGATCTTACAGCGCATTGGCACTTTGGCTTACCGACTAGCTCTGCCACTTTCTTTGTCTGGTATACATGATGTGTTCTATGTGTCTATGCTGCGGAAGTATGAGCCGGATCCATCTCATGTGTTGCAGCCTTCTGAGGTTCAGTTAGAATCCGATGTGTCTTATGTGGAACGTCCTGTTAGAATTCTGGATCGAGCAGACCGCAGACTTCGGAACAAAGTGATACCTATGATCAAGGTTCAGTGGGATCGCAGGGGTGTCGAGGAGGCTACGTGGGAGACGGAGCGGCATATGGTGCAGCGCTACCCGGAACTATTTTCTGGTATGTTAATTATGTTTAGTTTCATTGTGGGGTAAGTGCATGCGATTTTGAGGACGAAATCTTTTAAGTAGGGGAGTATTGTGATATCCCCGAAATAATTAATTGCAATTTGGGCATTAATTATGTTTATGTGATGCCCCGAAATTAATTAATTGCAATTAAGGCATTAATTATGTTTATATGATGAATCATGTGATTATGGATTTATGTGTTGGGTATTAAGATATTAACATGATTTAATTGTTTTGATTATTAAATATGAGGAAGATGTGATTTTTAGATGAAGTTTAGAGCATTTTTGTAAAATGCTTTTAAAATACCATGTTGGAGTATTTTATAAATCATGTTAAGTTTGGGGTACAATTTTTTATTTAAGTTAAGACAACCCCTTTTAATCCTTTACCCACCACTTTAACCCCTCTATAACATTCACTTTTAAAAATCCCCGAAATCACTTCCCAACCCTAAACCCTTCCCATTTTCGAGATTCACCAAAGGAGGAGAAGGAAAGTTCCACAAAAACTTTGTTTGTGTGATCTTTGCTAGGATTTGGAGCCTACAAGAGGTATGAAACCATTCCTAAAAGTTTTATGATGTTTGGTGTTGAAATGGGTTAATTTTTGATGTTTTATGTGGGTTTGTTTTGGGTATGTGTTGTTTATGGTTGGGGTATGATTTTTGAAGTGTTTTAAGTGGGTTTTAGTGGGTTATGATGTTATTGTTATTGTTGGGAAGTTTGGTGTTGAAAGGTATGAGGATAAGCTTGGAAAATGCACACAAAAATGGTGGAATCGCGGCCACTGGAAGTGGCGATCGATCGCTACAAAAGCACGATCGATCGCCGAGGGGCAGTACGCGAAGATGAGCATAGGCGATCGATCGCCTCAAATGGCGCGATCGATCGCCAACGTCCAGTAGCCAAATAAGCATCAGGCGATCGATCGCCTCATTTTAAGCGATCGATCGCCGCTAAGTGAAAAATCGGGCGATCGATCGCCTCATTTTAAGCAATCGATCGCCACTGTTCAAAAGTTGAAAAATGTTGATTTTTGTTGAATTTTTGGTATTGGGCTATTGTTTAGCTTCTAATATCAATTTGTATGGTTATGTAGAACCGTCCCAGGTACCCACGACTTCAAGGAGATAAAGTTCTACGATTTCTCCTTCTTTTGGAATTAAGGTACGTAAGAGACGTACGAGCATCGGACGTTAAACCATACCCTTACATATTATGATGATGTTTACGATGATGATGTTTATGATGATGTTTTCGATGATGATGTTTATGATGATGTTTATGACGATGATGCTTACGATGACGTTTATGATGATGATGCTTATGATGATGTTTATGATGATGATGCTTATGATGATGTTTATGATGATGATGTTTTTGATGACGTCTATGATGATGAAGTTTATGATAAGGTCATACGACGTGTATGATTGGGTAAGACGCCCATGTGGTAAGATGCCACCCAAAGTATGTGAGCGGGTAAGATGCCCCTGTGGTAAGATGCCACGTAATGTTTATGATATGGTAAGATGCCATATGATTGGGTAAGATGCCCATGTGGTAAGATGCCACACGAAGGTTATATTATGGTAAGATGCCATACAATGGGGTAAGATGCCCTTATGTATGAATAAGAGTCAGGGATAACAAAGGAAGTTGAAGAACGACCAATAACTTTTACTTAACTAAGATGTTATGCATTAGTGTATGCCTTTTTATATAAAGTTAAGTAAATATGTATATGCTCACGATGTGTTATCCCTGTAGGTACACTTTTGGACCGAAGGGCCTAGGGTCGGGTTGAGGCGGTGAACTAAAAGGGAACAAGATGATTTTAGATTGCAGGATTTTGATAGTCTCTACTCTAGGAGTAGTGTAAAACCTATAACTTTAACATTCATTGTTGAGAATGTAATTAAGTAGCTTTTGGAAATTTTATTTTGGCCTGTAATCTTATTAGCTCAAGCTACAACTGGAACCCTTAGAGGTTATGAATGCATGTTCTATCCAATATATGTGTACTATACGTGGTTAAGGTAGGAAGACCCTACAGTTTATATGATTAATTATGGTGATAATTGATTTATGGGCTGGATTTAATTATCTTGATGAAATGCATGGTCACATGGAAAGAGTGACCCGGGAGTGCATTTCAGGGTGCATGTTGGGAGAATTGAGTATTAGCATGATTTATTTGTTATGGTTAGCAATTAATTGGTAAGCATGAATTTAATTGGTATAATGCTTTTAAAATATCATGTTCGGGTGTTTTATACACCATGGTAATTGTGGAGTGCAATTGATTTTATAATAACCCACTTATTACACCCCAAACCCCCCACCATACCATCACTTTTCAACTTTCCCCAAATCAACCACCCAAACCCTCCTTCTCTTCCATTTTCGAGTTTGGGCAAAGAGGTGAAGAGAAATCCTTCCAAAAGTTTGATTTGTGGAGTTTGTTGGGAGATTTGGAGTCCCCAAGAGGTATGGATACCTCCTTGTTGTTTTTGTTTTGTTTGGATTGGATTTGTTGTGGTTTTGTATGGTTTTGAAATGGGTTTTATGGGTTGGTATTATTTTGGTTGAAAATGTTGGATTTTTGAGATGTTTAAGGTGTATTTTGAAGGTTATATTGTGTTTGATGTTGTTGGTTTGATGGTAGGGGAGTTGGTATGGATTGGAAAGGAGTTTTGGAGCAAAAATGGCGATTTTTCGAAGTACAAAACTCGGCGATCAGTGCGCTCCAGAAGCTTTTGGCTATCGATCGCCACACTTGGGCGATCGATCGGCGAGGCTGGCGATCGATCGCGCCAAGTGTGGCGATCGATCGCCGAAGGAATAAAATTTGAGGTTCGAACAGTGTGATCTCGCGATCGATCGGCCCTTCGCAGCGATCGATCGCGAGTCACAAAATATGATATTTTTGGTTATTTTCGTAGGATTTTTGGTATTGGACTATTATTGGGTTCTAATATTGATTTGTATGAATATGTAGAACCATCCCAGGTGGCGACACAGCCAAGGAAGTGAAGTCCTACCACATCCTACTTTTTGGAAAGGTACGTAGAGGACGTACGGGCACCCAACGGTACATGTATCTATTATACTCATTGATTATGCATTGTGGATGCGAGTATATGTGGAAATGTGCATTGTGGATGCAAATACATGTGGAATTTATGCATGATGAATATATATGCATATGATGATTGTTGGTGCATATCCCATGAGTCTAGGTCACCTTTGATGATTTTAATGCTTGCCGCTATTTGTTTGGTGCCGCTCAATGTGAAGCGAGGGGTGGGAGCTGTAAGGACCCCCGTGCCCTTAACCTGTTATTAGTGTATTAAGCCATAATATTAGTGCATATAATCATACCATCATGGGGAAAACAATGTGCAAGTGCAACACCGTATGCTACCCAGTAAATTTCTTGCATTCAATTCACATAATATTCAGATTCCCCAACCAAGATGAGTCATATAATGCACCCACATAATACACTAACATGCTCTTAGTTCATTTAGCAATTCCAACCACAATGAACAGAGAGAAGCCGTAACCCATTTATACATTCCACATACACGTAAAATATACTCACATAAGAGTACCCAATGGATAAGCGTGTATCTGATGTATAAAACACTCTACCGGATGCCGTTACTGGTACTTCAATCCTGGTAGCACCTCCCAAGCAATGCTCGATCTCAACTCTGGATCTATGTGCATATCCAACCAGCTCTGGTACCTCGATCCTGGAAGTACCTCTAATCAACAGCCTGGGCTCACTCCAAAGCCGCTGCTACCCCTGTAACACCTGCCCCAACAGAGACAGCCCCCACACGGGGTGAGCATACCAATACCACCAATCCAATAATCATAACATTGCAATTCATAATTTACAGAATGTAAATGCCATAATTTAAATGATACTCCCTGGATGGTGACACCCTCATCCGGGATCTCCTGTATTGTCCCTGTTCTCAAAATAACCAAACCATTAAATTCTCAAAAGCCAGTTGATCATCTCATTGATCATCTAAAACCATTCCTGCTGTACCAGTACCATAACCAAATGCGATTAAACCATCAAAATAGAGTACTACAAATATCACATATATTTAGCAATTGACTCCATATTTCTATGTCATAGCTCGCTCCACAATGGCGGCATTTCGACCCCACGCACGCTCAACAATAGCGGCGTCATAACCGATGGTCGCTCAACGACGACAACATCCCAATTATTGCTCGCTCAAAAGCGGCACCATATAATTCCCAACGAATGTCCGTCTATCGTAATTACCATATACCATGCGTTTCACTATCCATTTATAGCAAGTACCGTATACCATGCATTTCAATATCCATTTATGGTAAATACCACATACCATGCATTTCCATATCCATTTAATGCAATTGTCACATACCATGCATTTTATAGTTGCAACATTATAATAGGCTATGCTCGTACGTCATACGTACCTTATCATTCCGTAGCTTGAGTCCAAACTTTGCTTGAGTTCCTTACCTCGAGAGATATGTGCTAAAACACATAAACAACTCACAATCAAGTATAAGCATGCAACTACGTGTCCAAGCACGTTCAAGATTCCCAATCATATCGTCAATCCATGACGATTACCAAAATAAAAGCCCCCGGCTAAGCATGCATAATACCCAAATATCTCATTATATAAGTTTAAAAAAAATAGTCAAGAATTCATCCGAGAATTCCGACCAACCATTTTAAAAGTCTAGCATTCCCATTGGAATGAGAACATCGCCCCGGAAGCCACCATTTAAGTCGTAAATCCAAAATCCCACGAAAAAGCCAAGAAAAACACAAATCACATGCTGGCGATCGATCGCTATACCGGGCGACCATTTAAGTCGTAAATCCAAAATCCCACGAAAAAGCCAAGAAAAACACAAATCACATGCTGGCGATCGATCGCTATACCGGGCGATCGATCGCTAGCCCCTTGGCGATCGATCGCTCGTTATAACGATCGATCGCTCGTTATAACGATCGATCGCCAGACCTTACTGGCGCGAGGCGATCGATCGCTCCAAAAGTGGCGATCGATCGCCACAAAGCTGAAAAGCGTACTGACTGCATGCGATCGGTCGCCTGCTACGGGCGATCGATGCCCTGCAACTCGAAAACCACCATTTTTAAAAGCTTGAAACCTCCCCAATACATACTCCAACTCCTCCCAACTCAAAAACCACAACAAAACAACATCCAAGGGCCTCCAAGAAGGGTGTTAGACTTGAATTAAAACAAACCCAAAAGATTTCAAGATTTTCATCAAAATCACCCAACCCTAACCAACCTCAAAAGTCAACCAAAATCAACAAAACTACTATCAAATCAAAGTTACAAGAGAGGAGGAAGAGATTACCATCTTTTCTTCAAGAGATCCGGCCCCTAAATCGTGTTCCCAACGATTTTGTTGAAGGGGAAAGAGGGGAAGGGTTTTGGGGTGAAGGTGGCGTGAGAGAGGGGGTAGGAGAGGAGAGAAATGGATTCCCAATGACTGAATCCCGAGTCCAACTGGTATATATAGCAAAAATGCTCCAAAATACCAACACATCCACAAATACATCATGATTCATTAAAAATCATCTGTTTTCAAAAACTCTCTCTCCAACATCAAATCCCCAGACTGGCCCCAACATAAGGCACCCCGGACACCAAGTCCCACCAAAAAAAAACCAACTCATAGGTTTTTCACCAAAATGAGAATACAATCTCATCCTTTGGCTCCAACGATCCCAAATGCCCGATTTAACAACCTCGGGAAATGCCAAACCGCAATTAATTCCTAATTGCCACAATTAAAAATCCATCAAGGATTAATACCACACCGGGATTAACACCATAAATCCCCGGACATCACAATTATCCCCACTAATAAAATTTCGTCCTCGAAATTTGCACCGGCATACTCCACGTAACACCAGGACTACACAACAAAACAAAGCCACAACCCCGATTCTGGACCACATTAGAATCGAATTAACAACTGCGAGAACACCAATCTCGCACCAAGCTCTAAAATAGAGTAAACGCCAAAACCAATACAAACCCGAAAGATAACAACATACCTCGACGTGAATTATCCCAGAAGTCAGTCCACCACGACTGCAAATCAACCAAATCTTCTTTGGCTCTGACATAGATATCATTCCATGATATTCATCACTTGCCCACGATGCTTGACAAGCATCGTCATGATGTGGGCCACTAGTATACAACAGTATACCCACGGAAAATCCGGTCTTCGCTTCCCAATCCATCTCCTCCAAAGGAGTAGTTGCACCTCCCGCAACCCGGGTCGGGTTACCCACGGTCACCGATCCACACATAACACATCACCACAGATGTCTATAACCAGGTGTTCCAAGAATTCTCATCCTGGTCCAAAACACACTATCGAGACTCCGTAAGGTCTCAAGTTCCACAGGGGACATGCCAGACAATCAATTGCATTCCTATCACACGTGTCAACCACGACACCAAACAAATTCGAATCCTGGCCATACCTCATTTATCCTTGGATCCAACAATCCTAAAACAGGAAGGCTATCGAATTATCCAACAAGAATTACCATGGTTCCAAAATACGACGATCCCTCCTCAGGGGAAGTCAAACAACCTTCACGATCATTCATCAGAACGCATCCTGTCATCGAGATTACCGATCTCGAGGTTCCGCAATCTCACACCGGAGATTCACCAAACCAAGCATACAAACTCGACGTTCAACAAGGAACAAAATAAGGTTGCATTCGTAAACGCACACGGCATACATGTCCATACGCCAACACAACATGCATACACAATGCAATAGACTTGGTATCTCCAACCATACCCAAATCCCAAAACCGACTGTCAAACCTCGATCATTCTCACCCCACGGAGAATGATGGTTGACAAACCAAAACAAAATGGTGTGATCTCAACATCAACACCACACAAATTAAAACAACGAATCTCCCCAAAAGATTCAACCGGTAGGTATAATAATACCACCTTCCTCTCAAGGAAAATGTCATTAATCCATGATCCTCCAATCATCGAACCACCGTTCGGAAACCTGGATATATCTACCAAAATATATCGCGAAACTAAAAGTACGCAATTGGTTTAAATAGTGCATCAAAGCAACTATTGCCAAAACGAAACCCGTATACGCCATGTATACACATCCCAACGATGCTCTATAATAATGCCATAGTACTCCACAATCGAGCATCTCCCCGAAGACGTCTCCTCAAACGTCTCACCGAGGTAAAAAATCCATTACTCGGTCCAACACCAGTAATGCTTACCATGGCTGATTCACAATCAATCCACAACCGATGCAAGTTGTCTCCAAGACAGTACAATCCAAATCTCTCCAAGAGAAAAATCAATATAGTAGTGTCACCCCACTAACTATATCTCACAAACCATTGTGACCCCCGTTGCATTCCATATGCAAGGATGCTCAACCAGAGCTAACCACAACTTGACGGCACTCATGTTGGCATTCCCAACAGAATTGAGCTTCCCCAAAGCAAGTCTCTCAAAACATTTGACGTATAAATGTCTCCACGAGGTATTCCCTACCTCAAATACCATGCCACAAAGAGACTACAAGAGTCTACCATAACCCTCATCGTATCACCATACGATTCACCAAACTCGAATCCAACAAGCATTATAATGGCTAACACAAGCACACTAAAGTACTGCAACAATACCTGGCTAGCGATTCACTGGCCTCATAGGCTTACACCAACTACCAACGTGACACACGTCTCAATCCGGTATACCATACCGTACAAACCATTAGAGTTGTGGGTCATCGCCCAACATATCTACAAAACACCAAGCACAACGGACATCCAGGTGTCCTTGCTTAACTATCAAGCAATCCTAATCCATTAGGACTTATTCCACACCCTCAGGGTGGGTGTAACCATGCCTCCCCACATCACAACAACAACCGAGTAGTTTCATCAATGACCACTCTTACAACCAATCACTCGGCCTTAGCCATCCCAGCGAGCATACCCAAGGGTATCACTGCTCGACAAATATTTACCTCTATAATATGATGCGGTACCCTCACCGGTACAATGCATCCAATGCTCCATCGGGCAAACCTGCTCGGCAAAAGGGTCTCGTCAACTAGTGACTCAGACTCTACCATGTGCCCACCATCGGCACTCAAGCCATACAACCAAGTACATAACATGAATGTATTATTCACCAAAACGACGCCACGCGTCCACGTAGACATCCCAAATAACATCGTCAAACACATGACGGTACCCATCGATACACGACACTCATAATCTCATCGTCAAACACATGACGGTATAAAAACAACACATAATATTCACAATAATGATAACAAAAGTAATATGCCATACCTCATCGCTATCAAGATAGCGGAATACCTGTATCCATCGTCCACCCGCGGTGCATAAGTAGCATCCATCGCTCGTAGGTGGCATAATCCAGTGCTACACACATAGCGGTATAATCCATCGTTATAGAATCGGCGGCATGATCCCTCGCCATAAAGTCAGCGGCATAAAACATCGCTATAAATACCTGGCGGGATGAACCATCGCCAATAGAATACCTGGCAGCATGAACCATCGCCAATAGAATACCCGGCGGAATGTACCATCGCCAATAGAATACCCGGCGGCATGAACCATCGCCAATAGAATACCCGGCGGAATGTACCATCGCCAATAGAATACCCAGCGGCATGAACCATCGCCAATAGAATACCTGGCGGCATGAACCATCTCCGATAGAATACCCGGTGGAATGTACCATCGCCAATAGAATACCCGGCGGCATGAACCATCGCCAATAGAATACCCGGCAGAATGTACCATCGCCAATAGAATACCCGGCGGCATGAACCATCGCCAATAGAATAGCGGAATAATCATGGACTCAAGAGGTACTCACACCCATGTAGTACTTTGTTCCCGATCGCATCGCTACGTCATGACAGCGGCATCATCGCTTCGACGTGACAGCGGCATGTATCATCGCTTCGACACGACAGCGGCATCATCGCTTCGACATGACTGTGGTATCATCGTTCCGGCATGACAGCGGAAATACCCCTCGCTTTACATGACAGCGGAAATACCCCTCGCTTCGACAATACCAGCGGAAAATAATATCCCTCGCTATTAATATGACAGCGGCCGTGTTCTTTGCTTCATATTAGCGGCAAATATTCTCTCATCGCTACGGTATGACAGCGGCAAGTATTCACATCGCTACGCCATAAAGCGGCAAGTATTCACATCGCTACGCCACGCATGCAACCGTAATGCATATCCAGTGTCCCAATAATTGTTTCGGCACGACAGCGGCATCATCGCTTCGACGTGACAGCGGCACTTACCATCGCTTCGACACGACAGCGGCATCATCGCTTCGACGTGCATGCAACCGTAATGCATAACCCGTATTCCCATAAACATCGCCATGAGTGTATTTTAATGCACCTCGCTCCAACATTTAGCGGCAAAGCATTAGAATCATCACTCCGATGTATATCTATGCAACCGTAATGCATAGTCCATGTCTCATAAGACCCTGCAACCACCATAGTTAGCAATAACATATTCCAATTATGAACACATATCATAAACGCACATAAGCAATATAGTTGTGCCACGCAACACTAACTACCATCATGCATAAGTATGTGCTTCTCATTCCTATTATCAGTTTCCTAGGCCCTCAACAGCCCAAAAGAGCTAACCACTGCTCTGATACCACTAATGTAAGGACCCCCGTGCCCTTAACCTGTTATTAGTGTATTAAGCCATAATATTAGTGCATATAATCATACCATCATGGGGAAAACCATGTGCAAGTGCAACACCGTATGCTACCCAGAAAATTTTTTGCATTCAATTCACATAATATTCAGATTCCCCAACCAAGATGAGTCATATGATGCACCCACATAATACACTAACATGCTCTTAGTTCATTTAGCAATTCCATAATTAATTGCATGCAACCACAATGAACAGAGAGAAGCCGTAGCCCATTTATACATTCCACATACACGTAAAATATACTCACATAAGAGTACCCAATGGATAAGCGTGTATCTAATCTATAAAACACTCTACCGGATGCCGTTACTGGTACTTCAATCCTGGTAGCACCTCCCAAGCACAGCTCGATCTCAACTCTGGATCTATGTGCATATCCAACCAGCTCTGGTACCTCGATCCTGGAAGTACCTCTAATCAACAGCCTGGGCTCACTCCAAAGCCGCTGCTACCCCTGCAACACTGCCCCAACAGAAACAGCCCCCACACGGGGTGAGCATACCAATACCACCAATCCAATAATCATAACATTGCAATTCATAATTTGCAGAATGTAAATGCCATAATTTAAATGATACTCCCTGGATGGTGACACCCTCATCAGGGATCTCCTGTATTGTCCCTGTTCTCAAAAAAACCAAACCATTAAATTCCCAAAAGCCAGTTGATCATCTCATTGATCAACTAAAACCATTCCTGTTGTACCAGTACCATAACCAAATGCGATTAAACCATCAAAATAGAGTACTACAAATATCACATATATTTAGCAATTGACTCCATATTCTATGTCATAGCTCGCTCCACAATGGCGGCATTTCGACCCCATGCACGCTCAACAATAGCGGCGTCATAACCGATGGTCGCTCAACGACGACAACATCCCAATTATTACTCGCTCAAAAGCGGCACCATATAATTCCCAACGAATGTCCGTCTATCGTAATTACCATATACCATGCGTTTCACTATCCATTTATAGCAAGTACCGTATACCATGCATTTCAATATCACTTTATGGTAAATACCACATACCATGCATTTCCATATCCATTTAATGCAATTATCACATACCATGCATTTTATAGTTGCAACATTATAATAGGCTATGCTCGTACGTCATATGTACCTTATCATTCCGTAGCTTGAGTCCAAACTTTGCTTGAGTTCCTTACCTCGAGAGATATGTGCTAAAACACATAAACAACTCACAATCAAGTATAAGCATGCAACTACGTGTCCAAGCACGTTCAAGATTCCCAATCATAACGTCAATCCATGACGATTACCAAAATAAAAGCCCCCCGGCTGAGCATGCATAATACCCAAATATCTCATTATATAAGTTTAAAAAAAATAGTCAACAATTCATCCGAGAATTCCGACCAACCATTTTAAGAGTCTAGCATTCCCATTGGAATGAGAACATCGCCCCGGAAGCCGACCATTTAAGTCGTAAATCCAAAATCCCACGAAAAAGCCAAGAAAAACACAAATCACATGCTGGCGATCGATCGCTATACCGGGCGATCGATCGCTAGCCCTTTGGCGATCGATCGCTCGATATAGCGATCGATCGCCAGACCTTACTGGCGCGAGGCGATCGATCGCTCCAAAAGTGGCGATCGATCGCCACAAAGCTGAAAAGCGTACTGTCTGCATGCGATCGGTCGCCTGCTACGGGCGATCGATCGCCATGCCCTGCAACTCAAAAACCACCATTTTTAAAAGCTTGAAACCTCCCCAATACATACCCCAACTCCTCCCAACTCAAAACCACAACAAAACAACATCCAAGGGCCTCCAAGAAGGGTGTTAGACTTGAATTAAAACAAACCCAAAAGATTTCAAGATTTTCATCAAAATCACCCAACCCTAACCAACCTCAAAAGTCAACCAAAATCAACAAAACTACTATCAAATCAAAGCTACCAGAGAGGAGGAAGAGATTACGAGCTTTTCTTCAAGAGATCTGGCCCCTAAATCGTGTTCCCAACGATTTTGTTGAAGGGGAAAGAGGTGAAGGGTTTTGGGGTGAAGGTGGCATGAGAAAGGGGGGAGGAGAGGAGAGAAATGGATTCCCAATGACTGAATCCCGAGTCCAACTGGTATATATAGCAAAAATGCTCCAAAATACCAACACATCCACAAATACATCATGATTCATTAAAAATCATCTGTTTTCAAAAACTCTCTCTCCAACATCAAATCCCCAGACTGGCCCCAATATAAGGCACCCCAGACACCATGTCCCACCAAAAAAAAACAAACTCATAGGTTTTTCACCAAAATGAGAATACAATCTCATCCTTTGGATCCAACGATCACAAATGCCCGATTTAACAACCTCGGGAAATGCCAAACCGTAATTAATTCCTAATTGCCACAATTAAAAATCCATCAAGGATTAATACCACACCGGGATTAACACCATAAATCCCCGGACATCACAGGAGCGCCGCATGTCACATTGAAGCGTGGTTGTCATATAAGGCAAGGAAAGAATATTTGCCGCTCAATGTGAAGCGAGGGGTGGGAGTGCCGCATGTCCATTGAAGCGAGGTTATTCTATGTCGCCTATATGAAAAGTGAGGGGCATTAAAATACATTGTGATGAACAGACTAGGGATTGTTGATTGGTAATTGGTGATGATGAAATGGTATTATGTCATGACATGTGTGGACCATTAAATAATCTATTTGATTATACTCATGAGTTATGGTACAGGGACAACCAAACAGGAAGCGTTTAAAATGCATGGGAAAAACAGGAAGTGTTTTATTATGTTTTATGCATTTACGCCTTATATTCATATTGTGCTGGATATGAATAATATTATGCTCATGTTTTGGGGGTTGTCCTTGTAGGTACATTTTGGCATGATAAAAAGGGACTAAAGCGGGTTGAGGTGGTGAGCTTGTGAAGAACACTCTTGATAGATGAAGGACGGGATTACTTTTGTATAGTGTCTACTCTAGCAGTAGTGTAAAGCTATAGCGAAAACATTCATTCGATTGGGGATGTAACTAATCCACTAGATAGTCCTTATTTTGGCATGTAATTCTTAAAGCTCATAGTCTCAACACGATCTTTTTACTCTGATAATTTATGTTAGCTCTAATTATGCCTTTAATCCGTACTTAAGGATCTAGGGTCCTTACAGCGGTCCTCTTGGCATCCCCTTCCTTTGGTAAGGCTCTTAGTGCTCTCCTCCATAATTGCTTTGGAGGATACTTCTCTCCAAGTTGGGCAAGCTCGTTTATGATTTGAGTGAGCCTCCTAAACATTGAATCTACCTCCACTCCAGACTCCATCTCAAATGTCTCATATTTGAGTTGTAGTAGGTCTGTCTTTGTGATGTCCGGGGATTATGGTGTTAATCCCGGTGTGGTATTAATCCTTGATGGATTTGTAATTGTGGCAATTAAGAATTAATTGCGGTTTGGCATCTCCCGAGGTTGTTAAATCGGGCATTTGGGATCGTTGGATCCAAAGGATGAGATTGTATTCTCATTTTGGTGAAAAACCTATGAGTTGGGTTTTAGTAGGACTTGGTGTCCGGGGTGCCTTATGTTGGGACCAGTCTGGGGATTTGCTGTTGGAGATAGAGTTTTTGAAAACAGATGATTTTTAATGAATCATGATGTATTTGTGGAGGTATTGGTATTTGGGGGCATTTTTGCTATATATACCAGTTGGACTCGGGATTCCGTCATTTGGAATCCATTTCTCTCCTCTCCTCTCTCTCACCCCAAACCCTTTCCCTTTTCCCCTTTAAAGCAAAAATCGATGGACCTCGATTTAGGGGCCGGATTTCTTGAAGAAAGATAGGTAATCTTCTTCTCCTCTCTTTTGGCTTCATTTTGGTAGTGGTTTGGTGTGTTATGGTTGAGCTTTTGGGTTGGATTTGTGTTTGGGGGTTTTGGGTTAAAATCTAATATGTTGATTTCAGTGTTTTTATGGAGTTTAATTGTTGTATTTGAGGTGTTGAGGTTGTATGGGGTGTTGGTTTGGAGTTTGGGTGTGAAAAACACCATTAAAGCTCGAGTTTTCGGAAAATCGCAGTCCGCGATCGATCTTGGCGAGGACGCCGATCGATCGCGACATGCTACTGGATTGGGGAAGGCGATGAGCAGTAGCGGCGATCGATCGCGAGAAGTGGGCGATCGATCGCGAGGGCCTTGGCGATCGATCGCGAGATGTGGCGATCGATCGCGGCTTGTTTATTTTCGGACAGTAGGGTATGGCGATCGATCGCGGCTTGGCGCCGATCGATCGCGGCCCTGTTCCCTTTGTTTTTTTCAAAATTTTGGAAATTGTTGGGATTTTTGGAATCGGAGTTTTAAGGGGCCGTTTCCGGGGAAATGTCTACATTCCAATGGGAATGCTATGCTTTTAAAATGGATTGGTTGAGACCAAAGTTTAATTAAACAAAATTTTTGGTTGGGTTTTTGGCTATCTATTAAACATATAAAATGGAATATTTTGGGTATTATGCATGCTTAGCCGGGGGGCTTTTATTTTTATTATCGTCATGGATTGACGATATGATTGGGAGTCTTGAACGTGCTTGGACACGTGGTTGCATGCTTATACTTGATTGGGAGTTGTTTATGTGTTTTAGCACATATCTCTCGAGGTAAGGAACTCAAGCGAAGTTTGGACTCGAGCTACGAAATTCTAAGGTACGTATGACGTACGAGCATAGCCTTTTTTTATGTTTGCAATTGTTGAGTGCTTGGTACACTGTATTGCAATGAATGTGTGTGGAAATGCATGACTCATGATATTAGCAATAGACGGAGATTGAAATGCATGGTTTATGGTACTTGCTTCAAATATCTATATATGCATTGCGAATTGCATGGTGCCGCTTTTGAGCGAGCAATGATTGGGATGTTGTCGCCTGTGAGCGAACATCGATTATGACGCCGCTGCCATCGAGCATGCGTGGAAATGGAATGCCGCTATTGTAGAGCGAGCAATGAAATAGAGCTATGAAACCATAAGTGAGAAACATGATTGTCTATAATCATTGTTTAATGATTTGATGTTATTGATTATGATATTGGTATATGGCTCATGGAATTGTTAATCAATGTAATGATTAACTAGCATTTGGGAATTTAATGGTTTCAGTGTTTTGAGAACAGGGACAATACAGGAAACCCCGGATGAGGATGATACCATCCAGGGAGTATATTTTGTATTTCATAGCATTTACATTTATGTAAATTATGAATTGTATTGTTATGATTATTGGATTTGGAATATTGGTATGCTCACCCCGTGTGGGGCTGTCTCTGTTGGGGCAGGTGGCACAGGTGTAGCAGCAGCTTTGGAGTTGAGCTCGGGCTGTTGATTGAGGTACTTCCAGGATTGAGGTACCAGAGCTGGATGGATAGGCGCTCAGATCCAGAGTCGAGATCGAATTGCGCTTGAGAGGTGCTTCCAGGATCGAAGCACCAGTAACGGTATCCAGCAGAGTGTTTTATACATTAGATACACGCTTATTCATTGGGTGCTCTTATGTGAGTACATATTACGTGTATATGGAATGTATAAACGGGCTACGGCTCTTCTCTGTTCATTCATGGTTTGCACGCAATTAGATATAGAATTGCTAAATGAACTAAGAGCATGATAGTGTATTATGAGGGCGCATGTTATATGGATAATCATGGTTGGGGAGTTGGAATATTATGTGGTTTAAATGCAAGAAAATTTCTGGATAGCATAGTGTTGCACTTGCATATGGTTTTCCCCTGATAGTATGATTATATGCACTAATGATATGGCTTAATACACTAATAACGGGTTAAGGGCACCGGGGTCCTTACATTAGTGGTATCAGAGCAGTGGTTAGCTCTTTGGGGCTGTTGAAGGCCTGAAGCACGCTGATAAGGATGGGTAACACATATTTATGCATGATAGTAGTTAGTGTTGTGTGACACAACTATTTTGCTTATGTGCATTTGTGATATGTGATCATAGTGAAACGATTATATGTCATGACATCTATGGAATCATAATATAACCTGTTGATTATGATTGTGAGTTGTGACACAGGGACAACCAAATGGAGCATTTTGAAATGCATTGGGATATGGGAAGTACTTTGTACTCATAATTTATGCATTTACTCATTGTAATCATATTGTGGGGAATATGGATTATCGTATGCTCATGGTTTGGGATTGTTCCTGTAGGGACACTATGACGTGAAAGGCTAAGGCCATGGTTGAAAGATACGAAACGGTAACCTGCGTTTTATATACATCATGGAATTATGCATTGTGGTTGCATGTGTACATGTAGTGATGATTTTAATGCTTTTCCGCCAAATGTTGAAGCGAGGGGTGGGAGTGCCGCATGTCGCATTTGAGCGAGGTGCATTAAAATACACCCATGATGATGTATGTTGGAATATGGATTATGCTTTGTGATGCAGGTATGGATGAAATACTTGGTGAATATCCCATTAGTCATTGTTATGGATGAGTGATGATTTTAAATGCTTGCCGCTATTTGTTTGTTTTGTGCCGCTAAAATGTGAAGCGAGGGGTGGGAGCGCCGCATGTCACATTGAAGCGTGGTTATCACATGAGGCAAGGAAAGAATATTTGCCGCTAAAATGTGAAGCGAGGGGTGGGAGGGCCGCATGTCCATTTAAGCGAGGTTATTCTATGCCGCCTATATGTAAAGCGAGGGGTGGGAGTACCGCATGTTGTATTTGAGCGAGGGGCATTAAAATACACTACCGTGACAATGACTAGGGATCGGCTATATTGATTGGCGATGGTTCATGCCGCCAGGTATCTTGATAGCGATGGTTCATTCCGCTATATTGATTGGCGATGGTTCATGCCACCAGGTATATTGATAGCGACGGTTCATTCCGCTATATTGATTGGCGATGGTTCATGCCGCCAGGTATATCGATAGCGACGGTTCATTCCGCTATATTGATTGGCGATGGTTCATGCCGCCAGGTATATTGATAGCGACGGTTCATTCCGCTATATTGATTGGCGATGGTTTATGCCGCCAGGTATATTGATAGCGACGGTTCATTCCGCTATATTGATTGGCGATCGTTCATGCCGCCAGGTATATTGATAGCGACTGTTCATTCCGCTATATTGATTGGCGATGGTTCATGCCGCCGGATATATTGATAGCGATGTCACATTCCGCTATTCTATTGGCGATGGTTCATGCCGCCGGGTATTCTATTGACGATGATTCGTACCACCAGATATTACATAGCGACGGGTCATTCCGCTACACCTATGGCGATGGTTCATACCGCCGGATATCTATAGCGATGTCTTATGCCGCTAACTCTATGACGAGAGATCGTGCCGCTGATTCTATAGCGATGGGTTATACCGCTATGTGCGTAGAACTGGATTATGTCGCCTACGAGCGATGGATGCTACTTGTGTGCCGCTGGTGGACGATGGATACAGGTATTCCGCTATCTTGATAGCGATGAGGTATGGTGTATTACTTTTGTTAGCATCATTGTGGATACTACATGTTGTTATATACGTCATGTGTTTGACGATGAGATTATGGATGTCATGTATTGACATGTACTGTCATATGTTTGACGATGTTAATTGGATGTCATATGTTGACATATGCCGTCACTGGATGACGATGACATAGTTGATGTTCTATGTAGACGTGTAGCATCGTTTTGATGATTAATACATTTATGTTATGTATTGAGTTGTATTGTTTGAGTGCCTTTGATGGGCACATGGTAGTGTCTGGGTCACTAGTTGACGAGACTATTATTCCGAGCAAGTTGCTCGAAGAATTATTGGGTGCACCGTACATGGATTGTACCGCAGCACATATTTGGAGTATATATTGTTCGAGTAATGATACCCTTGGGTATACTCGCTGGTTTGGCTTAGGCCAAGTGATTGGTGGTAAGAGTAGTCCTTGAGGAAACTACTCGCTTGTTGTTTTGATCTGCGGTAGGCGTGATCACACTCATCCTGAGGGTGTGGGATAAGTCCTAATGGATTAGGATTGCTTCGTGGTTGAGCAAGGACAGCGGGATGTCCATTATGCTTTGGTTTAGAGAAATTTTGGGTGATGGCCCACTACTCTAAATGGATGTTACGGTATGGTATACCGGGTGGAACGTATGAGACATTGGTAGGCTTGATATGATCCTTTGGAGGCAGCGCTTGTTAGCCAGATATCGTGGCAATGTTATAACGTGCTTTTGATAGCCGTTATACTGCTCGTTGGATTCGAGTTCAGTGAATCGTATGATGATACGATGAGGACTTTTGGTAGACTCTTGTAGTCTCTTTGTAGCATGATGATTGAGGCAGGGAATACCTCGCGGAGACGTATATACGTCAAATGTTTTAAGAGGCTTGTTTTGCGACGACTCAATTTTGTTGGAAATACCAACGTGGGCGTCGACAAGTCGTTGTTAGCTCTGGCTGAGCATCTTTGCATATGGTATGCGACGGAAGTCACAATTGAAATTGTGTAGTATAGTTAGTGGAGTGACACTACTATATTGACTTTATCTCTTTGGAGAGATTTGTGTTGTACTGTCATGGAGGCAGCTAGTTTTGGTTGAGGGTTGATCGTGAATCAACCAGGGTAAGCCCTACTAGTGTTGGACTAGGTAATGGCTTCGTACTTCCAGTCAGACGTTCGAGGAGACGTCTCTGGGATGATGCTCGAGTGTGGGGTACTATGGCAATAGTACAGGGTATCGTTGTTTGAGTATACATGGCGTATACGAGTTTCGATTTGATGATAGTGGCTTCGATGCACTATTCTGAACCAATTGCATATTGTGGTTCCGAGATATATGTTGGTATATCCAGTTTTCCGGACGGTGGTTCGAGGTTGGAGGGTCATGGATTCATGACGCTATCCTTTTGGGAAAGGCGGTATTGTTATACCTGCCGGTTGAATCTTTGTTGCTTTGATTGTGTGGTGTTGATGTTGAAATCACACCCTTTGGCTTTGGTCTGTCGACCACTATTCTCCGTGGAGTGAGAATGATCGAGGTTTGACAGCAGATTTTGGGACTTTGGGTATGTTTGGAGATACCCGAGCCTATTGCTTTGAGTATGCCTGTTGTGGGTGCTTAGTCATGTATACCCGTGTATGTATACAGATGCCAACTCTATTTCGTTCCTTGTTGAACGTCGGTATAGTGCGCTTGGTTGATGAATCTCCGGTGGGAGATTGTGGCAATTCGAGATCGGTAATCTCGATGACACGATACATTCTGATGAATGATCGTGAGGGTTGTTTGACTTTCCCTGAGGAGGGATTGTCGTGTTTTGGGACCTTGGTAGTTCTTGTTGGATAATTCGATAGCCTTCCTGTTCCAGGATTGTTGAATCCCAGGATAAATGAGGGATGGCCAGGATTCGGATTTGTTCAGTGTCACGGTCGACGCGTGTTTGGGAATGCAATTGTTTGTCTTGCATGTCCCCTGTGGAACTTGAGACCTTGTAGAGTCTCGATAGTGTGTTTTGGACCAAGATGAGATTTCTTGGAACACATGGTTGTAGGCGTCTGTAGTGATGTGTTTTGTGTGGATTAGTGACCATGGTTTACCCGATCTGGATTGCAAGTGGTGCAACTACTCCTTTGGAGGAGATGATCGGGAAAGCGAAATCGGATTTTTCCGGGAGTATACTGATTGTATACTAGTGGTTCCCATCTTAACGATGTGTGTTAAGCATCGTGGCGAGTGGTGGATATCATTGAGAGATATCTATGTTAGAACCACTGGGGTTTTGATTGATTTGCAGTCATGGTGGACTGACTTCCGGGACGATTCACGTCGAGGTATGTTGTTATCTTTTGGGTTTATATTGGTTTTGGCATTTGCCCTATTGTAGAGCTTGATGCGAGATTGGTGTTCTCGTAGTTAATGATTTGATTCTATTGTGGTCCAGAATCGGGGTTGTGGCTTTACTTTGTTTGTGTAGTCCTGGTGCTACGTAGAGTATGCCGGTGCAAATTTCGAGGACGAAATTTTATTAGTGGGGGATAATTGTGATGTCCGGGGATTATGGTGTTAATCCCGGTGTGGTATTAATCCTTGATGGATTTGTAATTGTGGCAATTAAGAATTAATTGCGGTTTGGCATCTCTCGAGGTTGTTAAATGGGGCATTTGGGATCGTTGGATCCAAAGGATGAGATTGTATTCTCATTTTGGTGAAAAACCTATGAGTTGGGTTTTAGTAGGACTTGGTGTCCGGGGTGCCTTATGTTGGGACCAGTCTGGGGATTTGCTGTTGGAGAGAGAGTTTTTGAAAACAGATGATTGTTAATGAATCATGATGTATTTGTGGAGGTATTGGTATTTGGGGGCATTTTTGCTATATATACCAGTTGGACTCGGGATTCCGTCATTTGGAATCCATTTCTCTCCTCTCCTCTCTCACCCCAAACCCTTTCCCTTTTCCCCTTTCAAGAAAAATATCGATGGAACTCGATTTAGGGGCCGGATTTCTTGAAGAAAGATAGGTAATCTTCTTCTCCTCTCTTTTGGCTTCATTTTGGTAGTGGTTTGGTGTGTTATGGTTGAGCTTTTGGGTTGGATTTGTGTTTGGGGGTTTTGGGTTAAAATCTAATATGTTGATTTCTGTGTTTTTATGGAGTTTAATTGTTGTATTTGAGGTGTTGAGGTTGTATGGGGTGTTGGTTTGGAGTTTGGGTGTGAAAAACACCATTAAAGCTCGAGTTTTCGGAAAATCGCAGTCCGCGATCGATCTTGGCGAGACGCCGATCGATCGCGACATGCTACTGGATTTGGGAAGGCGATGAGCAGTAGCGGCGATCGATCGCGAGAAGTGGGCGATCGATCGCGAGGGCCTTGGCGATCGATCGCGAGATGTGGCGATCGATCGCAGCTTGTTTATTTTCAGACAGTAGGGTATGGCGATCGATCGCGGCTTGGCGCCGTTCGATCGCGGCCCTGTTCCGTTTGTTTTTTTCAAAATTTTGGAAAATGTTGGGATTTTGGAATCGGAGTTTTAAGTGGCCGTTTCCGGGGCAATGTCTACATTCCAATGGGAATGCTATGCTTTTAAAATGGATTGGTTGAGGCCAAAGTTTAATTAAACAAACTTTTTGGTTGGGTTTTTGGCTATCTATTAAACATATAAAATGGAATATTTTGGGTATTATGCATGCTTAGCCGGGGGGCTTTTATTTTTATAATCGTCATGGATTGACGATATGATTGGGAGTCTTGAACGTGCTTGGACACGTGGTTGCATGCTTATACTTGATTGGGAGTTGTTTATGTGTTTTAGCACATATCTCTCGAGGTAAGGAACTCAAGCGAAGTTTGGACTCGAGCTACGAAATTCTAAGGTACGTATGACGTAAGAGCATAGCCTTTTTTTATGATTGCAATTGTTGAGTGCTTGGTACACTGTATTGCAATGAATGTGTGTGGAAATGCATGACTCATGATATTAGCAATAGACGGAGATTGAAATGCATGGTTTATGGTACTTGCTTCAAATATCTATATATGCATTGAGAATCGCATGGTGCCGCTTTTGAGCGAGCAATGCTTGGGATGTTGTCGCCTGTGAGCGAACATCGATTATGACGCCGCTGCCATCGAGCATGCGTGGAAATGGAATGCCGCTATTGTAGAGCGAGCAATGAAATAGAGCTATGAAACCATAAGTGAGAAACATGATTGTCTATAATCATTGTTTAATGATTTGATGTTATTGATTATGATATTGGTATATGGCTCATGGAATTGTTAATCAATGTAATGATTAACTAGCATTTGGGAATTTAATGGTTTCAGTGTTTTGAGAACAGGGACAATACAGGAAACCCCGGATGAGGATGATACCATCCAGGGAGTATATTTTGTATTTCATAGCATTTACATTTATGTAAATTATGAATTGTATTGTTATGATTATTGGATTTGGAATATTGGTATGCTCACCCCGTGTGGGGGCTGTCTCTGTTGGGGCAGGTGGCACAGGTGTAGCAGCAGCTTTGGAGTTGAGCTCGGGCTGTTGATTGAGGTACTTCCAGGATCGAGGTACCAGAGCTGGATGGATAGGCGCTCAGATCCAGAGTCGAGATCGAGTTGCGCTTGAGAGGTGCTTCCAGGATCGAAGCACCAGTAACGGTATCCAGCAGAGTGTTTTATACATTAGATACACGCTTATTCATTGGGTGCTCTTATGTGAGTACATATTACGTGTATATGGAATGTATAAACGGGCTACAGCTCTTCTCTGTTCATTTATGGTTTGCACGCAATTAGATATAGAATTGCTAAATGAACTAAGAGCATGATAGTGTATTATGAGGGTGCATGTTATATGGATAATCATGGTTGGGGAGTTGGAATATTATGTGGTTTAAATGCAAGAAAAATTTTTATAGATAGCATATGGTGTTGCACTTGCATATGGTTTTCCCCTGATAGTATGATTATATGCACTAATGATATGGCTTAATACACTAATAACGGGTTAAGGGCACGGGGTCCTTACAATCTTTGTCTCTTTCACTTGGTTGGTTCCTTCATGACAATTTTGCAATTTGTCCCATATCTCTTTAGCGGTTGAGCACATTGAGATCCGGTTGTACTCCTTCATATCTAAAGCACAATGCAAAATATTAATAGCTTTAGCATTTTGTGAAATTAATATCATATCCGCTCTAGTGAAATCGTCCATTTCTTTGGGAACACTTATTCCCCCAACTTCCTTTAAAGGAATGTGTGGACCTTTCACTATGATCTTCCAAAGGTAATAATCAACGGATTGGATGTATAGAGAAATTCTATTCTTCCAATAACCGTAATTATCACCCGTGAAGAGCGGAGGTCTATTTGTCGATTGACCTTGAGCAAACTCATTTGATAGATTAGCCATAAAAATGATTTGATTTAAAAACAAAAATCAAATGGCTCTGATACCACTTGTTGGAATCGAAGAGGGGGGGGTGAATGAGATTCCTTGGCTACTTTAGCTTTTTAAAATGAGTTTGCAAAATTAAAATAATTTGCGCTTGCGGAAGGCTTAACGTCAATCGATAAATAAAAAAGAATAAGTAAATAAATGCGTAATGAAATTAAAGCGGTAAATAACAAGAAGATTTGTTATAGAAGTTCGGCGATGAATCGCCTACGTCTCTTCTTTCCGGTTAGATAACCTCCAACCGAGGTTTCACTAGAATAAATGATCTTGGCCTTGAGGGCTCCAAGTTAGCCACAACCCAACTCTTCCCGAGTTTACAAAGCTCTTCCTGAGCACAATACTTTTCACGAGTACACTAAGCTCTTCACGAGCTACCAACACTCTTAACGAGTCTTCTTGGCCTTAAGGGCTCCAAGGATAGCCACAACACATGCACCAACTTCACTTGTTGATGACTTTACAATTTCCAACTTGCTTTGGTGTTGGAGGACCTTTACAATAAACTCAACAAAAACACCTTCACGGTGTACCCACAAGAAGAAAACAAGACTCTAACAAAAAGAATGAATTACAAACTCCAATACAACAACAATGTATGGAGATTGCAAAGCTAATTGAAATTTGAATGATCAAAGCTTTGTAGAAGTTTGTAGGCTTGTTTCTTCTCTTCAAAATGCTCCAAAGCATCAATATTTATAGTGTAGGAGGCCCCCTAGGCTCCTACTAGCCGTTGCTACACATAAGGCTGAAATCACTCCTGCATCGGCTCAGACATCGCCTCAGGCGATCACCATCGCCGCGCCCCAACGGTCAGCAGATTACACGCATCGCCTCAGGCGATCGGTAGATCACCTCAGGCGATCAATTGCTCAAATAACGGTCGTAGCCTCAGCATCTCAAAATCTTCATCGCCTCAAACGAACCAACCATCGCCTCAGGCAATCAGTCCATCGCTTCAGGCGATCATCGCCTAGCCTCGGGCGAACTCCTTCAGCGCGCATGGCTTGGCGTCGCCTCTGTCGATGGCCGTGGCGAAGTCTCCCTGGCTGCCATCGCCTGGGGCGATGGTCACCATCGCCTGGGGCGATCCAGCCCAGAACATGCACAATCGATTTCTTCATTTCAATCCACTTTTAATCACTTAATCTGCACACTAAGTAGACACGTTATTATAACAAACACAAGTTTTGTTGATCATCAAAACTCAAAAATAAACCGGAGATAAATTAACGCATTAAACACAACCATGTGTTTAAGGCTCAACAATGTCTATGTAGACGTGTGGTGTCATTTCGATGAATGATACATTTGTGTGTATGTATTTAGTCGAATGGTTTGAGTGTCAATGGTGAGCACATGGTAGTGTCTGGGTCACTAGTTGACGAGAGCTTTATGTCGAGCAGGTTGCTCGAAGAATTATTGGGTGCGCTGTACAGGAAGTGTACGGCAACACATATTTGAGTTATATATTTTACGAGTAGTGGTACCTTTGGGTATACTCGTTGGAATGGCTATGGCCAAGTGATTGTGAGTAGGAGTAGTTATTGAGGAAACTACTCAATTTTGTTGGGAGTACCAACATGAGTGTCGACAAGTCATTTTTGGCTCTGGTTGAGCATCTTGCATATGGCATGCAATGGGGGACACAATTGGATTGTGAGATATAGTTAGTGGGGCGACACTACTATATTGATTTTATCTCTTGGAGAGATTTGGATTGTACTGTCATGGAGACAGCTAGTTTTGGTCGAGGGTTGATTGTGAATCAACCAGGGTAAGCACTGCTAGTGTTGGACTAGGTGATGGCTTTATATTTCCGGCGAGACGTTTGAGGAGGCACCTCTGGGGAGATTCCCGAGGTTTGTGGAGTACTATAGCATTAGTACAGAGCATCGTTAGATGTGTATACGTTGTGTATATGGATTTTGATTTGGTAATAGTGGCATTGAGGCACTATTCTGAACCAGTTATGTATTTGTTGGTTCCAGGATATATTTTGGTATAAATATATCCAGTTCCGAACGATGGTTCGAGGTTGGAGGGTCATGAATTCATGACACTTTCCTTATGAGGAAAGAGTATTGATATACCTACCGGTTGGGAATCTTTAGGAGATTCGTTGAGTCGATTTTGTGCGGTGTTGATGTCGGAATCACACCATTGGTCGTTGGTTCGTCAATCGTCATTCTCCGTTGAGTGAGAATAATTGGGGATTGACAGTTGTTTTTTGGGCTTTGGGTATGATTGGTGATACCCGAGTCGATTGCATTGAGTATGCATGTTGTATTGATACTTAGGCATGTATACCAGTGTGTGTATACAAATGCCAGCATTTATTTGGTCCTCGTCGAGCATCGGGTTAGTATGCTTGGATGAATGAATCTCCGGTGAGAGATTGTGGCACCTTGAGATTGGTAATCTCGATGGCACGATGTATTCTGAAGTCGTGAGGTTTGGTTAACTTCCTCCGAGGAGGAATTGTAGTATTTTGGGATCATGATAATTCTTTACTGGTTAATTCGATAGCCTCCCTGTGTGAGGATTGTTGAATCCTGGTGTAAACGAAGGATGGCCAGAATTCGGATTTGTTAAGTGTTGTGGTTGATACATGTGGCGGGAACGCAATTGATTGTTCTTGCATGTCCTTTCGAGAATTTGAGACCTTGTGGAGTCTTGATAGTGTGTTTGGACCAAGATGACAATTTTTGGAAGACACGGAAGTAGACATCCTTGGAGATGTGTTTTGTGTCGATCGGTGGCCGTAAGTTGCCCGATCCGTGTTGCATGGTGGTGCAACTACTCCTCTGTTGGAGACGGATTTGGAAAATGGAAACCGGATGTGGTTTAGGTACACTGTTGTGTACTGATGGTTTTTGTGATGTCCCCGAAATAATTAAATGCAAGTTGGGCATTAATTATGTTATGTGATTTTTTATGGTGATAATTAATATATGTGTTGGAATAATTATCATATGGAAATGCATGGTCACATGGAAAGAGTGACCCGTGAGTGCATTTCAGGGTACATGTTGGGCATGTTGGGAGAATTGAATATTAGCATGATTTATTTGTTATAGTTATCAATTAAATGGAAAGCATGAGTTTAATTGTGATTTTGGTGCATATTGGTGCAATGTTTTAAAATACCATGTTGGGGTATTTTTATAAATCATGATTAATAGTGGATATGCAAATTTAATTAATCCCCAAATAACCCACTAATACCCCCCAACCCCACAAAAACCCATCACTCTTTCTATTTTTCCCCAAATCACTTCTCACAAACCCTTCCCTCCTCATTTTCGTTTTTGAGCAAAGAGTGGAAGAGAAGTCTTTCCAAAAACTTGTTTTGTGGGATTTAGTGTGAGTTTTGGAGTCCCCAAGAGGTATGGGTACCTCCCTAATGTTTTTGTTGTGTTTGGATTGAGTTTGTGGTGGTTTTGATATGGTTTTGAAATGGGTTAATTTGGGTTGGTATTATTTTGGTTGAATGTTGGATTTTTGAGATGTTTAAAGTGTATTTGGAAGGTTTTATTGTGTTTGATGTTGTTGGTTTGATGGTAGGGGAGTTGGTATGGATTGGAAATGAGTTTTGGAGCAAAAATGACGACTTTTTTGTAGTGCAGGACTCGGCGATCGATCGCCCGTTTTTGGCGATCGATCCCCCGTTTTTGGCGATCGATCGCGAGCTGGAAGTGTGCTCCAGAAGCTTTTGGCGATCGATCGCCACACTTGGGCGATCGATCGGCGAGGTTGGCGATCGATCGCGCCAAGTGTGGCGATCGATCGCCGAAAGAAAAAAAATTTGAGATTCGGGCAGTGTGATCTCGCGATCGATCGGCCCTTTGCAGCGATCGATCGCGAGTCACAAAATGTGATGTTTTTGGTTATTTTTGTAGGATTTTTGGTATTGGACTATTATTAGGTTCTAATATTGATTTGTGTGAATATGTAGAACCATCCCAGGTGGCAACACAGCCAAGGAAGTGAAGTCCTACCACATCCTACTTTTGGAAAGGTACGTAGAAGACGTACGGGCACCCAACGGTACATGTATCTAATATACTCATTGTTTATGCATTGTGGATGCGAGTATATATGGTATTATGCATTGTGGATGCAAATACATGTGGAATTATGCATGATGATTGTATATGCATATGATGGTTATTGGTGCACATCCCATGAGTCATGGTCATCCCTTGATGATTTTAATGCTTGCCGCTATTTGTTTTGTTGCCGCTAAATGTGAAACGAGGGGTGGGAGCGCCGCATGTCACATTTAAGCGTGGTTATCATATGAGGCGAGGAAAGAATATTTGCCGCTCAATGTGAAGTGGTAGCGTTTATCGCGTACGCCCAAATTAACCCTCTCAAGTTAATAACAGTAATGAATGTAGAAGCGTGAGTAGGGATCGATCCCACGAGGAAGGTTATATCTTTGTGTTAACTTATGCAAACGAAAATAAAAAGGGGTTTTGAAATCAAAGTAATAATACTACGATGCAAAATTAAACTAATATGCAAAATTATCTAGATGAATTAACTTATGAGAAAAGTGCGATTCTCGGTCTTCGGTTAACTTTACAATTGGCGTTTACTATCTCGATCATCGATCTTCACAAATGGTTCAATTTCCATATGAATATTCATCATGGACGTTTAATCCAATAATCAAAGTCCTATCTCACCTTAAGTTTAGTTAAGTAGCCCAAGCGTTCTAGTTTAACCCTTATCACACAATCAATCAAAATATAAGCGATTAAGATTTAAATCGATGATAGCATATGAACGAGTGAGATCGATGAAGCTAAACAACATAATCCAAGCGTCTATGTTTAATCTAGTCAATTGTTTACCCTAAGAATTTAACAAACTCACAAACGGAATTTAATCAATCTTAGTTGCTTCGTAAATTAGAGGGATCAAACGATTCCGTATTTGATATCTAATTTAGCTTTAAATTGTATGAACAATAGTTAGGTGATCAGTCCAACAGAAAAACAATTGATACTCAATGCAAATCAACAATCAAAACTTATCTCACAAGAATTGTAAACATCCAATGTATCGTTTTCCTCAACCGAGAATCACAAAAGTATTTAGCTACTCATAACTAGATTAACAACAATCAAAATTAATCTAAGAAACATCAAACTAATAGGAGAAGAAAGAATTACTAAAAGGGATCACGTTTCCGGCTTGTCGATTCCGGTTCCGTTCTTCGCGTTGTTCTTGATAAAAGTTGAAAGAAAAATTATTCTAAAATCTAAAATTATTCTAAGAGTATGAAAAACTATCAAAAACTCAATTCTTCTCGAGTTACGGGGGTTGGTGGCTGATAAAATAGGTTACAATCTTTTAAACATGGTAAAAGACCTAATGTGATGACCAGGGATCATAGTTATTAATCCCGGAGTGTTAATAACCCCTAAAGTTGTTTTACGTGGCGATTTGGAGTTTAATCGTATTGTTGGGCCTTTCGGGCTCGTCTATTTGGGTAGTTGGGATCGTTGGATCCCGAGGTTGAGATTGTATTCTCATTTCGGTGAAAAACCTAAGAGTTGGGTTTTAGTGTGACTCGGAATCTGGGGTGCTTTGTGTGGGCAGCGGTAGGGGGTTTTGGAGTTAGAGAGAGAATTTTTGAAAACTGATGATTTTTAATGAATCATGATGTATTTGTGGGGCTATTAGTATTTCGGGGTATTTTTGCTATAAATACCAGTTGAACCCGAGATTTTAATTATTGGAAGCCTTTTTCCTCACCTTGCCGTCTCTCTCTCCCCGCGCCCTTTTCCCGTCGCCCCAACCCCCGCGCGTAAAAGCGCCGCGCCCACCGCCATCCGGCGCGTCCGACCCACCAACGGCTTCGTCTCTTCCAGGCGCACCTTCCCATACCAAGAATTTGAAGTTTCGTCGAGAATCGCGTTCGGATTTGCCAGAAAAGCGCAAGGGTTCGAAAATTCGAATCTGTCCGATTTGGGGCTCGATTTTTGGTACGTTTTTGGGGCTTTTCTTCAGGTGTTTTTGGGGCTTTTTGTGCTGTTAATTGGGTCGAAAATTTCATACTTTATGGTTCAAAAATTTGTTGACAATTGGTTCGAATTGTGGTGTTCTTTTTTTTCGAAAATCTTGCTGATTTTTGGATAGATTCTTATGCTTCACATGGTTCAGCTTTTGAGTCTCTTTGGTGATGCTTATGGTTCGAATTTTGCCCTGTATGAGGGTTTGGGTTCGAAAATTGGGGTTTTGGCTGGAGGGGTGATTATTCATGTTGTTGATTGATTAATTCATGTTTTAAATGATTTATGGTGCTTATTTGGGTTCGAATTGTGTTGTGAGGGTTCGAAAATTTATGGGGAGTTCTTGAGCAATTTTCGTACATGTCTCATTCGATTTCCCTCCCTGCATGTGCTCTACCCCGGGTCTTTTAAATGGTAAATTGTCGTGTGTTGACAATAATTTTCTGTAGCATGGGTTGCATGTTCGTAAATAATTGTGAATTATTTATCGTGTTAGCACATCGTTCCTCGGGGCATGGAACTCGAGCAAGGTTTGGCTCGGACTTCGGAGATTTAAGGTGCGTGCGACGTAAAAGCATTACTTTATATTAGAGCATTTGTGAAATGCATAATGTATTTTGATTGCATTAAATGGTTGTGTGCATGGGTATATGTATGTGTTGAGATAGCTATGGGGCGACCAAATCTCGATATCGCTGCAACAAGCGTGCGTGATACTAGAGTAGTATAACCTTACATGATATATGGGGTACTGGATTTATATGACCATTATAGGGCATTGAGATGCCTGAGAATGACCGTAGAATCATGTAATCATTATAAGACATTTGAGATGTCTGAGTATAAAGGGGGCATTGGTAAAATAAATGCGAGGCATTTGAGCTATCTGTGATTGATAGCGAAGTTGAGAAATCAGTATTTGATATTAAGATATCTATATTTGCATGTATAATGAATTTGGAATCACTATTTATTGATATTCGAGAATCAGGCATGCGATGAGTTAAATCAATGTGTTGATTTACTGATTTTTGATATTTGATGATTGTGTGAACAGGGACAGTACACGGAATCCCGGATGAGGACGTTGCCATCCAGGGAGTATCATTTAAAATTCATTAGTATTTACTTTTGTTGTAAATTATGAATTTCATTTTTGTGATTATGGGATTTTGTGTATTGGTATGCTCACTCCGTTGGGGGGGCTGTCTCTGTTGGGGCAGGTGAACAGGTACATCGATGGCTGTGGAGCTGAGCTCGAGCTGTTGATTGGATGTACTCCCAGGATCGTGGTACCAGGGCTTGATGGAGCACGGTATCGTATAGAGTACTTATATACACTCGAGGGTTATATACACATTTATGATGCTCGCATGTGAGCACGGTTATACTTGTATATGTGTTGTATATAAAGGCATGAGCCTTTCTCTCTTTCATTCTATGTTGCATTCAATTAAGGGTAGAATTGCTAATGATATGAGAGTCATTGGTGTATTATGTGGGTGTTGAAACCCACTTATGTTGTCCTATGTGTGGTGTCTTCCCTGGCTGGGAATTTACCTAGTGTTGCTGTATTCTGTTGAATATTGTGTTTTCCCTGGCCGGGAACTATGTTATGTGATGTGCTTTTGTTTCGGGATAGCTCAATTTATGGGGAGACTCTGCCCAAATTTTTATAAAAGTCCTCAATGTAAAAAGTGGTGTAATGGGGATGGTCTATGAGTCTATTTGTGGGTAGAGATGATCTTATAACGTTGAATATTAAAGAAATTTTGTAATTGCCATTCAATGCTAAAGTATCATCTGAGTTTCCCGATTGATTTTTATTGAAAGCATGTGCCACACATAGTGGTTAATACACTAATCAAGGGTTAAGGGCTTGGGGTCCTTACATTAGTGGTATCAGAGCAGTGGTTGCTCATTGGGGCTGTTAAGGGCCTAGGAAGTTATTGATAGCACATATTTATGCATGATGGCATTAATGTTGTACGACATAACTAATTGTTTATGTGCTTTTATGATATGAAAAATGGTATTGCTAACCATTGTGGTTGTAGGAATCGTGTGGAACACGATAGGATGGCATTAATAGTGATGTCTCGCACTCCGTGTGTTACGTGCCAAGGAATCTGATTTTGTAAGAGAATCAGGTAAAGGGATAATTCCGATCTCTTGGTATACGTATTGACTTGCAAGTGGTTGCATATATGCATTGAATGTTTGATGCATAGCGTATATGGCTATTGTTGCTAACCATGATGGTTGCAGGTACAGGAAATATGGAGTATAAAAAGGAATGATGATTATACATTCCAGGAGTCTTGTTTATCACAGTGAGAATTTTTATACTTACGTTTTACCGCTAAAAATGTGGAGCGGGAGAGGGGAGGCTCGCTTGCACATGGAGGCGGGGTATTCCATACTAAGCGAGGATGAGATACCGCTTGTATGAAGAAGCTTATGCTTGTACCGCTAAAAATGTGGAGTGGGAGGGGGGAGGCTCGCTTGCACATGCAGGCGGGGTATTCCATACTAAGCGAGGATGAGATACCGCTTGTATGAAGAAGCGATGATGAGATGCCGCTTGTTGTGATGATTCATCTCTTTGTGATGATTGGCGATGGTTTATACCGCCGGACACGGATGATAGCGGTGATGTATTCCGCTACGTCGATTTATATACGTTTCTTTATGAGGACACGGATGATAGCAGTGATGTATTCCGCTGTGTCGATTTATATTCATTTCATTATGAGGACACGGATGATAGCGGTGATGTATTCCGCTGTGTCGATTCATATTCATTTCTTTATGGGGACACGGATGATAGCGGTGATGTATTCCTCTGTGTCGATTTATATGCATTTCTTTATGAGGACACGGATGATAGCGGTGATGCATTCCGCTGTGTCGATTTATATTCATTTCTTTATGAGGACACGGATGATAGCGACGATGTATTCCGCTGTGTCGATGATGATGATTCATTCCTCTATGATGATGGGCGATGATTCATACCGCCAGACACATGTATAGCGATGAGACATTCCCCTGTGTCGGTTGATGATGGTTCACGCCGTTGAGCATATGTATATGATGATTTACGATGACTCATTCTTCTATGAGGATTGGCGATGATTCGTGCCGCCGGATATGTTGATAGCGATGCCTCTTTCCGCTATTATGTGGACGATGATTCATGCTCAGGTGTATAGCGAGGTTTCATGCCACTTATTATATGACGAGGTATCATGCCGTCGATCTTATAGCGATGGATTGTGCCGCTATGTACTCAGCACAGGATTTTGACGCCTTCGAGCGATGGGTGCTGATTACGCACTATTACCGAGTGACGGAGACAGGTATGCCGCTATCTTGTTAGCGATGAGGTATGAAATATTGCTATTCTATTAGCATTATTGTAGCTAGCATGTGTTGATATGCATGTTTTATTATGACTATTTTATTAGCATAATGGTGGATGGCATACGTTGATGTACATGGACCGTCACGAGTTGACTAGGTTGTTTGGATGTCATTGTTGACATGTATCGTCACTAGTTGACGATGCCTTTAGATGCCATGAGTGGGCATGTGTCGTCACGGGATGTCGATGACGATGGTGTAGGAGATGTCTTTTAGACATGCATCATCGTTACGATGAACAATACGTTGAGTATACGTATTCAGTTGTATGCCTTGGGTGCCAGTGCCGAGCACAAGGTGGTGTTTACGTCACCGATTGACGTGACCCTTATACCGAGCGGGCTGCTCGAGGAATGGATGGACGAGTTGTACTTGTGATTGTACCGCATCATATGTTTGAGGTGATCATATTACGAGTGGTGATACCCTTGGGGTATGCTCGTTGGAATGGCTTTTTGGCCATGTTTTTGACGACAGGAGTAATCATGGAGGAAATTACTCGCTTTCTGTCGATATGACATGTGGTAGACATGGTCACACCACCCTTGAGGGTGTAGAATGGGTCCTAAAGGATTAGGATCAGGTTACGTTAAGTACATAGGGACACTGGAGTGTTCAAGGTGTATCGGCATTGGAGGAACGTTGGGTACAGAACCACTACTCTATTGATTTTTTTTCTTCCCACGGTATGGTATGCCGTGCGGAAACGTCCATCTTATTGGTAGGTTTGAGGTGAACCTAGAGAGGCAGCGACTAGTTGTCTGCCGCGTGTGTGCAGCACCATGAGGGGCTTGCTAGAGCCGTTATACTGCTCGTTGGAACCAGGTTTGGCAAATCGTAAGGTGATACGATGTGGATTGTGGTGGACTCTAGTAGTCACCACGTCATTTGAGGTTGAGGTTGTGCATGCCTCACTGAAACATGTATACATTTATGTTTAATCTTGGTGAGACTTGTCTGGGACAGCTCATGATGTTGGAGTACCAACAAGAGAGTCATCAAGTCGTTGTTGACTCGATCTGAGGGAATCCGTGTATTTGGGATGCAATGGGTGCTATTGTATCCAGGTTTTCCGAACGGTGATTCGAGACTAGTGGATCTCGAGTTCGATGACACTTCCCTTGTGAGGAAGGAGGTAGTATTATACCTATTTGGGAATCTTTGAAAGATTCGGTAAGTTGGTGCATGTGGTGTTGATTTTGGGAATCACGCCGTGTTGTTGATCGTCGATTATCATTCTTCACTGGATGGGAATGACTCAGAAATGACGGTTGTGTTTGGGGCTTAGGGGTATGTTGTAGATACCCGAGCCGAGTGCATTGAGTATGCATGTGATGTCCGTGCTCAGGCAGGTATACCGGTGAGTATACGGATGCCAGTTATTGATTTCCTTTTGTCAAGCATAGAGTTATGCTATTTTTGGATGGTTAAATCTCTGATGAGAGATATGGAACACCTTGAGATTGGGAATCTCCATGGCACGATAATTATGATGAATAATCGTGAAGTTAGTTGACTTCCCTTGAGGAGGGATTACCTTGTGTGGGTTGAGGTGTTTCCTTGTTGGTGTTTCCCTTCGAGTTTTCGATAGCCTTCCCAAGTTTGGATTGTTAAGTCCTAGGATTATCAAGGGATGGCAGGAATTCGGATTGGTTGGGTGTCGATGTCGACACAAGCGTTGAGGATGCAATGGGTTTATTGCATGTCCTTTCAGAATTTGAAACTCTGTGGAGTTTCGATTGTTTATTTATGACCAGGATGTGGTTCTTGGAATATCCTGAGGTGGACATCTTGTGAGATATCTTTTGTGTGAATCTGTGGCCGTGAGTTGCCCAAATTGAGTTGCAATGATGCGACTGCTCCTTCGATGGAGGAGGTTTGAAAGTCGAAACCAGGTTTGGTATGTGTACACCGTGGTAAACTAGTGTTTCCCTCGTAACGATGTATGTTAGACATCGTGAGTCATGGTAGATACGTCATTGAATTGAATGATATCTACGATGGAATCGGGAGCGATTCAAATCCTTGCAGTTTCAGTTGACTAACTGCTTTTGGATTGTTAGCGTTATGTTGTGCCGACGTTCTTTCGTTTTTGGTGGACTGGAAGGGTTATTTCATTCCAGAGTTTGGTGCGAGGTAGGTACCCTCGCATTTAGTAATACGATTCTGATATAGTCAAGAATCAAGGTTATGGCTTCATGTCGTTGTGTAGCCTGGGTGTTACGTGTTACACCAGTGCTAATTTCGAGGACGAAATTCTTTTAGTGGGGGATATTGTGATGACCAGGGATCATAGATATTAATCCCGGAGTGTTAATAACCCATAAAGTTGTTTTACGTGGCGATTTGGAGTTTAATCGTAGTGTTGGGCCTTTCGGGCTCGTCTATTTGGGTAGTTGGGATCGTTGGATCCCGAGGTTGAGATTGTATTCTCATTTCGGTGAAAAACCTAAGAGTTGGGTTTTTAGTGTGACTCGTAATCTAGGGTGCTTTGTGTGGGCACCGCTAGGGGGTTTTGGAGTTAGAGAGAGAATTTTTGAAAACAGATGATTTTTAATGAATCATGATGTATTTGTGGGGCTATTAGTATTTCGGGGTATTTTTGCTATAAATACCAGTTGAACCCGAGATTTTAATTATTGGAAGCCTTTTTCCTCACCTTGCCGTCTCTCTCTCCCCGCGCCCTTTTCCCGTCGCCCCAACCCCCGCGCGTAAAAGCGCCGCGCCCGCCGCCATCCGGCGCGTCCGACCCACCAACGGCTTCGTCTCTTCCAGGCGCACCTTCCCATACCAAGAATTTGAAGTTTCGTCGAGAATCGCGTTCGGATTTGCCAGAAAAGCGCAAGGGTTCGAAAATTCGAATCTGTCCGATTTGGGGCTCGATTTTTGGTACGTTTTTGGGGCTTTTCTTCAGGTGTTTTTGGGGCTTTTTGTGCTGTTAATTGGGTCGAAAATTTCATACTTTATGGTTCAAAAATTTGTTGACAATTGGTTCGAATTGTGGTGTTCTTTTTTTTCGAAAATCTTGCTGATTTTTGGATAGATTCTTATGCTTCACATGGTTCAGCTTTTGAGTCTCTTTGGTGATGCTTATGGTTTGAATTTTGCCCTGTATGCATGAGGGTTTGGGTTCGAAAATTGGGGTTTTGGCAGGAGGGGTGATTATTCATGTTGTTGATTGATTAATTCATGTTTTAAATGAATTATGGTGCTTATTTGGGTTCGCATTGTGTTGTGAGGGTTCGAAAATTTATGGGGAGTTCTTGAGCAATTTTCGTAGATGTCTCATTCGATTTCCCTCCCTGCATGTGCTCTACCCCGGGTCTTTTAAATGGTAAATTGTCGTGTGTTGACAATAATTTTCTGTATGAGGATTATGGGTGTGCTTGAGCATGGGTTGCATGTTCGTAAATAATTGTGAATTATTTATCGTGTTAGCACATCGTTCCTCGGGGCATGGAACTCGAGCAAGGTTTGGCTCGGACTTCGGAGATTTAAGGTACGTGCGACGTACGAGCATTACTTTATATTAGAGCATTTGTGAAATGCATAATGTATTTTGATTGCATTAAATGGTTGTGCGCATGGGTATATGTATGTGTTGAGATAGCTATGGGGCGACCAAATCTCGATATCGCTGCAACAAGCGTGCGTGATACTAGAGTAGTATAACCTTACATGATATATGGGGTACTGGATTTATATGACCATAGAATCATGTAATCATTATAAGACATTTGAGATGTCTGAGTATAAAGGGGGAATTGGTAAAATAAATGCGAGGCATTTGAGCTATCTGTGATTGATAGCGAAGTTGAGAAATCAGTATTTGATATTGAGATATCTATATTTGCATGTATAATGAATTTGGAATCACTATTTATTGATATTCGAGAATCAGGCATGCGATGAGTTAAATCAATGTGTTGATTTACTGATTTTTGATATTTGATGATTGTGAGAACAGGGACAGTACACGGAATCCCGGATGAGGACGTTGCCATCCAGGGAGTATCATTTAAAATTCATTAGTATTTACTTTTGTTGTAAATTATGAATTTCATTTTTGTGATTATGGGATTTTGTGTATGCTCACCCCGTTGGGGGGGGCTGTCTCTGTTGGGGCAGGTGAACAGGTACATCGATGGCTGTGGAGCTGAGCTCGAGCTGTTGATTGGATGTACTCCCAGGATCGTGGTACCAGGGCTTGATGGAGCACGGTATCGTATAGAGTACTTATATACACTCGAGAGTTATATACACATTTATGATGCTCGCATGTGAGCACGGTTATACTTGTATATGTGTTGTATAGAAAGGCATGAGCCTTTCTCTCTTTCATTCTATGTTGCATGCAATTAAGGGTAGAATTGCTAATGATATGAGAGTCATTGGTGTATTATGTGGGTGTTGAAACCCACTTATGTTGTCTTATGTGTGGTGTCTTCCCTGGCTGGGAATTTTCTTAGTGTTGCTGTATTCTGTTGAATATTGTGTTTTCCCTGGCCGGGAACTATGTTATGTTATGTGCTTTTGTTTCGGGATAGCTCTCTGCCCAAATTTTTATAAAAGTCCTCAATGTAAAAAGTGGTGTAATGGGGATGGTCTATGAGTCTATTTGTGGGTAGAGATGATCTTATAACGTTGAATATTAAAGAAATTTTGTAATTGCCATTCAATGCTAAAGTATCATCTGAGTTTCCCGATTGATTTTTATTGAAAGCATGTGCCACACATAGTGGTTAATACACCAATCAAGGGTTAAGGGCTTGGGGTCCTTACACCTAATTTCCTGATTTTCGGACTCTTCGGCCTTGAATGTGGCGATCGATCGCTGCATTATTTTTTTCGAAAAAACCCTTGAGGCGATCGATCGCTATAAAGTGGCGATCGATCGCCGAGCTCCAGTAGACTTTGGCGATCGATCGCCACTTCTTCGCGATCGATCGCTAACCCGTAAATTTTGTTGCAAAAGTTTCTGTCCATAGGCGATCGATTTCCTCTTCCGAGCGATCGATTGCCACCTCCAAAATTACATTTTTGCCCTTTTCTTGATCAACTTTGAGTCCTTGTCATGTCCATGTCTCTCCTTGGTCTTTACACATCGTTTTTAGCTCGTTTTCTTCGATTGTACCTACAATTACACAAATATACGATTAGGTAGCATACGTATCAAATTATCTATCAAAACCTACCAAATCGTAGACAATTAAGACTAAAGATGTGTCTATTTCTAGTCACATCAAACTCTCCCATACTTACTCTTTACTCGACCTCGAGTAAACAAATAAAACTACAATATTTTTGGTTGGCTCATAGGTTCATAACAAAGCAACTTGTCCTCACTTTAATGCCTCAACAATTTTAACATGCATAATAATGAACGGCGGTGAAAAGTTAACAGTGGAACAAGTACAATCCCTAAACATTTCGTACCCAACGAAGTAGTGAACGTGTGTGTGTGGTCATAAACAAGTGTTGTGTACAAATTATAGATCCAAAATATGCAAAGCCATAATAGTTCAAGTCATACACTAACACAAGTATAAGCTCACTTGCACACCCTTCTCCACTATCTTAGCCACATTGCAAACACAAATCAAATAGGTCTTTATTAGCTTGTAGCTTGGCCTAGGTATTGGCTTATGAAAGAAAGGGTAAGGATATTCAAACAAGAGAGTATGATGAAATGCACACTAAAAGCTTCTCTTCTTGTATGAATTTTTCAACTTTGTTCTTTTTCACAAGGTTATTTCAACACTTCTCTACTTTTGTGCCTTGGCTCCCCTTGGAGTCATATTTCTATCTATTTTTTCAAGGCATCCCTTTTTCTTTCATGCATTTCATTCTTTTGACAATTAAGCTCACAAATATACTTCAATGATTCCCAAGTGCATTTGAATGAAATACATCATACTCCCTTAAAAGGTATGGATTAAAATCACATTTAGACTTAAAGGGTAGGATGATAAGCTAGTCAAGAAATGTTGAATGGGGGTCTTTAGTATGCTTAGCATACTACCATTCTTTTACATTTAAGGCTCAAAATAGGTACTAGAGAATGATTTTGTTTACATGGTAGGCTTGAAAGGCACAAACGCATCAAAGATCGCCTATATCACTTTCATGTTTGCAAGTAGTCTAGACACACGCCTCAAAGAGCATGTAGTTAAGTTCTAGCATGTATTAGAGACTTCTTAAGACTATCACAAAGTTCACACAATCTTCACTAATTTATGCACACTTCACAAGTCATGACAATAATGTGCTCAAAATATTCAACTTACTAAGTTAAAGTACACTTTGCATTAGAGTTCAAAGTGTTCCAAGGTTAACAATTCACCTATGTTCAAAAGCATGCATGATATCAGTTAGGTTTCATCATGGGCTAGTGATTCTAAGCATGTGTTCATTACTAACTATGAACTCAAAATTTTCAAATTTTTGATTTTTTTTTTTTTGTATTTTTGAAATAAGAAAAACAATAACATACTACTAATCCCTCCCCCATACTTAAATCTTACATTGTCCCCAATGTAAGGCAAAAATACTGTGATATCCCCGAAATGGTTAATTGCAATTTGGTGCATTAATTGTGTTTATTATGATTAATTATGGTAGTAATTAATTATGTGTTGGTATTATTATGTGGAAATGCTTAGTCATGTGTTAAAGTGACCCGGGATAGCATTTCAGGGTGCATGTTGGGTATGTTGGGAATTATGGTTGGAAGCATGATTTATTTGCCATGGTTAGCAATTAATTAGAAATCATGTGTTTAATTGGTATTTTGGTGCATTTTGAGTTAATGCTTTGAAAATATCATGTTGGGGTGTTTTATACACCATGGGATATTTTGGTATGCATTTTAATAAACTCACCTTTTATACCCAACCACACCTCATCCACTCTCACTTTAACTTTACCAAAATCAACTTCCAACAAACCCTTCCCTTCCATTTTCGTCCTTGAGCTTTGGGGTGAAGAGAAACCTTTAAAAAATCTTGATTTGTGGAGATTGTTGTGTGATTTGAGGTCCCAAGAGGTATGGATACCTCATGGTTAATTTTGTAAGGTTTTGTTTGAGTTTGGTATGTTTTTGAAGGATTTTGAAATGGGTTTGTGTTGGGTTGTTGTGGGTTTGGTTATATGTTGGATTTATACTTGTTTTGAAGTATATTTTGGAAGTTTATGTTGTTATTTATGTTGGTGGTTTGATGGTTAAGTGTTGGAATGGGTTGGAATGGTTTTGAGGTGCAAAAATGGAGGTTTTTCGGGTAACAGGGGTTGGCGATCGATCCCCCATTCCAGGCGATCGATCGCGCCCAGGCAGTGGGCTTTTCAAGCATTTGGCGATCGATCGCCACTCTTGGGCGATCGATCGGCGGGACTGGCGATCGATCGCGCCCAGGGTGGCGATCGATCGCCGAAGGGTGCAAAATTTTGGTTCTCGGACAGTGAGGTTTGGCGATCGATCGCCGTGATGGGCGATCGATCGCGAAGGCCAAAATATTGTGTTTTTGGATTTTTTTGTAGGATTTTGGTATTGGACTATTATTGGGTTCTAATATTGATTTGTGTGAATGTGTAGAACCATCCCAGGTGGCAACACAGCCAAGGCATTGAAGTCCTACCATATCCTACATTTTGGAAAGGTACGTAGTGGACGTACGGGCACCCCAACGGTACATGTATCTTATATACTTATTGTTATGCATTGTGGATGCAAGTATATATGTGGTATTGCATTGTGGATTAAAATACATGTTATGCATGATGTTTATAGATGCATATGATTATTGGTGCATATCCCATGAGTCGTGGTCATCCCTTGATGATTTTAATGCTTGCCGCTATTTGGTTTGGTTCCGCTAAATGTGAAGCGAGGGGTGGGAGCGCCGCATGTCACATTTGAGCGTGGTTATCATATAGGGCGAGGAAAGGGTATTTGCCGCTCAATGAGAGGCGAGGGGTGGGAGTCCCGCAGTCCATTGAAGCGAGGTTATCCTATGCCGCCTATATGTAAATAAGCGAGGGGCATTAAAATACATTGTGATGGACAGACTAGGGATTGGTGATCAGTATTTGGTATTGATGAGCTGGTATATGTCATGACATGTTTAGACCATTAAAAATAATCTATTGATTATACTCGTGAGTTATGGTACAGGGACAACCAAACGGGAAGCGTTTGAAATGCATGGGGAAAATAGGAAGTGTTTTATTATGATTATGCATTTACGCTTTATCTTCATATTGTGTTGAATATGAATGATTATTATTGCTCATGTTTGGGGGTTGTCCTTGTAGGTACCTTTTTGGCATGATAGAAGGGCTTGAACGGGTTGAGGTGGTGAGCCTTGTGAAGAACTCTTTTGAGACAGAAAGGACAGGATTATTATGGATAGTATCTACTCTAGGAGTAGTATAAAACTATAATTGAACACATTCATTGATTGTAATGTAATTAATCCTTTTGGTAGTCCTTATTTTTGGCATGTAATGCTTAAGCTCATAAACTCAACACGTTCTTTTACACTCTGATTATTATGATAGCTCTATTATGCCTTGATTTCGCATAGGGTCCTTACAAATACAAGAAAAGAGAAAAGTCTAACTACTAAAGCAATAAAAATAAAAGGAAAGGGAAACTAACTCCCCTTGGGTTGCCTCCCAAGCAGCGCCTCTGTTTAACGTCGGTGGCTCGACGCCAGTTCATTGATCACGTGATGCTTGGTGGATCTTCAAGATCCACTTCTCCTTCTTTGGCGGCATGGAAACCTTCATAGTATGGTTTCAGTCTATGTCCGTTTACCTTGAATGTTTAATCTTTTGCTAGGCTTTGGACTTCAACTGCACCATGTGGAAAAACAGCAGTTACTATAAAGGTCCAACCCATCGAGAACGTAGTTTACCAGGAAAGAGACGAAGGCGGGAAAGGTAGAGGAGGACTTTTTGACCAACGACAAATTCCTTCCTCGAGATTATCTTGTCATGAAATGTCTTTGTTTTTTCTTTGTAAAGCTTTGCACTTTCATACGCATCATTGCGGATCTCTTCTAATTCTTGCAATTGCAGCTTTCTATGTTCCCCGCTCTTGTCCATAGCCATGTTTAGGTGTTTGATGGCCCAAAATGCTCGATGCTCCAACTCTACAGGCAAATGACAGGGTTTACCAAAGATTAGTCTATAAGGAGACATACCTATTGGCGTTTTGTATGCCGTTCGATAAGCCCATAGTGCATCGTCTAGTCTCAAGCTCCAATCCTTTCTAGTGGGATTCACAGTCTTTTCCAAGATAGATTTGATTTCTCGATTTGAGACTTCAGCTTGTCCATTTGTTTGCGGATGGTAGGCGGTGGACACCTTGTGTGTCACATGGTACTTCTTTAATAGACTATCCACCGTCCTGTTGCAAAAATGGGCGCCTCGATCACTTATGATTGCTCTTGGAGTCCCAAACCTAGAGAAAATGTTATGCTTTATAAAACCTGCAACCACTTTCGAATCATCAGTACGGGTGGCTAAAGCTTCCACCCATTTCGACACATAATCCACAGCAAGTAAAATGTAAATGTGGCCAAAAGATTGTGGAAATGGTCCCATGAAGTCGATGCCCCATACATCAAAGATTTCACAATAAAGTATGGGTTGTTGGGGCATCTCATTTCGTTGAGATATGTTGCCTGTCTTTTGACACTCATGGCACGATTTGCAGAAATTATATGCATCATGAAACAAAGTTGGCCAAAAGAATCCACATTCTAATATTGTGTGCTGTTCTTTCGGCTCCAAAGTGGCCACCAACCTCATGGGAATGACAAAAACGGAGTATAGAAGATACCTCATTGTCCGGAATGCAACGCCTGATGACTTGATCCACACAATGCTTCCATAAGTATGGCTCATCCCAAACATAATACTTGGCGTCGCTTCGAATTTTCCCGCGTTGATTCCTATTCAATCCATTAGGAAAAGTGTTAGTGGCCAAAAAATTAGCAATACCTGCATACCATGGTAAAATGTCGTGTACAGCAAATAGTCGTTCATCCGGGAATTCTTCTTTTAGACACGGTGTATCATTCACATTAACCAAACGACTTAGGTGGTCCGCGACTTTATTTTCTGCGCCTCGCTTATCTTTGATTTCAACATCAAATTCACTCAACAGTAAGATCCATCTTATTAGTTGTAAGGACCCCAAGCCCTTAACCCTTGATTAGTGTATTAATCATTATGTGTGGTACATGCTTTCAATAAAATCAATCGGGAAACACAGATGATACTTTACCATTGAATGGCAATTACAAAATTTCTTTAATATTCAACATTAAGATCATCTCTACTCACAATTAGACTCATAGATTCCGCCAATTTCCATCCCCATTACACCACTTTTCACATGGTAGACTTTTATAAAAATTTGGGCAGAGTCTCCCCATAAATAGAGCCATCCCGAAATAAAAGCACATCACAATATATAGTTCCCGGCCAGGGAAAACACATACTCAACAGAACACAGCAACGCTAAGTAAATTCCCAGCCAGGGAAGACACCACACATAAGACAACATAAATGGGTTTCAACACCCACATAATACACCCACGACTCTCATATCATTAGCAATTCTACTCTTAATTGCATGCAACATAGAATGAAAGAGAGAAATGCTCATGCCTTTATATACAACCCATATACAAGCATAACCGTGCTCACATGCGAGCATCATAAATATGTATATAACCTTCGGGTGTATATAAGTACTCTATACGATACCGTGCTCCATCAAGCCCTGGTACCACGATCCTGGGAGTACATCCAATCAACAGCTCGAGCTCAGCTCCACAGCCATCGATGTACCTGTTCACCTGCCCCAACAGAGACAGCCCCCAACGGGGTGAGCATACCAATACACAAAATCCCATAATCACAATAATGAAATTCATAATTTACAACAAAGTAAATACTAATGAATTTTAAACGATACTCCCTGGATGGCAACGTCCTCATCCGGGATTCCGTGTACTGTCCCTGTTCTCACAATCATCAAACTCATCAAATCTCAAAAAATCAGTAAATCAACACATTGATTTAACTCATAGCATGCCTGATTCTCATGTATCAATAATTAATGATTCCAAATTCATTATACATACAAATATAGATATCTCGATATCTAATACTGATTTTTCGACTTTGCTACCAATCACAGATAGCTCAAATGCCTAGCATTTATTTTACCAATTCTCCATTATACTTAGACATCTCACATGTCTTATAATGAATACATGATTCCACGATCATTCTCAGGCATCTCAAATGCCCTACAATAGTCATATAAACCCGGTACCCCATATCTCATGTAAGGTTATACTACTCTAGTATTACGCACACTTGTGGCAGCGATGTCAAGACTAGGTCGTTCCATAGTCATATCAACACATATATATATATATATAGCCATACCCACAACCATCTAATGCAATTAAAATACATTATGCATTTCACAAATGCTCTTATATAAAGTAATGCTCGTACGTCGCACGTACCTTAAATTTCCGAAGTCCGAGCCAAACCTTGCTCGAGTTCCATTGTAAGGACCCCCAAGCCCTTAACCCTTAATTAGTGTATTAATCATTATGTGTGGTACATGCTTTCAATATAGTCAATCGGGAAACACAGATGATACTTTACCATTGAATGGCAATTACAAAATTTCTTTAATATTCAACATTAAGATCAACTCTACCCACAATTAGACTCATAGATTCCGCCCATTTCCATCCCCATTACACCACTTTTCACATGATAGATTTTTTATAAAAATTTGGGCAGAGTCTCCCCATAAATGGAGCCATCCCGAAATAAAAGCGCATCACAATATAAAGTTCCCGGCCAGGGAGAACACATATTCAACAGAACACAGCAACACTAAGTAAATTCACAGTCAGGGAAGACACCACACATAAGACGACATAAATGGGTCTCAACACCCACATAATACACCCATGACTCTCATATCATTAGCAATTCTACTCTAATTGCATGCAACACAAAATGAAAGAGAGAAAGGCTCATGCCTTTATATACAATCCATATACAAGCATAACCGTGCTCACATGCGAGCATCATAAATATGTATATAACCTTCGGGTGTATATTAGTACTCTATACGATACCGTGCTCCATCAAGCCCTGGTACCACGATTCTGGGAGTACATCCAATCAACAGCTCGAGCTCAGCTCCACAGCCATCGATGTACCTGTTCACCTGCCCCAACAGAGACAGCCCCCAACGGGGTGAGCATACCAATACACAAAATCTCATAATCACAATAATGAAATTCATAATTTACAACACAAGTAAATACTAATGAATTTTAAATGATACTCCCTGGATGGCAACGTCCTCATCCGGGATTCCGTGTACTGTCCCTGTTCTCACAATCATCAAACTCATCAAATCTCATAAATCAGTAAATCAACACATTGATTTAACTCATAGCATGCCTGATTCTCAAGTATCAATAATTAATGATTCCAAATTCATTATACATAGAAACATAGATATCTCGATATCTAATATTGATTTGCAACTTTGCTACCAATCACAGATAGCTCAAATGCCTAGCATTTATTTTACAAATTCTCATTTATACTTAGACATCTCACATGTCTTATAATGAATACATGATTCCACGATCATTCTCAGGTATCTCAAATGCCTAGCATTTATTTTACAAATTCCCATTTATACTTAGACATCTCGTATGTCTTATAATGAATACATGATTCCACGATCATTCTAAGGCATCTCGAATGCCCTACAATAGTCATATAAACCCATCACCCCATATCTCATGCAAGGTTATACTACTCTAGTATTACGCACACTTGTGACAGCGATGTCAAGACTAGGTCGTTCCATAGTCATATCAACACATATATATATAGCCATACCCACAACCATCTAATGCAATTAAACTACATGATGCATTTCATAAATGCTCTTATATACAGTAATGCTCGTACGTCGCACGTACCTCAAATCCCCGAAGTCCGAGCCAAACCTTGCTCGAGTTCCATGCCCCGAGGAACGATGTGCTAACACGATAAATAATTCACAATTATTTACGAACATGCAACCCATGCTCAAGCACACCCATAACCCTCAAAAATATTGTCAACACACGACAATTAACCATTATCGAAAATTGCTCAAGAACACCCCACAAATTTTCGAACCTTCACAACACAAATCGAACCCAAACTAAACACCACAAATCATCTAAAACATGAATTAATCGATTACTAACAAGAATCATCACCCTTGCCAAAAATCCCCAAAATTCGAACATAAACCCCTAAAATAGAGCCATAACCTCACGCAAGCAATGATGAAATTCGAACCATAAAGCAACAATTTTTCGAACCATTAAAGTCTGAAATTATCGACTCAATATCAGCTCAAAAACGCCCCAAAAACACCAGAAAAATCGTACCAAAATCGTACCAAAATCGAGCCCCAAAATCGGCAGAAATCCAGTTCGAGCCCTAGCGCTTTCTGCAGAAATCCGAGCTCAAATCGCGACCAAACTTCGAATTGATGGTATGGATAGGAGCGCCTGGAAGAGACGAAGCTGGCGGCGGGTTGGACGGCCGAACGGCGGCCGGACGGCGGCAGGCGAAGCGCGTTTGTGCGCGGGGGTCAAAGGGGATCGGGAAACTCGCGGACGCGGGGAGAGAGAAGCAAGGTGAGGAAATGGTTCCGATAACTAATATCTCGGGTTCAACTTGTATTTATAGCAAAAATACCCCGAAATACTAATAGCCCCACAAATACATCATGATTCATTAAAAATCATCTGTTTTCAAAAATTCTCTCTCTAACTCAAAAACCCCCTACCGGTGCCCACACAAGCACCCGAGATTCCAAGACACTTCAACAACCCAACTCTTAGGTTTTTCACCGTATTGAGAATACAATCTCAACCTCGGAATCCAACGATCTCAACTACTCAAATAAACGAGCCCAGAAGGCCCAACACCGCGATTAAACTCCAAATCGCCACGTAAAACAACTTTAGGGGTTATTAACACTCCGGGATTAACATCCCTAATCTCAGGTCATCACAATATCCCCCACTAAAAGAATTTCGTCCTCGAAATTAGCACCGGTGTATCACGTAACACCCGGGCTACACAACAACATGAAGCCATAACCTCGATCCTTGACCATATTAGGATCGTCTTAATAAACGCGAGGATACTTACCTCACATCAAACTCTGAAACAGAGCGACATACCAAAACAAACATATCGCCCAAGAGGCAAAACGTACCTCGATGCGGTTCATCCCAAAAGTCAGTCCCTCATGACTTCAAAACAACCAATACTTATGACCCTAAATCAGATGGTCATCCTTAGTTCTAATACAACTAGTAAGAACGCATCCTGAATGACACCTCAACCGTGAGAACGTTGACCTCGTGTCAATCTCTGGAGTGGAATAGACTTCCAAATCCATCATAACGTCAAAGAGCGTCAGCCCCACTCAACGCTAATAATCCAAAAGCAGTTAGTCAGCTGGAACTGCAAGGATTCGAATCGCTCCCGATTCCATCGTAGATATCATTCAAAGACATCTCTATCATGACTCACGATGTCTAACACACATCATTACGAGGAAAACACTAGTATACCACGATGTACACATACCAAACCTGGTCTCCATTTTCAAACATCCTCCATCAAATGAGCAGTCACATCATTGCAACTCAATTTGGGCAACTCACGGCCACAGATTCACACAAAAGACATTTCACAAGATGTCCACCTTCGGGTATTCCAAGGATCACATCCTGATCATAAATAAACCATCGAGACTCCACAGAGTTTCAAATTCTGAAAGGACATGCAATAAACCCATTGCATCCTCAACGCTTGTGTCGGCAGCGACACCCAACCAATCTGAATTCCTGCCATCCCTTGGCAATCCTAGGATTTAACAATCCAAACTTTGGAAGGCCATCGCGTAACTCGGAGGAAACACCAACAAGGAAATACCTCAACCCACACAAGATAATCCCTCCTCAAAGGGAGTCAACTAACTCGACGATTGTTTCTCATAATTATCGTGCCATGGAGATTCCCAATCTCAAGGTGTTCAATATCTCTCATAAGAGATTTAGCCATCCAAAATAGCATAACTCTATGCTTGTCAAAAGGAAATCAATAACTGGCATCCGTACACTCACCGGTATACCTGCCTAAGCACTGACATCACATGCATACTCAATGCACTTGGCTCGGGTATCTACAACATGCCCCTAAGCCCCAAACACAACCGTCAATTCTGAGTCATTCCCATCCAGAGGAGGATGATAATCGACGATCAACAACACGGCGTGATTTCTAAAATCAACACCACACGTATCAATTTACCGAATCTTTCAAAGATTCCCAAATAGATATTATACTACCTCCTTCCCCACAAGGGAAGTGCTATCGAACTCGAGATCCACTAGTCTCTAACCACCGTTCGGAAAAACTGGATACAATAACACCCATTGCGTCCCAAATACACGGATTCCCCAGATCGAGTCAACAACGACTTGATGACTCTCTTGTTGGTACTTTAACATCCCAGACAAGTCCCTCAAAGCAAAAGACGTATAAACGTTCTCATGGGGGGTCACATGCCTCAAACATCATGCTACAAATGGACAATCAAAAGCCTGCCAAAAGTCTTCAACGTATCATCATACGATTCACCAAACTCGGTTCCAACGTGCAGTATCATGGCTCCAACAAGAACACTATATCATTCCCCCAATATCTGGCTAGCAAAGCGTTGTCTCCATAGGCTCACATCAAGTCCACCAATAAACCATATGTTCCATCTCGGTATGCCATACCGTACAAACCGTTAGAGTAATGGGTCATCGCCCAGCATATCTCTAAAATACCAAGCACAACGGACAACCCGGTGTCCTTGCTCACTTATGATACAATCATAATCCGTTAAGACTTATCCCACACCCTCAGGGTGGGTGTAACCATGTCTACCCTACGTCACAACACAAGCGAGTAGTTTCCTCAATGACTACTCTTACCACCAATCACTTGGCCCTAGCCAAACCAACGAGCATACCCAAGGGTATCATCGCTCGACAATTATTTAACTCTATAACATGATGTGGTACATTTACCGGCACAATACATCCAATACTCCACCGAGCAAACCTGCTCGGTAAAAGGTCTCGTCAACTAGTGACCCAGACTCTACCATGTGCTCATCATCGGCACCCAAACCATACAACCTAATACATAACATAAATGTATTAAATAAACAGTAATATGCCATACCTCATCGCTAACAGTATAGCGGCATACCTGTCTCCGTCATCCAACAGTAGTACGCAATCAGCACCCATCGCTCGTAGGTGGCGTAATCCAGCGTCATGTACATAGCGGCATAACCCGTCGCTATAGAATCAGGAGCATAATCCCTCGTCATAGAGTCAGCGGCATAAAACTTCGCTATAGACATCTGGCGGCATGAACCATCGCCCTAGATGTAGCGGAATGTACCATCGCTATGAATACCCGACGGCATAAGTCATCGCCAATAGAATAGCGGAATGAGACATCGCTATCAATACCCGCCGGCATAAACCATTGCCAATAGAATAGCGGAATGAGACATCGCTATCAATATATCCGGCGGCAAGAACCATCGCCAATCAATATAGCGGAATGAACCATCGCTATCAATACATCTGGCGGAATGAACCATCGCCAATCAATATAGCGGAATGAACCATCGCTATCAATACATCTGGCGGAATGAACCATCGCCAATCAATATAGCGGAATGAACCATCGCTATCAATACATCTGGCGGAATGAACCATCGCCAATCAATATAGCGGCATGAACCATCGCTATCAATACATCTGGCGGAATGAACCATCGCCAATCAATATAGCGGCATGAACCATCGCTATCAATATAGATAATGTGGTTGTTCCGGTCCTGTTATAGCAGCAGAATTTTAGGACCCCTCGCTTCGACATATAGCGGCATCATATGATATCCCTCGCTTCGACAATGACAGCGGCATGTTACCTCGCTTAGACATGACAGCGGCAAATATCATATTACCATCGCTTCATATGACAGCGGCAAGTACCTCCCTCGCTCGAATATAACAACTACCGGAACTTCCACTAGCTCCATGTACCTGCATCCAGGTTAATACCACAGTTCACAATATAATGATCGATATCACGTTCCAGTTATAACCACAATATTCCACATTAATCACTAGAATTGTGACTGTTCCGGTCCCAATACAACAGCGGAATTTTAGGACCCCTCGCTTCGACAATGACAGCGGCATGTTACCTCGCTCAGTCATGACAGCGGCAAGTACCTCCCTCGCTCGGAGATAAAGGCTACCGGAACATTCATCAATTCTACCACAATAATCAAGCATAACAGTTGATTCCATTATCACAATATATATCACTATCATTTCACATATACCATCACATGTAAGGGTTCACTACCCACGATATACATAATCAAAGGTGTAACACGTTTTACCGTCCGAAGCCCTTACGTCTCACATTTCCTGATTTTCCCACAAAATCAGATCCCTTAACACATAATACATGAAGGGCCAGACATCACCATTAATGCCATCCCATCTCATGCTACACGATTCCTGCAATCACAATTATTAGCAACACCACTTTTCATATCATAAAAGCACATAACAACTAGTTGTGTCATACAACATTAATGCCATCATGCATAAGTATGTGTTATCAATAACTTCCTAGGCCCTTAACAGCCCAAAGAGCTAACCACTGCTCTGATACCACTAATGTAAGGACCCCCAAGCCCTTAACCCTTAATTAGTGTATTAATCATTATGTGTGGTACATGCTTTCAATATAGTCAATCGGGAAACACAGATGATACTTTACCATTGAATGGCAATTACAAAATTTCTTTAATATTCAACATTAAGATCATCTCTACCCACAATTAGACTCATAGATTCCGCCCATTTCCATCCCCATTACACCACTTTTCACATGATAGACTTTTATAAAAATTTGGGCAGAGTCTCCCCATAAATGGAGCCATCCCGAAATAAAAGCGCATCACAATATAAAGTTCCCGGCCAGGGAAAACACATATTCAACAGAACACAGCAACACTAAGTAAATTCCCAGCCAGGGAAGACACCACACATAAGACGACATAAATGGGTCTCAACACCCACATAATACACCCATGACTCTCATATCATTAGCAATTCTACTCTAATTGCATGCAACACAAAATGAAAGAGAGAAAGGCTCATGCCTTTATATACAATCCATATACAAGCATAACCGTGCTCACATGCGAGCATCATAAATATGTATATAACCTTCGGGTGTATATTAGTACTCTATACGATACCGTGCTCCATCAAGCCCTGGTACCACGATTCTGGGAGTACATCCAATCAACAGCTCGAGCTCAGCTCCACAGCCATCGATGTACCTGTTCACCTGCCCCAACAGAGACAGCCCCCAACGGGGTGAGCATACCAATACACAAAATCTCATAATCACAATAATGAAATTCATAATTTACAACACAAGTAAATACTAATGAATTTTAAATGATACTCCCTGGATGGCAACGTCCTCATCCGGGATTCCGTGTACAGTCTCTGTTCTCACAATCATCAAACTCATCAAATCTCATAAATCAGTAAATCAACACATTGATTTAACTCATAGCATGCCTGATTCTCAAGTATCAATAATTAATGATTCCAAATTCATTATACATAGAACATAGATATCTCGATATCTAATATTGATTTTCAACTTTGCTACCAATCACAGATAGCTCAAATGCCTAGCATTTATTTTACAAATTCTCATTTATACTTAGACATCTCACATGTCTTATAATGAATACATGATTCCACGATCATTCTCATATATCTCAAATGCCTAGCATTTATTTTACAAATTCCCATTTATACTTAGACATCTCGCATGTCTTATAATGAATACATGATTCCACGATCATTCTCAGGCATCTCGAATGCCCTACAATAGTCATATAAACCCAGCACCCCATATCTCATGCAAGGTTATACTACTCTAGTATTACGCACACTTGTGACAGCGATGTCAAGACTAGGTCGTTCCATAGTCATATCAACACATATATATATAGCCATACCCACAACCATCTAATGCAATTAAAATACATTATGCATTTCACAAATGCTCTTATATACAGTAATGTTCGTACGTCGCACGTACCTCAAATCCCCGAAGTCCGAGCCAAACCTTGCTAGAGTTCCATGCCCCGAGGAACGATGTGCTAACACGATAAATAATTCACAATTATTTACGAACATGCAACCCATGCTCAAGCACACCCATAACCCTCAAAAATATTGTCAACACACGACAATTAACCATTATCGAAAATTGCTCAAGAACACCCCACAAATTTTCGAACCTTCACAACACAAATCGAACCCAAACTAAACACCACAAATCATCTAAAACATGAATTAATCGATTACTAACAAGAATCATCACCCTTGCCAAAAATCCCCAAAATTCGAACATAAACCCCTGAAATCGAGCCCTAACCTCACGCAAGCAATGATGAAATTCGAACCATAAAGCAACAATTTTTTGAACCATTAAAGTCTGAAATTATCGACTCAATATCAGCTCAAAAACGCCCCAAAAACACCAGAATAATCGTACCAAAATCGTACCAAAATCGAGCCCCAAAATCGGACAGAAATGCAGTTCGAGCCCTAGGGCTTTCTGCAGAAATCCGAGCTCAAATCGCGACCAAACATCGAATTGATGGTATGGTGTGACATCCCCGAAATGGTAAATTGCTATTTGGCTTTAATTGTGTTTACATGATTAATTATGTGGTAATTGATTATGTTTTGGGATTTATTTACCTTATGTGGAAATGCATGGTCATGTGGATAGGGTGACCCGGGGTTGCATTTCAGGGTGCATGTGGTGCATGTTGGGTAAATTTATTGGAAGCATGATTTATTTGCATTGGTTAGCAATTTATGGGAAATCATGTGTTTAATTGATATTTGGTGCATTTTGAGTAAATGCTTTGAAAAATATCATGTTGGGGTGTTTTATACACCATGGAATTATTTGGCATACATTTGTTTTAATAAACCCATTTTATTACCCCCCACACCTTTATTCCCAACTCTTTCTCACTTTACCAAAAACAACTTCCACACAAACCCTACCCTCATTTTCGAGCTCAAGCTTTGGAGCAAAGAGAAGTGCTTGCAAAATCTTGTTTTGAGGAGATTGTTGGGTGATTTAAGATCCCCAAGAGGTATGGGTACCTCATGTATTAATTTTGTAAAGTTTAGTTTGAGTTTGGTTGGGTTTTGAAGGGTTTTAAATGGGTTTGTGTTGGGTGTGGTGGTTTTGGTAAAATGTTGGTTGGATGTTGTTTTTATGAGTTTATTATGTTGATTATGGGTAGTTTTGAGTTGTTGGGTTTGAGTAATGTTGGTGTATGTGGGTGTTTTTGAGTTGGGATTGAAGATGGGTGAATAGTGCCCAAATCCCGCAAAACCCACAGCTCGGCGATCGATCGGCGTTTTCTCGCGATCGATCGCGAGCAACAGGGCTGAGGCAGTGAGCCTCAGCGATCGATCGCGAGCTTGGCGCGATCGATCGGCGAGGCCGCGATCGATCGGCGCTAGCTCCGCGATCGATCGCGAATTGTGCATTTTGTTGGCTGAGGCAGTGTAGTCTCGCGATCGATCGGGGCTTGTTGGCGATCGATCGCGAGACACCAAAAATGGTGTTTTTGGGTGTTTTTGTGGGATTTTTGGTATTGGACTATTATTGGTTTCTAATATTGGTATTTGTGAATATGTAGAACCAACCCAGGTGGCAACGCAGCCAAGGAATTGAGGTCCAATCACATTCCACATTTTGGAAAGGTACGTAGTGGACGTACGGGCACCCAACGGTAACATGTATTTTATATACTCATTGTTTGTGCATTGTGGATGCGGGTATATATGTGGTATTGCATAGTGGATGCATATACATGTTGATTTATGCCATATGAGGTATTGCATAGTGGATACATATACATGGTAATTTATGCATATTGATGTTAGATGCATATTATGATTATTGGATGCACATCCCATGAGTCGTGGTCATCCTTTGATGATTTTAATGCTTGCCGCTTTTTGTATTGGTTCCGCCAAATGTGAAGCGAGGGGTGGGAGCGCCGCATGTCACATTTGAGCGTGGTTGTCATATGGGGCGAGGAAAGGGTATTTGCCGCTCTCTGTGAAGCGAGGGGTGGGAGCGCCGCATGTCCATTGTAGCGAGGTTATCCTATGCCGCCCATATGAATATAAGCGAGGGGCATTAAAATACACTGTGATGGACAGACTAGGGAATGGTGACCAATATGTGGTACAGTTGAAATGGTATATGATGTCATGACATGTTTTGGCCATTAAAAATAATCTGTTGATTATACTCATGAGTTATGGTACAGGGACAACCAAACGGGAAGCGTTTGAAATGCATGGGAAAACAGGAAGTGTTTTATATTGATTATGCATTTACGCTTTATCTTCATATTGTGTTGAATATGAATGATTATTATTGCTCATGTTTGGGGGTTGTCCTTGTAGGTACCTTTTTTGGCATGATAGCAAGCTTGAACGGGTTGAGGTGGTGAGCTTGTGAAGCATTCTTTCGAGGATTAAAGGACAGGATTATTTTGGATAGTATCTACTCTAGTAGTAGTATAAAACTATAGATGAACATTCATTGATTGGAATGTAATTAATCCTTTTTGTAGTCCTTACTTTTGGCATGTAATGCTTAAGCTCATAGACTCAACATGTTCATTATGCTCTGATTGATTTACTTAGCTCTATTATGCCTTGTGATTCCGCACTTAAGGATTAGGGTCCTTACATTAGTGGTATCAGAGCAGTGGTTAGAGAACCCGGGAACGAGTGAAGGGTAGCCTTAGCATGGTTGGCTAGGTGCTTACATTTGGAGCATGTTTATGCATGTGGTGCATAATTACTGTATATCCTGTTATACTAACATGCTTATATCACTCCTGTTATCTAACGACATGTTATATATTGCTATGGATTGTTGTTAACATTTGTGTTACAGCATGGCTACTAATGAGGAAGTCGGAGATGTTGGGAGTGTAAATGCGAGTATTGGACAGGCTAATCCTCTACCTCCACCGGCTGTAGGAATGGAACCAGTAGTTCAGTTATTGCTACCGGGTGAGATTAGCTTGACGCAGTTTCTGTCTTATCATCCGCCCCGGTTTGAGGGGACAGAGTCCGGAGAAGAAGCTGAAGAGTGGTTAGAGAGGCTTGAGCAGATCTTTGTATCGGCTCCTTGTGCTATTACTGCTTGGCTGAGACTGGCGGAGTTCCAGTTGGCTAAGAAACCATTGATGTGGTGGAGGAGCACAGTGATGGAGATGAGAGCACTAGGTGCTGTGATTGACTGGACGCTCTTCAGGACCAGGTTCTTGAACCGATACTTCTCCGCGGCAGCAAGACAGACAAAGGAGGATGAATTTTCAAGTCTGAGGCAAGGGAACATGACAGTAGCAGATTATGCCACACAGTACTCATCACTACTGAGGTATGTCCCCCATATTGCCTCTGATGGTCGTGCCAAGATGAGAAATTTCATGAAAGGACTTCGACCGGAGCTCTATGACCGGGTTATCATCAATAACCCAACTTCTTTTGATGATGCTCTCACAAGAGCGGAACTTGCTGAGCTGGGAGTGGGAGCTTATGCCATGCCACCACCGGTACCGCCACAGAGGCAGACTACTGACAGTTTGAGACCTCGGGGTGAGTCATTTAAACCCCGTGGTGCCTCTTCATCTTCACGGTATGGTGGGAAGAGATACTTTGGACAGAAGCAGGATAACAAGAAAGGAAATTGGTCGGCCAATCGAGGATCTTCACAAGGGGATAGGCCGGGAGAGCCTAGGTGCAACAATTGTGGAGGGCCGCATTCTTCAAATAAGTGTCCTGCATGCTATGTCTGTGGCAGATGGGCCACATTGCTCGATATTGTCCCACCAAGGGAGGCCAGTCAGAGTATCAGGGCAACAGGCCGAGATTTGAGGACAGGACAGTGCAGCAGAGGCAACAGTTTGGGCCTCGTCCATCGGGAGGTCAGACAGTGGGACCACCCCAGGGACAGGTATATGCACTGACCAGGGAGCAGGCTCAGGCAGCTCCAGAGGAGGTGATTGCCGGTACGTGCCATTTATTTACGTACCCTGCTTTTGTTTTGATAGATACAGGTGCCTCCCATTCCTTTGTGTCTGTGGGATTTGTGGAAAGACACCATATGCGCACGTCTCCTTTGCCCACGCCTCTATTGGTCTCGACACCCACTGGAAGAAACGTCGTTGCTGATCAGTTCATGGCAGACTGCCTCATTTATTTTGAGGGCAACGAGTTGAGATCAGACTTGATTGTGCTGGGTATGTCAGACTTTGACTGCATCTTGGGTATTGATGTTCTGAACAGATATCAGGCAGTGGTAGATTGCCGGCAGAGAACAGTGAAGTTCAGACCTGAGTTGGGCAGTCAGTGGACTTTCTTTGGCAACGGGTCTCGTGCGAAGATTCCGTTGATTTCAGCGATCAAGATGTCTCAGCTGTTGGAACGTGGGCACACGGGCTATCTTATTTATGCCGTGGACACGTCTGAAAAGAGTAAAGAACTGAAGGTTGAGGATGTACCAGTTGTGGCAGAATTTGCTGATGTATTTCCAGAAGAGATCCCAGGATTTCCACCGGCCAGGGAAGTTGAATTTGGGATCGAGTTGCTGCCAGGGACATCCGCTATCTCTCGTGCACCTTATAGGATGGCACCGGCAGAGTTGAGAGAGTTGAAAGAGCAGTTGCAGGATCTCTTGGACAGGGGTTATATACGCCCGAGCGTGTCGCCATGGGGCGCACCAGTTCTCTTTGTGAAGAAGAAGGACGGTTCGATGCGGTTGTGCATCGATTACCGGCAGCTGAATAAGGCGACAGTGAAGAACAAGTATCCTCTCCCAAGGATAGATGACTTGTTTGATCAGTTGCAAGGTACCAGGGTGTATAGCAAGATTGATCTGAGATCCGGGTATCATCAGATTCGGGTCAGAGAGGAAGATGTGCAGAAGACAGCGTTCCGGACTCGATACGGGCATTATGAGTTCTTAGTAATGCCGTTCGGTGTGACGAATGCTCCAGCAGTCTTCATGAGTCTGATGAATAGAGTGTTTCAACAGTATCTTGATCAGTTCGTCATCGTGTTCATTGACGATATTCTTATCTACTCCCGGAGTGAGGAGGAGCATGTGAAACACTTGAGGACAGTGCTTCAGATTCTTAGAGAGCATCAGTTGTATGCTAAGCTCAGTAAGTGCGAGTTTTGGCTGAGCAGTGTAGTGTTTCTGGGGCATGTCATTTCGAGCAGGGGGATATCAGTGGATCCCAAGAAGATTGAGGCCGTGATGGAGTGGGCTGCCCCCACTTCTGTGCCTGAGATCCGGAGTTTCCTTGGTTTGGCCGGGTATTATCGGCGCTTTGTTGAGGGCTTTTCGAAGATTGCCAAGCCGCTGACTCAGTTGACTCAGAAGGGTGTGCCTTTCTTTTGGTCAGAAGCTTGTGAGGAGAGCTTCCAGGAGTTGAAGCACCGGTTGACGACGGCGCCAGTATTAGTGATCCCGACGGAGAACTCCAGATTTGTTCTGTATACTGATGCATCACTGCAGGGCCTTGGATGTGTTCTGATGCAAGATAAGCATGTGGTAGCTTATGCATCGAGACAGTTGAAGCCGCATGAGACCAGATATCCAGTTCATGACTTGGAATTGGCGGCTATCATCTTCGCCCTGAAGATCTGGAGGCACTACTTATATGGCACTTCATTCACCATTTATACGGATCACAAAAGCCTCAAGTTTCTATTCACTCAGGCAGAGCTGAACATGAGGCAGAGGAGATGGATGGACCTACTCAAGGACTATGATTGCGAGATTGAGTACCATCCGGGGAAGGCCAATTTGACAGCAGACGCTTTGAGCCGGAAAGTGAGGAGTTCTGCTGAGGACGTCATCCATTTGTCGGCTATGATGACCTCCTATTGTCATCTCGGCTATGATTTTGATATAGATGCATCACCAGTGTATGTCTCTACCTTATTAGCTGAGCCAGATATCTTTGAGAGTATCAGGAGAGCTCAGAGGTCAGATGCTGAGGTTCAGAGATGGTTGTCTATAGTGCATCTTGGTCAGCCGACGAAGTTCAGAGTGGCCGACGACGGATCTTTGAGATTGGGTAACCGCTGGGTAGTTCCGAGTACGCCGGAGTTGCGTAAGGGAATCTTGGAGCGAGCTCACAGTAGCAGACTTAGCATCCACCCAGGCGGGAAGAAGATGTACAGAGATCTGCGTGGTCAGTTTTGGTGGAAGAGAATGAAGTCCGATGTCGTCGCTTTTGTGAAGAGGTGTTTGATCTGCCAACAGGTTAAGGCGGAGAGGCAGAGACCTGGCGGCGAATTGAGAAGCTTGGAGATACCGAAGTGGAAGTGGGAGCACATTTCCATGGACTTCGTGACTCATTTGCCGAGGAGTGCTTCAGGCTTCGATGCTATTTGGGTGATTGTGGACAGATTGACCAAGGTAGCCCACTTTATCCCCTATAGCATGACATTTACATTCTTGAGGATGGCGCAGTTGTATATTAGAGATGTGGTGAGATTGCATGGGATTCCCGTTTCTATTGTGTCAGATCGAGATCCGCGATTCACATCTCATTTCTGGGAAGGCCTTCAGTCAGCTTTGGGAACTGAGGTCAGATTGAGTACTGCTTATCATCCTCAGACGGATGGCCAGACCGAGCGCACTATTCAGACGCTCGAGGACATGTTAAGAGCTTGCGTTTTGGAGTTCGATGCCTCTTGGCAGGATTCAGTGCCTTTGGTAGAGTTTTCGTATAACAATAGCTACCAGGCGAGTATTCAGATGGCTCCGTTTGAAGCTCTTTATGGCAGACGATGTAGATCGCCCTTGTGTTGGGATGATATGGACAATAGATCAATCGAAGGACCTGAGTTGATCCGGGAAATGGAAGAGAAGATAAAGATTATAAGGCAGAAGATGAAAGCGGCTCAGGACAGACAGGCTGCTTATGCAAATAAACGGCGGAGACCGTTAGAGTTTCAGTTGGGAGATAAGGTCTTTTTGAAGATCTCGCCTTTCAGAGGCGTTGTGCGATTTGGGATGCGCGGGAAACTGTCTCCGAGGTATGTTGGACCGTACGAGATCTTGCAGCGCATTGGCACATTGGCTTACCGACTGGCTTTGCCGCCTTCTTTATCTGGGATACATGATGTGTTTCATGTATCGATGCTGCGAAAGTATGAGCCGGATCCGTCTCACGTGTTGCAGCCTTCCGAAGTTCAGTTAGAGTCAGATATATCTTATGTGGAACGGCCTGTTAGGATTCTGGACAGAGCAGACCGTAGACTTCGGAACAAAGTGATACCGATGATCAAAGTTCAGTGGGATCGCAGGGGTGTCGAGGAGGCTACGTGGGAGACGGAGCAGCATATGGTGCAGCACTACCCGGAACTATTCTCTGGTATGAGTTTATGTTTAGTTTCTGTTGGGGTAAGTGCATGTGATTTCGAGGACGAAATCCTATAAGTAGGGGAGTATTGTGACATCCCCGAAATGGTAAATTGCTATTTGGCTTTAATTGTGTTTACATGATTAATTATGTGGTAATTGATTATGTTTTGGGATTTATTTACCTTATGTGGAAATGCATGGTCATGTGGATAGGGTGACCCGGGGTTGCATTTCAGGGTGCATGTGGTGCATGTTGGGTAAATTTATTGGAAGCATGATTTATTTGCATTGGTTAGCAATTTATGGGAAATCATGTGTTTAATTGATATTTGGTGCATTTTGAGTAAATGCTTTGAAAAATATCATGTTGGGGTGTTTTATACACCATGGAATTATTTGGCATACATTTGTTTTAATAAACCCATTTTATTACCCCCCACACCTTTATTCCCAACTCTTTCTCACTTTACCAAAAACAACTTCCACACAAACCCTACCCTCATTTTCGAGCTCAAGCTTTGGAGCAAAGAGAAGTGCTTGCAAAATCTTGTTTTGAGGAGATTGTTGGGTGATTTAAGATCCCCAAGAGGTATGGGTACCTCATGTATTAATTTTGTAAAGTTTAGTTTGAGTTTGGTTGGGTTTTGAAGGGTTTTAAATGGGTTTGTGTTGGGTGTGGTGGTTTTGGTAAAATGTTGGTTGGATGTTGTTTTTATGAGTTTATTATGTTGATTATGGGTAGTTTTGAGTTGTTGGGTTTGAGTAATGTTGGTGTATGTGGGTGTTTTTGAGTTGGGATTGAAGATGGGTGAATAGTGCCCAAATCCCGCAAAACCCACAGCTCGGCGATCGATCGGCGTTTTCTCGCGATCGATCGCGAGCAACAGGGCTGAGGCAGTGAGCCTCAGCGATCGATCGCGAGCTTGGCGCGATCGATCGGCGAGGCCGCGATCGATCGGCGCTAGCTCCGCGATCGATCGCGAATTGTGCATTTTGTTGGCTGAGGCAGTGTAGTCTCGCGATCGATCGGGGCTTGTTGGCGATCGATCGCGAGACACCAAAAATGGTGTTTTTGGGTGTTTTTGTGGGATTTTTGGTATTGGACTATTATTGGTTTCTAATATTGGTATTTGTGAATATGTAGAACCAACCCAGGTGGCAACGCAGCCAAGGAATTGAGGTCCAATCACATTCCACATTTTGGAAAGGTACGTAGTGGACGTACGGGCACCCAACGGTAACATGTATTTTATATACTCATTGTTTGTGCATTGTGGATGCGGGTATATATGTGGTATTGCATAGTGGATGCATATACATGTTGATTTATGCCATATGAGGTATTGCATAGTGGATACATATACATGGTAATTTATGCATATTGATGTTAGATGCATATTATGATTATTGGATGCACATCCCATGAGTCGTGGTCATCCTTTGATGATTTTAATGCTTGCCGCTTTTTGTATTGGTTCCGCCAAATGTGAAGCGAGGGTGGGAGCGCCGCATGTCACATTTGAGCGTGGTTGTCATATGGGGCGAGGAAAGGGTATTTGCCGCTCTCTGTGAAGCGAGGGGTGGGAGCGCCGCATGTCCATTGTAGCGAGGTTATCCTATGCCGCCCATATGAATATAAGCGAGGGGCATTAAAATACACTGTGATGGACAGACTAGGGAATGGTGACCAATATGTGGTACAGTTGAAATGGTATATGATGTCATGACATGTTTTGGCCATTAAAAATAATCTGTTGATTATACTCATGAGTTATGGTACAGGGACAACCAAACGGGAAGCGTTTGAAATGCATGGGAAAACAGGAAGTGTGTGATGACCAGGGATTATAGGTGTTAATCCCGGAGTATTAATAATCCCTAAAGTGGTTTTGCGTGGCGATTTGGGATTTAATCGAGGTGTTGGGCCTTCTGGGCTCGTTTATTTGGGCAGTTGGGATCGTTGGATCCAGAGGTTGAGATTGTATTCACATTACGGTGTAAAACCTAAGAGTTGGGTTTTTTATGTGTCTCGGGATCTCGGGTGCTGGGTGAGCACCGGTAGAGGGTTTTGGAGTTAGAGAGAGAGTTTTTGAAAACAGATGATTTTTAAGGAATCATGATGTATTTGTGGGGCTATTAATTTTTCGGGGTATTTTTGCTATAAATACCAATTGAACCCAAAATTTTACACAAAAAATCATTTCAACCCCTTTATTTTCCTCTCCCGCGCGCGCCCCCTTTTCCCGTCTGAACAGCTGCCGCGCGCAAAAGCGCTCCGCCCGCCGCCGTCCGGCCGCCGTTCGGGGCGTGCGACCTACCCACGGCTTCGTCTCGACGAGGCGCTCCTTTCCCCTCTGCCAATTGAAGGTTTCGTCGCGTGTGGAAGTCGAATTTTACAGAAAGGCGTCGATCCCCAAAAGTTAGGGTTCATCGGATTTCGTCCGATTTTGCTTCCGATTTTCGTTGGGTAACCTCCCTACCCCCTTGTTCGTCTTTTTCATGTATTTCCATGCCTTTATTGTTTCGAATTTCCCCAATTTCGTAGGGTTTAATTTTCGAATTTTGGGGGTTTTTGGCATGGGTGTTGTTTCTTGCAATTGATGGATTATTGCATGTTTTAAGAGTATTATGATGCTTGATTGAGAAGCTTTGGTTCGAATTTGAAGGATTTTAAGAGTTGGGATTTAAAGGCTTGTTTGGGATCGATTTTAAGGGGGTTGAATTCGAAAAATGGGGAGTTTTTGTCAAGGGATGTTGATTCTTGCTTGGATAGCTTAATTGACATTTTAGATGAATTATGGTATTTTATTGGGTTCGAAATTGTGAGATTAAGGTTCGATTTTTGTAGGGCATTCTTGAACAAATTTCGATTGTCTCATTTATTCCTTCCCTGCATGTACCCTGCCCCGGGTCTTTTAAGAGGTTAATTGTCGTGTGTTGACAATATTTTGAGGGATATGGGTGTGCTTGAGCATAGGTTACATGTTCGTAAATAATTGTGAATTATTTTATCGTGTTAGCACATCATTCCTCGGGGCATGGAACTCGAGCAAGGTTTGGCTCGGACTTCGGTAATTTAAGGTACGTGCGACGTACGAGCATTACTATATATATGTGAAATGCATAAGGTGTTTTTGATTGCATTGAATGTTTTGCGTATGGTTATACATACATGTTGATATAGCCAAGGAATGACCCAAATCTTGATATCGCCGCTTGTAGCGTGCGTGACACTAGAGTAGGATGACTCTTGTATGATATATGGGGTACTGGGTTTATATGACTATATTATGAGACATTTGAGATGTCTAGGTTTGTAGAATCATGCATTCTTCGTAAGACATTTGAGATGTCTAGGTTCGTAGAATCATGTATTCATTATGAGACATTTGAGATGTCTAGGTTTGTAGACTCATGTATTCATTATAAGACACTTGAGATGTCTAAGTATAATGAAGGATTGGTAAAATAAATGCTAAGGCATTTGAGCTATCTGTGATTGATAGCAAGGTTGTGAAATCAGTATTAGATATTGTGATATCTGTAATTGCATGTTTAATGAATTTGTAATCACTATATGTTGATATTCGAGGATCAGGCATGCGATGTGTAAATCAATGTGTTGATTTACTGATTTATGAGATTTGATGAGTTTGATGTTGTGAGAACAGGGACAGTACACGGAATCCCGGATGAGGATGTTGCCATCCAGGGAGTATCATTTAAATTCATTAGCATTTACCTTTGTTGTAAATTATGAATTTCATTATTATGATTATGGGATTTTGTGTATTGGTATGCTCACCCCGTTGGGGGCTGTCTCTGTTGGGACAGGTGGACAGGTACATCGATGGCTATGGAGCTGAGCTCGAGCTGTTGATTTGAGGTACTCCCAGGATCGTGGTACCAGGGCTTGATGGAGCACGGTATCGTATAGAGTACCTATATATACACCTGAGGATTTATACATATTCATATTCATGATGCTCGCATGTGAGCACGATTATACTTGTATATGGATTGTATATAAAGGCATGAGCCTTTCTCTCTTTCATTTAAGGTTGCATGCAATTAGGTTGAATTGCTAGAATGATATGAGAGTCATTGGTGTATTATGTGGGTGTTGGAACCCACTTTTGTTGACATATGTGTGGTGTCTTCCCTGGCTGGGAATCTACTTGTATTACTGCTTTCTGTTGAGTATTATGTGTTCCCTGGCCGGGAATTTTGTTATGTGTTGTACTCTGTTTTGGGATAGCTCTATTTATGGGGAGACTCTGCCCAAATTTTTGTAAAAGTTTACAATGTGAAAAGCGGCACCAAGGGGTTGGTAAAGGGCAAACATATGAGTCTTTTATTGACAGGCAATGATTAAGTATCATCAGAGCTTCCCGATTGACATTTTATAGAAAGCATGTACCACACATAGTGGTTAATACACTAATCAAGGTTTTAAGGGCTTGGGGTCCTTACATTAGTGGTATCAGAGCAGTGGTTGCTCATTGGGGCTGTTAAGGGCCTAGGAAGTTATTGATAGCACATATTTATGCATGATGGCATTAATGTTGTATGACATAGCAAATTGTTTATGTGCTCTTATGATATGAAAAGTGGTATTGCTAACCATTGTGGTTGCAGGAATCGTGTGGAACACGATAGGATGACATTTATGGGGATGTCTGGCACTCCGTGTGTTATGTGCCAAGGAAGCTGGTTTTAAGAAAATCAGATAAAGGGATATTTCCGAGGTAACATGTATTTTACGTTGTCTTGTTGACACATGATGAATGCAAAGTGGTGCATTGAGGTTATGATATATGTTATTGTGCATTGTTTTTGCATATGCATGTCTTGAGTCAAAGTTATCTTAGTAAGGATTTTAATGGCTTATGCTAAAGTCCATATGAAGCGATGAAGAGTCCCGCTTATATGGAGTAGCAACGCTAAAGTCCATTGGAAGCGATGAAGAGTTCCGCTTACATGGAGTAGCAACGCTAAAGTCCAGTGGAAGCGAGGAAGAATTCCGCTTTCCTGGAGTAGCAAGAAGCATTAAAATGTACTAATGATAAGGGCTCAGGATGAAATAAGGATTTAAGGAAGGATATCATGACATTTATTTGTGAAACCATACATTCTCATAATGTGTTTTTATTATGAATTGAATGTGGATGCATAGCGTATATGGCTATTGTTGTTAACCCTGATGGTTGCAGGTTACAGGAAATATGGAGTATAAAAAGGAATGATGATTATACATTCCAGGAGTCCTGCTTATGACAGTGAGAATTTTTATACTTATGCTTGACCGCTAAAAATGTGGAGCGGGCGGGGATGCTCGCTTGCACATGGAGGCGGGGTATTCCATACGAAGCGAGGATGATATACCGCTTGTATGAAGAAGCTTATGCTTGTACCGCTAAAAATGTGGAGCGGGCAGGGATGCTCGCTTGCACATGGAGGCGGGGTATGCCATACGAAGCGAGGATGAGATACCGCTTGTATGAAGAAGCGAGGATGAGATGCCGCTTGTTAGGATGATGATTCATTCCTATGTGATGACACGGATGATAGCGGTGATGTGTCCCGCTGTGTCGATTTATATTCATTTCTCTATGAGGACACGGTTTATAGCGACGGTTCATTCCGCTATATTTATTGGCGATGGTTCATTCCGCCAGGCGTATTTATAGCGACGGTTCATTCCGCTATATCTATTGGCGATGGTTCATTCCGCCAGGTGTATTTATAGCGACGGTTCATTCCGCTATATCTATTGGCGATGGTTCATTCCGCCAGGCGTATTTATAGCGACGGTTCATTCCGCTATATCTATTGGCGATGGTTCATTCCGCCAGGTGTATTTATAGCGACGGTTCATTCCGCTATATCTATTGGCGATGGTTCATTCCGCCAGGTGTATTTATAGCGACGGTTCATTCCGCTATATCTATTGGCGATGGTTCATTCCGCCAGGTGTATTGATAGCGATGGTTCATTCCGCTATATTGATTGGCGATGGTTCATTCCGCCAGGAGTATTTATAGCGATGGTTCATTCCGCTATATCTATTGGCGATGGTTCATTCCGCCAGGTGTATTGATAGCGATGCCTCTTTCCGCTACTATGTGGACGATGATTCATACTCAGGTGTATAGCGAGGTTTCATGCCACTTATTATATGACGAGGTGTCATGCCGTCGATTCTATAGCGAGGGATTTTGCCGCTATGTACTCAGCACAGGATTTTGCCGCCTTCGAGCGATGGGTGCTGATTACGCACTATTATTGAGCGACGGAGACAGGTATGACGCTATATCACTAGCGATGAGGTATGAGATATTGCTATTTTATTAGCTTTATTGTAGCTGGCATGCATTGATATACATGTTTTATTATGCCTATTTTACTAGCATGATAGTGGATGACATACGCTGAGGTACATGTATCGTCACTAGTTGACAATGTTTTAGATGCCATGAGTTGGCATGTGTCGTCACGGGATGACGATGACGATGGTGTAGGAGATGTCTTATTAGACATGCATCATCGTTACGATGATCGATGCGTTGAGTATACGTATTCAGTAGTATGCCTTGGGTGCCAGTACTGGGCACAAGGTGGTGTGTGCGACACCGATGGACGTGACCCATGTACCGAGCGGGTTGCTCGAGGAATGGATGGATGCGCTGTACATGTGATTGTACCGCAGCTTATGTTTGGGGGTAATCATTTTACGAGTGGTGATACCCTTGAGGTATGCTCGTTGGAGTGGCTTTTGGCCATGTGATTTGACGACAGGAGTAATCATGGAGGAAAGTACTCGCTTTCTGTCGATGTGACATGTGGTGGACATGGTCACACCACCCTTGAGGGTGTAGGATGGGTCCTAAGGGAGTAGGATCAGGTTATGTTAAGTACATAGGGACATTGGAGTGTCCAGGGTGTATCGGCATTGAGGAATGTTGGATAAAGACCCACTACTCTATTGAGTTTTCTCCCATAGTATGTTATACCATGTGGAAACGTCCGTCTTATTGGTAGGTTTGAGGTAAACCTAAAGAGGCAGAGACTAGGTTGTCTGCCGCGTGTGTGTAGCACCATGATGGGCTTGCTAGAGCCGTTACACTGCTCGTTGGAACCAAGTTTGGCAAATCGTAAGGTGATGCGATGTGGATCGTGGTGGACTCTAGTAGTCACCACATCATTTGAGGTTGTTCGTGCCTCGCTGAAACGTGTATACGTTTATGTTTAATCTTGGAGACTTGTCTGGGACAGCTCAGGATGTTGGAGTACCAACAAGAGAGTCATCAGGTCGTTATTGACTCAATCTAAAGGAACCCGTGTATTGGGATACAATGGGTGTTATTGTATCCAGTTTTTCCGAACGATGGTTCGAGACTTGTGGATCTCGAGTTCGATGGCACTTCCCTTGCGAGGAAGGAGGTAGTATTATACCTATTTGGGAATCTTTGAAAGATTCGGTAAGTTGGTACAAGTGGTGTTGATTTTGGGAATCACACCGTGTATTGTTAATCGTCGATTTTCATCCTCCACTGAGTAAGGAATGACTCAGAATTGACGGTTGTGTTTGGGGCTTAGGGATATGTGGTAGATACCCGAGCCGAGTGCATTGAGTATGCATGTGATATCAGTGCTTAGGCAGGTATACCGGTGAGTATACGGATGCCAGTTATTGATTTCCTCTCTGTTAAGCATAGAGTTATGCTATTTTTGGATGGTTAAATCTCTGATGTGAGATATGGAACACCTTGAGATTGGGAATCTCCATGGCACGATGATTATGAGGAATAATCGTGAAGTTAGTTGACTCCCTTGAGGAGGGATTTTCTTGTGAGGGTTAAGGTATTTCCCTTATTGGTGTTTTCCTTCGAGTTATGCGACAGCCTTCCCAAGTTTGGATTGTTAAATCCGAGGATTTTCAAGGGATGGCAGGATTTCGGATTGGTTGAGTGTCGCTGACGACACAAGCGTTGAGGATGCAATGGGTTTATTGCATGCCCCTTAAGAAATTTAAACTCTGCGGAGTCTCGGTTGTTATTTATGATCAGAACGTGATTCTTGGAACATCCGGAGGTGGACATCTTGTGAGATGTCTTTTGTTTGAATTTGTGGCCGTGAGTTGCCCAAATTAAGTTGCAATGAGGCGACTACTCCTTCGATGGAGGAAGTTTGAAGTGGAAACCAGGTTTGATATGGGTACACCGTGGTTGTACTAGTGTTTCCTTCGTAACGATGTATGTTAGACATCGTAAGTCATAGTAAAATATCATTGGATGATATCTTCGATAGAATCAAGAGCGATTCGAATCCTTGCAGTTTCAGTTGACTAACTGCTTTTGGACTGTTAGCGTTGAGTTGTGCTGACGCTCTTTGACGTTATGATGGATTTGGAAGTCTATTCCACTCCAGAGTTTGACACGAGGTCAACGTTCTTACGGTTGAGGTGTCATTCAGGATGTGTTCGTACTGTTGTATTAGAACGAAGGATGACTGTCCGATCTACAGTCGTAAGTATTGGTTGATTTGCAGTCATGAGAGGCTGACTTTTGGGATGACCCGCATCGAGGTACGTTTTACCTCTTGGGTGATATGTTGGTTTTGGTATGTCGCTCTGTTTCAGAGTTTGATGAGAGGCAAGTATCCTCGCGTTTTTTAATACGATTCTGATATGGTCAGGAATCGAGGTTATGGCTTCATGTTGTTGTGTAGCCTGGGGGTTACGTGATACACCAGTGCTAATTTCGAGGACGAAATTCTTTTAGTGGGGGATATTGTGATGACCAGGGATTATAGGTGTTAATCCCGGAGTATTAATAATCCCTAAAGTGGTTTTGCGTGGCGATTTGGGATTTAATCGAGGTGTTGGGCCTTCTGGGCTCGTTTATTTGGGCAGTTGGGATCGTTGGATCCAGAGGTTGAGATTGTATTCACATTACGGTGTAAAACCTAAGAGTTGGGTTTTTTATGTGTCTCGGGATCTCGGGTGCTGGGTGAGCACCGGTAGAGGGTTTTGGAGTTAGAGAGAGAGTTTTTGAAAACAGATGATTTTTAAGGAATCATGATGTATTTGTGGGGCTATTAATTTTTCGGGGTATTTTTGCTATAAATACCAATTGAACCCAAAATTTTACACAAAAAATCATTTCAACCCCTTTATTTTCCTCTCCCGCGCGCGCCCCCCTTTTCCCGTCTGAACAGCTGCCGCGCGCAAAAGCGCTCCGCCCGCCGCCGTCCGGCCGCCGTTCGGGGCGTGCGACCTACCCACGGCTTCGTCTCGACGAGGCGCTCCTTTCCCCTCTGCCAATTGAAGGTTTCGTCGCGTGTGGAAGTCGAATTTTACAGAAAGGCGTCGATCCCCAAAAGTTAGGGTTCATCGGATTTCGTCCGATTTTGCTTCCGATTTTCGTTGGGTAACCTCCCTACCCCCTTGTTCGTCTTTTTCATGTATTTCCATGCCTTTATTGTTTCGAATTTCCCCAATTTCGTAGGGTTTAATTTTCGAATTTTGGGGGTTTTTGGCATGGGTGTTGTTTCTTGCAATTGATGGATTATTGCATGTTTTAAGAGTATTATGATGCTTGATTGAGAAGCTTTGGTTCGAATTTGAAGGATTTTAAGAGTTGGGATTTAAAGGCTTGTTTGGGATCGATTTTAAGGGGGTTGAATTCGAAAAATGGGGAGTTTTTGTCAAGGGATGTTGATTCTTGCTTGGATAGCTTAATTGACATTTTAGATGAATTATGGTATTTTATTGGGTTCGAAATTGTGAGATTAAGGTTCGATTTTTGTAGGGCATTCTTGAACAAATTTCGATTGTCTCATTTATTCCTTCCCTGCATGTACCCTGCCCCGGGTCTTTTAAGAGGTTAATTGTCGTGTGTTGACAATATTTTGAGGGATATGGGTGTGCTTGAGCATAGGTTACATGTTCGTAAATAATTGTGAATTATTTTATCGTGTTAGCACATCATTCCTCGGGGCATGGAACTCGAGCAAGGTTTGGCTCGGACTTCGGTAATTTAAGGTACGTGCGACGTACGAGCATTACTATATATATGTGAAATGCATAAGGTGTTTTTGATTGCATTGAATGTTTTGCGTATGGTTATACATACATGTTGATATAGCCAAGGAATGACCCAAATCTTGATATCGCCGCTTGTAGCGTGCGTGACACTAGAGTAGGATGACTCTTGTATGATATATGGGGTACTGGGTTTATATGACTATATTATGAGACATTTGAGATGTCTAGGTTTGTAGAATCATGCATTCTTCGTAAGACATTTGAGATGTCTAGGTTCGTAGAATCATGTATTCATTATGAGACATTTGAGATGTCTAGGTTTGTAGACTCATGTATTCATTATAAGACACTTGAGATGTCTAAGTATAATGAAGGATTGGTAAAATAAATGCTAAGGCATTTGAGCTATCTGTGATTGATAGCAAGGTTGTGAAATCAGTATTAGATATTGTGATATCTGTAATTGCATGTTTAATGAATTTGTAATCACTATATGTTGATATTCGAGGATCAGGCATGCGATGTGTAAATCAATGTGTTGATTTACTGATTTATGAGATTTGATGAGTTTGATGTTGTGAGAACAGGGACAGTACACGGAATCCCGGATGAGGATGTTGCCATCCAGGGAGTATCATTTAAATTCATTAGCATTTACCTTTGTTGTAAATTATGAATTTCATTATTATGATTATGGGATTTTGTGTATTGGTATGCTCACCCCGTTGGGGGCTGTCTCTGTTGGGACAGGTGGACAGGTACATCGATGGCTATGGAGCTGAGCTCGAGCTGTTGATTTGAGGTACTCCCAGGATCGTGGTACCAGGGCTTGATGGAGCACGGTATCGTATAGAGTACCTATATATACACCTGAGGATTTATACATATTCATATTCATGATGCTCGCATGTGAGCACGATTATACTTGTATATGGATTGTATATAAAGGCATGAGCCTTTCTCTCTTTCATTTAAGGTTGCATGCAATTAGGTTGAATTGCTAGAATGATATGAGAGTCATTGGTGTATTATGTGGGTGTTGGAACCCACTTTTGTTGACATATGTGTGGTGTCTTCCCTGGCTGGGAATCTACTTGTATTACTGCTTTCTGTTGAGTATTATGTGTTCCCTGGCCGGGAATTTTGTTATGTGTTGTACTCTGTTTTGGGATAGCTCTATTTATGGGGAGACTCTGCCCAAATTTTTGTAAAAGTTTACAATGTGAAAAGCGGCACCAAGGGGTTGGTAAAGGGCAAACATATGAGTCTTTTATTGACAGGCAATGATTAAGTATCATCAGAGCTTCCCGATTGACATTTTATAGAAAGCATGTACCACACATAGTGGTTAATACACTAATCAAGGTTTTAAGGGCTTGGGGTCCTTACAAAGTGTTTTATATTGATTATGCATTTACGCTTTATCTTCATATTGTGTTGAATATGAATGATTATTATTGCTCATGTTTGGGGGTTGTCCTTGTAGGTACCTTTTTTGGCATGATAGCAAGCTTGAACGGGTTGAGGTGGTGAGCTTGTGAAGCATTCTTTCGAGGATTAAAGGACAGGATTATTTTGGATAGTATCTACTCTAGGAGTAGTATAAAACTATAGATGAACATTCATTGATTGGAATGTAATTAATCCTTTTTGTAGTCCTTACTTTTGGCATGTAATGCTTAAGCTCATAGACTCAACATGTTCATTATGCTCTGATTGATTTACTTAGCTCTATTATGCCTTGTGATTCCGCACTTAAGGATTAGGGTCCTTACATATGGATAGGAGCGCCTGAGAGACGAAGCTGGCGGCAGGTAGGACGCGCCGAACGGCGGCGGGCGAAGCGCGTTTGTGCGCGGTGGTCAAAGGGGATCGGGAAACTCGCGGACGCGGGGAGAGAGAAGCAAGGTGAGGAAATGGTTCCGATAATTAAAATCTCGGGTTCAACTTGTATTTATAGCAAAAATACCCCGAAATACTAATAGCCCCACAAATACATCATGATTCATTAAAAATCATCTGTTTTCAAAAATTCTCTCTCTAACTCAAAAACACCCTACCGGTGCCCACACAAGCACCCGAGATTCCGAGACACTTCAACAACCCAACTCTTAGGTTTTTCACCGTAATGAGAATATAATCTCAACCTCGGAATCCAACGATCCCAACTACTCAAATAAACGAGCCCAGAAGGCCCAACACCGCGATTAAACTCCAAATCGCCACGTAAAACAACTTTAGGGGTTATTAACACTCCGGGATTAACATCCCTAATCTCAGGTCATCACATCCATGCCCCGAGGAACGATGTGCAAACACGATAAATAATTCACAATTATTTACGAACATGCAACCCATGCTCAAGCACACCCATAACCCTTAAAAATATTGTCAACACACGACAATTAACCATTATCGAAAATTGCTCAATAACTCCACAAATTTTCGAACCTTCACAACACAAATCGAACCCAAACTAAACACCATAATACATCTAAAACATGTAATAAACGACCCATAACAAGAATTACCACCCCCTGCCAAAAACCCCAATTTTCGAACCCACTTCACGCACACATCCAAAAATTCGAACCAACCCTCACACCAACAGCAAGAATTCGAACTAATTGAACACAAAAATGACAGTGAAATACACGATAATGACGAAAAAGGGGTAAGGTTACCCAATCAAAAATCGGAAGGAAAATCGACCGAAACCCTTGAAATTGGGGATCGGCGCTTTCTGCAAAAATCCGAACTCAAATCGCGACCAAACTTCGAATTGTTGGTGTGGGAAGCTGCGCCCGGACGAGACAAAGCCGGCGGCGGGTCGAACGCGCCGAACGGTGGCCAGACGGCGGCGGGCGAAGCGCTTTTGTGCGCGGGGGTAGGGGCAGACGGGAAATCGCGCGGGTGCGGGGAGAGAGAAGCAAGGTGAGGAAAAATGGTTCCGATAATTAAAATATCGGGTTCAACTGGTATTTATGGCAAAAATACCCCGAAATACTAATAGCCCCACAAATACATCATGATTCATTAAAAATCACTTGTTTTCAAAAACTCTCTCTCTAACTCAAAAACCCCCTACCGGTGCCCACACAAAGCACCCGAGATTCCGAGTCACACTAAAAACCCAACTCATAGGTTTTCACCGAAATGAGAATACGATCTCAACCTCGGGATCCAACGATCCCAACTACTCAAATAGACGAGCCCGGAAGGCCCAACACTTCGATTAAACTCCAAATCGCCACGCAAAACAACTTTAGGGGTTATTAACACTCCGGGATTAACATCTATAATCTCTGGTCATCACAATATCCCCCACTAAAAGAATTTCGTCCTCGAAATTAGCACCGGTGTATCACGTACACCCAGGCTACACAACAACATGAAGCCATAACCTCGATTCCTGATCATATCAGAATCGTCTCAATAAACGCGAGGATACCCATCTCGCATCAAACTCTGAAACAGAGCGACCTACCAAAACCAACTTATCACCCAAGAGGCAAAACATACTTCGATGCGGTTCATCCCAAAGGTCAGTCCCTCATGACTGCAAAAAAAACCAATACTTACGACTGTAGATCAGACAGTCATCCTTAGTTCTAATACAACTAGTAAGAATGCATCATGAATGACACCTCAACCGCGAGAACGTTGACCTCGTGTCAATCTCTGGAGTGGAATAGACTTCCAAATCCATCATAACGTCAAAGAGCGTCAGCACAACTCAACGCTAACAGTCCAAAAGCAGTTAGTCAACTGAAACTGCAAGGATTCGAATCGCTCCCGATTCCATCGTAGATATCATCCAATGACATCTTTATTATCACTCACGATGTCTAATACACATCATTACGAGGAAAACACTAGTATACCACGATGTACACATACCAAACCTGGTCTCCACTTTCAAACCTCCTCCATCAAATGAGCAGTCGCATCATTGCAACTCAACTTGGGCAACTCACGGCCACAGATTCACACAAAAGACATCTCACAAGATGTCCACCTTCGGATATTCCAAGGATCACATCCTGATCATAAATAAACCATCGAGACTCCACAGAGTTCAAATTCTGAAAGGACATGCAATAAACCCATTGCATCCTCAACGCTTGTGTCGACAGCTACACCCAACCAATCCGAATTCCTGCCATCCCTTGATAATCCTAGGATTTAACAATCAAAACATGGGAAGGCTATCACATAAACTCGAAGGAAAACACCAATAAGGAAATACCTTAACCCCACACAAGATAATCCCTCCTCAAAGGGAGTCAACTAACTTCACGATTGTTTCTCATAATTTATCGTGCCATGGAGATTCCCAATCTCAAGGTGTTCAATATCTCTCATCAGAGATTTAACCATCCAAAAGTAGCATAACTCTATGCTTGACAAAAAAAAGGAAATCAATAACTGGCATCCGTATACTCACCGGTATACCTGCCTTGGCACGGACATCACATGCATACTCAATGCACTTGGCTCGGGTATCTACAACATACCCCTAATCCCCAAACACAACTGTCAATCCTGAGTTATTCCCTACCCAGTGGAGAATGGTAATCGACGATCAATAACACGGCGTGATTCCCAAAATCAACACCACACGTACCAACTTACCGAATCTTTCAAGTATTCCCAAATAGGTATAATACTACCTCCTTCCTCACACGGAAAGTTCTATCGAACTCGAGATCCACTAGTCTCAAACCATCGTTCGGAAAAACTGGATACAATAACACCCATTGCATCCCAAGTACACGGATTCCCCAGATCGAGTCAACGACAACTTGATGACTCTCTTGTTGGTACTCCAACATTATGAGCTGTCCCAGACAAGTCCCTCAAAACAATAGACGTATAAACGTTCTCATGGGGTGTCACATGCCTCGAACATCATGCTACAAAGGGACAATCAAAAGCCTGCCAAAAGTCTTCATCGTATCATCATACGATTCACCAAACTCGGTTCCAACGTGCAGTATAATGGCTCCAACAATCACACTATATCATTACCACGATATCTGGCTAGCAAAGCGCTGTCTCCATAGGCTCATATCAATCCCACCAACAAGCCATGTGTTCCATCTCGGTATGTCATACCGTACAAACCGTTAGAGTAATGGGTCATCGCCCAACATATCTCTAAAAATACCAAGCACAATGGACAACCCGGTGTCCTTGCTCACTTATGATGCAATCATAATCCAATAAGATTTATCCCACACCCTCAGGGTGGGTGTAACCATGTCTACCTTACATCACAACACAAGCGTGTAGTTTCCTCAATGACTACTCGTACCACCAATCACTTGACCCTAGCCAAACCAACGAGCATACCCAAGGGTATCATTGCTCGACAAATATTTACCTCTATAACATGATGTGGTACATTTTGTGAGACCCCGATATCTCAATATACTAATAGGTGCGATTAAGAGAACTAAACATTCATATGAATAAATCAGAGTAAAGAGTCATGTTGATTTTCCTGAGCTTAAGGAATACAGTAGCAAAAGTTTCAAAAGGGATTCACAATATTCCTACAAAAGGTGCTACATTATAGTCTTATTCTACCACAAGTAGAAGCTATATAAAATTTTCTCAAATCTTGTAGCTAATCCCGTAACTCTCCTTATAGCTCAGCTTCTCAACCCCGACCCTGGTTCTCAACATCAAAAGCACCTACAAAGACAACCCCCAACACATGAGCATATCACAATTCATATTCAACATAATATGAAAATAAGGCGTAAATGCACAATCATAAAATACAAATCACTTCCTGTATTTCCATCTCATTTACAATGCCCACTGGTTGTCCCTGTACCATGATTCATAATATAACACATTATATGAATGTATGGTTTCACAAATGAATGTCATGACATTTCCTCTTTTTCTTGAGTCAGTCATCATCGGTTATTTTAATACTTCTCCGCTTTTATAATCTCAAAACAAGCGGTATCTCATCCTCGCTTCTTTATACTAGCGGTATCTCATCCTCGCTCAGTATAGTATATACCCGCCTCCATGTGCAAGCGAGCCTCCCCCCTCCCGCTCCACATTTTTTAGCGGTAAAGCGTAAGCATTAACACCTTAACCGTGATCGCCCTGACTCGTGGAATACATCTCTTTATCCCACATCACAATATGCAACAACAATGCATAATATGCAACAACAATGCATAATAACATGTATCAACTCAATAATGCATCACATTGCATTCATCATGTGTCATGCAGACAAAACATAAATACATGTTACCGTTGGGATGCCCGTACGTCGCTTACGTACCTTTCCAAAAAGTAGTGTGTGGTGGGACTCTATCCCCTGCGTTGTGTAGCCGTCTGTGAAGGCTCTACACCAGTGTACAACACAATATTAGATGCCAATATATGATCCAAAATCAAAAATCCAACAAAAAACAATATTTCAAGATTTTGCTTCTGGCGATCGATCGCTACCCCTTGGCGATCGATCGCCAAACTCCACTGTCCCATGGCGATCGATCGCGCCTTTCATGGCGATCGATCGCGTGGCTTTGATTTTGGCTACTGGACCTCGGCGATCGATCGCGCCATTTGTGGCGATCGATCGCCACCTGGTCTGTGCGCGATAATTTTTCCAGCATGTTCAACACCGATAATCACACCTTTCCTTCTAACATGTAAGACATACAACATGCCAATACTAACATGCTAGTATTTAAAACACATTACTCTGAGTGTATTTACATCAAGATTGTACCCCAACCACAAACCCACATGCATTAAAATCACCCATGAACATCAGTACTCATTCAACATTTTCTGAAAACAGGGCATTGTCTTCCTGCCCAGATTTTTGAGTACACACTTTCAAGCAACGAAATCTACCACATAAGTCATGCAATTTGCTCGAATAAAAATGTTAAGGGTTTCATCAAACTACCATGCATATTTTCACATCGAAGGTTCATTCAAAAACCCTTCTAACATGCATATTACCACCCCTTCAATATCACTCCCAGATCACATATTTCCAGAAAAAACAGGGGAAAATATCTACCCAGATTTTCGAACACCATACTTTACATGCTTAAATCTACCACATAAAACATGTAATGTGCTCAAGGAAAAATACTGGAAGCTTCATAAACACACCATAAATGAATATGAATCGAAGGTTTAACAAAACCTAACCTAACATGCCATTTTTCACACTAAACAAAGTATGAACTCAACAATAAAAACTTCAAACCCAGAAATGGTTCCTTACCCCTTTTGGCTCCGATTTTTGCAAGCTTTCCAAGCAAGAAAAATGGTGGATCTCCTCTTGTTTTCCCTTACCAGATGTTGGACGAAAAAGTTGGAGAGAATGGAGTGATTTCAGCTATGACAAGGTGGAGTGGGAGATGAGGAAAGAGGTATGGGCAAGCTGCAGCTGGCAGCAGGGTATGGGTCAAGGGGGGGTGGTTTGTGGTGGGTTTATGTGATGTGTTATGTTTTGGTCCCGGTATTTCGCACGATGTATTAAAATATCCTCACATGATATTTTATAGTATTTTCTCATTAAAATACTTCAATTCCTATTTAAAATATACTTTACCAAAACGATTAACACACACCCCAAATTAAACATGCCACAATCCCCAAAATCCCAACATGTAACACATGCACCCTTACATGCATCTCCCAATATTATTAATTCATCACAAGAATTAGTACCATAAATTTCACAACAATGATTAATGTTTAAATAACACATAATCATTTCGGGGATATCACAATACTCCCCTACTTATAGGATTTCGCCCTCGAAATCAGCATGCACTTACCCAAAATAAAATGAAACGTAAATCACATACCAGAAAACAGTTCTGGGTAGTGCTGCACCATGTGTTGCTCCGTCTCCCACGTGGCCTCCTCGACACCCCTACGATCCCACTGAACTTTGACCATAGGTATAACTTTGTTTCTCAGTCTGCGATCTGCCCTATCCAAAATCCTGATAGGCCGCTCCACATAGGAAACATCGGACTCAATCTGAACCTCAGAAGGCTGTAACACATGTGAAGGATCCGGCTCATACTTCCTCAGCATAGACACATGGAATACATCGTGTATACCCGACAGAGAAGGCGGTAAGGCCAAACGGTACGCCAGAGTACCCACACGCTGTAAGATCTCATACGGCCCCACGTATCTAGGAGACAACTTCCCCCGCATACCAAACCGTACCACACCCCTGAAGGGTGAGATCTTCAGAAAAACTCTGTCGCCCAACTGAAACTCCAACGGTCTCCGCCGCTGATTGGCATATGCTGCCTGCCTATCCTGAGCTGCCTTCATCTTTCGTCTGATAACCTTAACTTTCTCTTCCATTTCCTGAACCAACTCTGGTCCTCCAACCGACTTACGGTCCAAGTCATCCCAACACAAGGGTGACCTACAACGCCTACCATAGAGGGCCTCGAAAGGAGCCATCTGTATACTTGCCTGGTAGCTGTTGTTGTAAGAGAACTCTACCAAGGCTATCAAGTCCTGCCATGATATGTCGAACTCTAACACACAAGCTCTCAACATATCCTCGAGCGTCTGTATCGTACGCTCAGTCTGTCCGTCTGTCTGAGGGTGATAGGCTGTGCTCAGCCTCAACTCCGTACCTAGAGCTTTCTGCAGACCTTCCCAAAAGTGAGATGTGAACCGTGGATCTCGATCAGACACTATCGAAACAGGAATCCCGTGTAGTCTCACTATATCTCTGACATATAACTGTGCCATCCTCAAGTGCGTATATGTCATAGAGTAAGGAATGAAATGAGCCACTTTAGTCAATCTGTCCACGACTACCCAGATGGCATCAAAACCCGAAATAGTCCTCGGTAAGTGGGTCACGAAGTCCATCGACACGTGCTGCCACTTCCACTCGGGTATCTCCAAACTCCTTAGTTCACCTCCAGGCCTCTGCCTCTCAGCCTTCACCTGTTGACAAATCAAACAGCGCTTGACAAATGAGGTGACATCTTGTTTCATACGCCTCCACCAGAACTGGTTGCGTAGATCCTTATACATCTTCTTCCCGCCTGGGTGAACACTCATCCTACTGCAATGAGCTCGCTGTAAGATACCCTGGCGCAACTCGGGTGTATCTGGAACCACCCATCTATCGCCAAGTCTCAAAGAACCGTCCTCAGCCACTCTGAATCTCGATGGCTGATCTGAATGGACCACTGACATCCATCTCTGAATCTCTACATCGGTCCCCTGAGCCTTCCTGATGTGATCATAAATAACCGGCTCAGCTAGCAAGGTCAAAACCTGTACTGGTGAAGTAGACACATCGTAATCGAATCCCAAATGGCAGTAGGAGCCCAACATAGCTGATAGGTACATGGCATCCTTTGCTGTGCTCCTCACCTTCCGACTCAAAGCGTCGGCTGTCAAATTCGCTTTGCGGGATGGTATAGGATTTCACAATCATAATCCTTCAATAGATCCATCCATCTCCTCTGTCTCATGTTCAGCTCAGCCTGTGTAAACAAGAACTTCAGGCTCTTGTGATCAGTGAAGATGGTGAATGAGGTACCGTATAAGTAGTGTCGCCATATCTTCAAGGCGAAAACTATAGCTGCCAACTCCAAATCATGGACTGGATACCTCATCTCATGTGGCTTCAACTGTCTCGAAGCATAAGCCACTACATGTCTGTCCTGCATCAGTACGCATCCTAAGCCCTGTAGCGATGCGTCGGTATAAAGAACAAATCCTTTGTTCTCCTTGGGAATCACAAGAACTGGTGCAGTAGTCAGTCTGTGTTTCAATTCCCGGAAACTCTGCTCACAAGCCTCTGACCAACAAAAAGAGACTCCCTTCTGAGTCAGCTGTGTAAGTGGTTTGGCGATCTTTGAGAAACCCTCGACGAAACGTCGATAATAGCCAGCCAACCCAAGAAAACTCCGAATCTCACTGACTGAAGTAGGGGTAGACCAATCCATAACTGCCTCTATCTTCCTCGGGTCTACTGATATCCCTTCTCGTGATATAATATGGCCCAATAATGCAACACTGCTCAGCCAAAACTCACACTTGCTGAGTTTAGCGTACAACTGATGATCTCTGAGGATCTGGAGCACTATCCTCAGATGATTGGCATGATCCTCCTCACTCCTTGAATAGACGAGGATGTCATCAATGAATACGATCACAAACTGATCGAGGTACTCCTGAAATACTCTGTTCATCAGGCTCATAAAAACTGCAGGTGCATTTGTTACACCGAAAGGCATTACCAAGAACTCATAGTGTCCGTATCGAGTTCTAAAAGCCGTCTTTTGAACATCACCAGCTCTAACCCGCACCTGATGATAGCCTGACCTCAAGTCTATCTTAGAGTACACTTCTGTACCCTGAAGTTGGTCGAACAGATCATCAATCCTCGGGAGTGGATATCTGTTCTTCACTGTAGCCTTGTTCAATTGCCTGTAGTCAATGCACAGACGCATTGATCCATCCTTCTTTTTCACGAACAAGACTGGTGCACCCCAAGGCGATACACTAGGACGAATGTATCCCTTGTCAAGGAGCTCCTGCAACTGTACCTTTAGTTCCCTCAGCTCTGCCGGTGCCATCCTGTATGGGGCACGAGAAATGGCTGATGTCCCCGGTAACAGCTCAATAGCAAACTCAACGTCCCTGACAGGCGGAAATCCCGGAATCTCATCTGGGAACACATCAATGAACTCCGCCACAACTGGAATGTCCTCGGCTCTCACTTCTTTTTCCTCAGATACATCCACCGCATAAATGATGTAACCGGTGTGGCCGCGCTCCAATAACCGCGACATCTTAACCGCTGAGATCACTGGAATCCTTGGACGAGAGCCGTCCCCATAAAAAGTCCACTGGAACCCCTGATCAGATAGAAAACGAACAGTCCTCTGCCGACAGTCTACCACAGCTCGGTATCTGCTCAACACATCAATGCCGATAATACAGTCAAAGTCTGCCATCTCTAACTGAATCAGATCAGCCCTCAGATCATTGCCCTCAAAATAAATGAGGCAATCAGACAACAGCCGATCCGCAATCACATGCTTCCCCGTGGGTGTCGAGACCATGAGAGGCGTGGGTAACAGAGACGAGCACAAGTGGTGTCTCTCCACAAAAGCAACAGACACAAAAGAATGAGAAGCACCTGTATCTACCAAAATAAATGCAGGGTACGTAAATAAATGACACGTACCAGCAATGACCTCCTCTGGGGCTGCCTCAGCCTGCTCCCTAGTCAGTGCGTACACCTGACCCTGCGGTGGTCCTGCCGCCTGACCTCCTTGCGGTCGAGGCGCAAACTGCTGTCTCGGTGGTGCCCTCCCAGCATCAAATCTTGGCCTATTCGGCCCTGAGTCTGTCTGACTTGCCCGATTGGGACAGTTCCTAGCTAAGTGGCCCACCTTGCCACAAACATAACAGCCTCGGCAGTCACGTGACAAGTGAAATCCTCCACAGCGGTCACACCTGTCCCCTCCTGCCTTACTCCCCTGTGTAGGTCCTCGATTGCTCTGTTTCTGACTCTGAGATTTCTTCCCGCTAAATCTGGAAGATGATGAGGCTCCACGAGTCTTGAACTGATCTCCTCGTGGTTTCAAACTATCAGCAACAGGCCTCTGTGATGGTACTGGAGGGGGTACAACATCCTTGTATGCTCCCACTGCAATTTCCGCTAACTCTGCCCGTGTCAGGGCGTCATCAAAAGAGCTAGGGTTGTTGGAGATAACCCGGTCAAATAGTTCTGGCCTGAGTCCTTTCATGAAATGCCTCATCTTTGCATGGCTGCTCACAGCAATATGGGGGACATACCTCAACAGTGAGGAATACTGCAAGGCAAAGTCTGAAACTGACATGTTTCCCTGCTTCAAGTTAGTGAATTCGTCCTCTTTGACTTGTCTAGCAGCGGCAGAAAAATACCGGTTAAGAAACCGGGTCCTGAATACAGTCCAGTCTACTACCATGCCCTGAGCTCTCAGCTCCACCACAGTGGTCTTCCACCACATAGAAGGCTTCTTCGCCATCTGAAACTCGGCTAACCTCAGCCATGCGGTACGTGCACAGGGCACAGTCACAAGTATCTGCTCTATCCGTTCTAGCCACTCTTCGGCCCCTTCTCCAGATTCGGTCCCCTCAAACATGGGTGGACGGAAATTCAGAAACTGTGTCAAACTGAGCTCCCCGGGTAATAACATCTGTGCACTGGGCTCTACTCCCACAGCAGGTGGCGGTAAAGGATTCACATGAGCAACACTAGCATTCATACTGCCCATATCCCCTACCTCTTCATTGAGGTTCTCCGGGTTAATAGCCGCCATGCTGCAACACAAGAGTTAACAACAATACCAAAAGCAGTTCATAGTATAAGCCGTTAGATAACAAGAGTATCATATCCAAAAGCATGTTAGTATAATACTTATACAACAATATGCATCACATGCATAACATGCCCAACAATGAATACCTAGCCAACTTGTCTCTAAAGGCTACGCTTCACTCTTCCCTGGTTATCTAACCACTGCTCTGATACCACTAAATGTGAGACCCCGATATCTCAATATACTAATAGGTGCGATTAAGAGAACTAAACATTCATATGAATAAATCAGAGTAAAGAGTCATGTTGATTTTCCTGAGCTTAAGGAATACAGTAGCAAAAGTTTCAAAAGGGATTCACAATATTCCTACAAAAGGTGCTACATTATAGTCTTATTCTACCACAAGTAGAAGCTATATAAAATTTTCTCAAATCTTGTAGCTAATCCCGTAACTCTCCTTATAGCTCAGCTTCTCAACCCCGACCCTGGTTCTCAACATCAAAAGCACCTACAAAGACAACCCCCAACACATGAGCATATCACAATTCATATTCAACATAATATGAAAATAAGGCGTAAATGCACAATCATAAAATACAAATCACTTCCTGTATTTCCATCTCATTTACAATGCCCACTGGTTGTCCCTGTACCATGATTCATAATATAACACATTATATGAATGTATGGTTTCACAAATGAATGTCATGACATTTCCTCTTTTTCTTGAGTCAGTCATCATCGGTTATTTTAATACTTCTCCGCTTTTATAATCTCAAAACAAGCGGTATCTCATCCTCGCTTCTTTATACTAGCGGTATCTCATCCTCGCTCAGTATAGTATATACCCGCCTCCATGTGCAAGCGAGCCTCCCCCCTCCCGCTCCACATTTTTTAGCGGTAAAGCGTAAGCATTAACACCTTAACCGTGATCGCCCTGACTCGTGGAATACATCTCTTTATCCCACATCACAATATGCAACAACAATGCATAATATGCAACAACAATGCATAATAACATGTATCAACTCAATAATGCATCACATTGCATTCATCATGTGTCATGCAGACAAAACATAAATACATGTTACCGTTGGGATGCCCGTACGTCGCTTACGTACCTTTCCAAAAAGTAGTGTGTGGTGGGACTCTATCCCCTGCGTTGTGTAGCCGTCTGTGAAGGCTCTACACCAGTGTACAACACAATATTAGATGCCAATATATGATCCAAAATCAAAAATCCAACAAAAAAAAATATTTCAAGATTTTGCTTCTGGCGATCGATCGCTACCCCTTGGCGATCGATCGCCAAACTCCACTGTCCCATGGCGATCGATCGCGCCTTTCATGGCGATCGATCGCGTGGCTTTGATTTTGGCTACTGGACCTCGGCGATCGATCGCGCCATTTGTGGCGATCGATCGCCACCTGGTCTGTGCGCGATAATTTTTCCAGCATGTTCAACACCGATAATCACACCTTTCCTTCTAACATGTAAGACATACAACATGCCAATACTAACATGCTAGTATTTAAAACACATTACTCTGAGTGTATTTACATCAAGATTGTACCCCAACCACAAACCCACATGCATTAAAATCACCCATGAACATCAGTACTCATTCAACATTTTCTGAAAACAGGGCATTGTCTTCCTGCCCAGATTTTTGAGTACACACTTTCAAGCAACGAAATCTACCACATAAGTCATGCAATTTGCTCGAATAAAAATGTTAAGGGTTTCATCAAACTACCATGCATATTTTCACATCGAAGGTTCATTCAAAAACCCTTCTAACATGCATATTACCACCCCTTCAATATCACTCCCAGATCACATATTTCCAGAAAAAACAGGGGAAAATATCTACCCAGATTTTCGAACACCATACTTTACATGCTTAAATCTACCACATAAAACATGTAATGTGCTCAAGGAAAAATACTGGAAGCTTCATAAACACACCATAAATGAATATGAATCGAAGGTTTAACAAAACCTAACCTAACATGCCATTTTTCACACTAAACAAAGTATGAACTCAACAACAAAAACTTCAAACCCAGAAATGGTTCCTCACCCCTTTTGGCTCCGATTTTTGCAAGCTTTCCAAGCAAGAAAAATGGTGGATCTCCTCTTGTTTTCCCTTACCAGATGTTGGACGAAAAAGTTGGAGAGAATGGAGTGATTTCAGCTATGACAAGGTGGAGTGGGAGATGAGGAAAGAGGTATGGGCAAGCTGCAGCTGGCAGCAGGGTATGGGTCAAGGGGGGGTGGTTTGTGGTGGGTTTATGTGATGTGTTATGTTTTGGTCCCGGTATTTCGCACGATGTATTAAAATATCCTCACATGATATTTTATAGTATTTTCTCATTAAAATACTTCAATTCCTATTTAAAATATACTTTACCAAAACGATTAACACACACCCCAAATTAAACATGCCACAATCCCCAAAATCCCAACATGTAACACATGCACCCTTACATGCATCTCCCAATATTATTAATTCATCACAAGAATTAGTACCATAAATTTCACAACAATGATTAATGTTTAAATAACACATAATCATTTCGGGGATATCACACATTTACCGGTACAATACATCCAATACTCCACCGAGCAAACCTGCTCTGCAAAAGGTCTCGTCAACTAGTGACCCTGACTCTACCATGTGCTCACCATCGGCACTCAACCATACAACCAAATACATAACACAAATGTATTAATCATCAAAACGACGCTACACGTCTACATAGAACATCCACTATGTCATAGTCATCCCGTGACGGTACCTGTCAACATATGACTTTGAAATAATATTGTCGACTCGCGACGATATATGTCGATACACGACGTCTATAGTCTCATCGTCAAACACATGACAACATAAGTAAATTAACACATGATATCCACAACAGTGCTAAATAAACAGTAATATGCCATACCTCATTGCTAACAATATAGCGGCATACCTGTCTCCGTCATCCAACAGTGGTACGCAATCAGCACCCATCGCTCGTAGGTGGCGTAATCCAGCGTCATGTACATAGCGGCAAAACTCGTCGCTATAGAATCAGGGGCATAATCCCTCGTCATAGAGTCAGCGGCATAAAACATCACTATAGACATCTGGCGGCATGAACCATCACCATAGATGTGGCGGAATGTACCATCGCTATGAACACCCGGCGGCATAAGTCATCTCCAATCAATATAGCGGAATGAGACATCGCTATCAATACCCGGCGGCATAAACCATCACCAATAGAATAGCGGAATGAGACATCGCTATCAATATATCCAGCGGCAAGAATCGTCGCCAATCAATATAGCAGGAATGAACCATCGCTATCAATATATCCGGCGGCAAGAACCATCGCCAATAAATATAGAGGAATGAACCATCGCTATCAATACATCTGGCGGAATGAACCATCGCCAATCAATATAGCGGAATGAACCATCGCTATCAATACATATGGCGGAATGAACCATCGCCAATCAATATAGCGGAATGAACCATCGCTATCAATACATCTGGCGGAATGAACCATCGCCAATCAATATAGCGGACTGAACCATCGCTATCAATATCGATAATGTGGTTGTTCCGGTCTTGTTATAGCAGCGGAATTTTAGGACCCCTCGCTTCGACATATAGCGGCATCATATGATATCCCTCGCTTCGACAATGACAGCGGCATGTTACCTCGCTTAGACATGACAGCGGCAAATATCATATTACCATCGCTTCATATGACAGCGGCAAGTACCTCCCTCGCTCGAATATAACAACTACCGGAACTTCCACTAGCTCCATGTACCTGCATCCAGGTTAATACCACAGTTCACAATATAATGATCGATATCATGTTCCAGTTATAACCACAATATTCCACATTAATCACTAGAATTGTGACTGTTCCGGTCCCAATACAACAGCGGAATTTTAGGACCCCTCGCTTCGACAATGACAGCGGCATGTTACCTCGCTTAGACATGACAGCGGCAAGTACCTCCCTCGCTCAGAGATAAAGGCTACCGGAACATTCATCAATTCTACCACAATAATCAAACACAACATTTGATTCCATTATCACAATATATATCACTATCATGTCACATATATCATCACATGTAAGGGTTCACTACCCACGATATACATAATCAAAGGTGTAACACGTTTTACCGTCCGAAGCCCGTACGTCTCACCTTTCCTGATTTTCCTACAAAATCAGATCCCTTAACACATAATACATGAAGGGCCAGACATCACCATTAATGTCATCCCATCACATTCTACACGATTCCTGCAAACACAATGATTAGCAACACCATTTTTCATATCATAAAAAGCACATAAACAACTAGTTGTGTCATACAACATTAATGTATCATGCATAAATATGTGCTATCAATAACTTCCTAGGCCCTTAACAGCCCCAAAGAGTAACCACTGCTCTGATACCACTAATGTAAGGACCCCAAGCCCTTAACCCTTGATTAGTGTATTAATCATTATGTGTGGTACATGCTTTCAATAAAATCAATCGGGAAACACAGATGATACTTTACCATTGAATGGCAATTACAAAATTTCTTTAATATTCAACATTAAGATCATCTCTACCCACAATTAGACTCATAGATTCCGCCCATTTCCATCCCCATTACACCACTTTTCACATGGTAGACTTTTATAAAAATTTGGGCAGAGTCTCCCCATAAATAGAGCCATCCCGAAATAAAAGCACATCACAATATATAGTTCCCGGCCAGGGAAATCACATACTCAACAGAACACAGCAACGCTAAGTAAATTCCCAGCCAGGGAAGACACCACACATAAGACAACATAAATGGGTTTCAACACCCACATAATACACCATGACTCTCATATCATTAGCAATTCTACTCTTAATTGCATGCAACATAGAATGAAAGAGAGAAAGGCTCATGCCTTTATATACAACCCATATACAAGCATAACCGTGCTCACATGCGAGCATCATAAATATGTATATAACCTTCGGGTGTATATAAATACTCTATACGATACCGTGCTCCATCAAGCCCTGGTACCACGATCCTGGGAGTACATCCAATCAACAGCTCGAGCTCAGCTCCACAGCCATCGATGTACCTGTTCACCTGCCCCAACAGAGACAGCCCCCAACGGGGTGAGCATACCAATACACAAAATCCCATAATCACAATAATGAAATTCATAATTTAGCAACAAAAGTAAATACTAATGAATTTTAAACGATACTCCCTGGATGGCAACGTCCTCATCCGGGATTCCGTGTACTGTCCCTGTTCTCACAATCATCAAACTCATCAAATCTCAAAAAATCAGTAAATCAACACATTGATTTAACTCATAGCATGCCTGATTCTCATGTATCAATAATTAATGATTCCAAATTCATTATACATACAAATATAGATATCTCGATATCTAATACTGATTTTTCGACTTTGCTACCAATCACAGATAGCTCAAATGCCTAGCATTTATTTTACCAATTCTCCATTATACTTAGACATCTCACATGTCTTATAATGAATACATGATTCCACGATCATTCTCAGGCATCTCAAATGCCCTACAATAGTCATATAAACCCGGTACCCCATATCTCATGTAAGGTTATACTACTCTAGTATTACGCACACTTGTTGCAGCGATGTCAAGACTAGGTCGTTCCATAGTCATATCAACACATATATATATAGCCATACCCACAACCATTTAATGCAATTAAAATACATTATGCATTTCACAAATGCTCTTATATAAAGTAATGCTCGTACGTCGCACGTACCTTAAGTTTCCGAAGTCCGAGCCAAACCTTGCTCGAGTTCCATGCCCCGAGGAACGATGTGCTAACACAATAAATAATTCACAATTATTTACGAACATGCAACCCATGCTCAAGCACACCCATAACCCTTAAAAATATTGTCAACACACGACAATTAACCATTATCGAAAATTGCTCAATAACTCCCCACAAATTTTTGAACCTTCACAACACAAATCGAACCCAAACTAAACACCATAATACATCTAAAACATGTAATAAACGACCCATAACAAGAATTACCACCCCCTGCCAAAAACCCCAATTTTCGAACCCACTTCACGCACACATCCAAAAATTCGAACCAACCCTCACACCAACAGCATGAATTCGAACTAATTGAACACAAAAATGGCAGTGAAATACACGATAATGACGAAAAAGGGGTAAGGAAGGTTACCCAATCAAAAATCGGAAGGAAAATCGACTGAAACCCTAGAAATTGGGGATCGGCGCTTTCTGCAAAAATCCAAACTCAAATCGCGACCAAACTTCGAATTGTTGGTGTGGGAAGCTGCGCCCGGATGAGACAAAGCCGGCGGCAGGTCGGACGCGCCGAACGGCGGCCGGACGGCGGCGGGCGAAGCGCTTTTGTGCGCGTGGGTAGGGGCAGACGGGAAATCGCGCGGGTGCGGGGAGAGAGAAGCAAGGTGAGGAAAAATGGTTCCGATAATTAAAATCTCGGGTTCAACTGGTATTTATAGCAAAAATACCCCGAAATACTAATAGCCCCACAAATACATCATGATTCATTAAAAATCATCTGTTTTCAAAAACTCTCTCTCTAACTCAAAACCCCCTACCGGTGCCCACACAAAGCACCCGAGATTCCGAGTCACACTAAAAACCCAACTCATTGGTTTTCACCGAAATGAGAATACGATCTCAACCTCGGGATCCAATGATCCCAACTACTCAAATAGACGAGCCCGGAAGGCCCAACACTTCGATTAAACTCCAAATCGCCACGTAAAACAACTTTAGGGGTTATTAACACTCCGGGATTAACATCTATAATCTCTGGTCATCACATTAGTCTTGGCTTTGCTTCCTTCTTTGTCATCAAGTACCGCAAGGCTGCATGATCAGAATAAATGACAACTTTAGCCCCGAGCAAATAAGATCGAAATTTTTCTAAAGAAAACACAACAGCTAATAGCTCCTTTTCAGTAGTGGAATAGTGTCGCTGAGCATCATTCAAGGTCATGGAAGCATAGTAGATGGCATGAGAAATCTTCCCAATCTTTTGGCCCAAAACGGCGCCCACTGCGCTTGCATCACACATGATCTCAAATGGCTTACTCCAGTCAGGAGGTTGGATAATGGGTGTGGATGTCAAGGATGTCTTTAATGTATCAAATGCGGTCTTGCATGCCTCATCAAATTCGAATGCCATATCCTTTTGTAATAATTTGCATAATGGTGATGCTATCTCGGCGAAGTCCTTGATATACCTCCGATAGAAACCTGCATGGCCAAGAAAAGAACGCATATCCCGCACACAAATAGGGTAAGGTAGAGACTGAATAATATCAATTTTCGTTTTATCTACCTCTATACCCTTTGATGAGACCACATGACCCAAAACGATACCTTGCTCTACCATAAAGTGGCATTTTTTCAGAATTAAGCACAAGGTTTGTTTCTATGCAACGCTTTAGGACAAGGGTAAGGTTAGTTAGACAAGCATTGAATGAGTCACCATAAACAGTAAAGTCATCCATGAATACCTCTAATATGTGCTCAGTGAACTCAAAAAATTTACTAACCATACACCGTTGAAATGTGGCCGGTGCGTTGCAAAGTCCAAAGGGCATGTGCCTATAAGCGAAGGTTCCAAAGGGGCATGTGAACGTGGTCTTTTCTTGATCTTCCGGAGCAATTGCAATCTGGAAATTATCGGAATATCCATCAAGAAAACAGTAATAAGAATGACATGCTAACCTTTCAAGCATTTGATCAATGAAGGGCAATGGAAAATGGTCCTTGCGGGTCACGGTGTTCAATTTGCGGTAGTCAATGCAAACTCTCCACCCATTCTGAATGCAGGTGGTCACTAATTCATCGTCTTTTTTCCTCACCACTGTAATGCCAGTCTTCTTTGGAACTACTTGGACAGGGCTGACCCACTGGCTATCAGAAATAGGGTATATCATTCCAACTGCAAGAAGCTTTAAGATTTCCTCTTTCACTACTTCCATCATCGGTGGGTTGAGTTTCCTTTGCGGTTGGCGTGTAGGTTTTGATCCTTCTTCAAGTAGAATCCTATGCATGCATGTCGAGGGGCTTATTCCTTTGATGTCAGCAATAGTCCATCCTATCGCGGTCTTGTGCTCCTCTAGCACTTGAATGAGCTCCTTCTCTTGGCTATCTCCCAACTTGCTAGAGATTATCACTGGTAATGTGTTTCCCTCTCCAAGGAACACATACTTTAGGTGACTTGGTAATGGCTTCAACGCAATAGTGGGTGCCTGCGATACCGAAGGGAGAGGTCTAGAGTTATGAATAGGCAATGACACAAATGAAATATTACCTTGTATCTCGGGCGTGGTATCCAACGCAATAATGTTGTGTTCCACTTCATCTCCAAGTGGCCACTCGTCCTCAAAATGATCTAGAGGGGTGGTGAGGGCTATCTCCAACTCGTCTTTACCTGCAGTCTCAAAGATCCCTTGGGATAAGTATATTGAATTTAACGACCTCACCATCAAACTCCATCGTAAGTGTGCCACTATGAACATCTATCTTAGTCTTGGATGTTTTCAAGAAGGGTCTCCCTAACAATATAGGACTATTATTGTCCCCCTTTGCCATATCAAGCACATAAAAATCAGTGGGAAATACCAATTCATTTACCTGCACTAAGACATCTTCTAAAATTCCCCTAGGGTATGCATTAGATCTATCTGCTAACTGAACAACTACCCTTGTGTCACTTAAAGGTCCTAGATTCAAAGAAGCATAGAGAGAGTATGGCATGACATTTATTGATGCTCCTAGATCTAGCATAGCTTTTTCAAGACGTGTTGTGCCAATTGTGCATGGAATGGTGAACATACCTGGGTCCTTGCACTTGGTAGGGATTTTCCTTTGGATGACTGCTGAGATGTTCTCCCCCAACTCAACCTTGTGGCATCCTTTAAGCCTTTGTTTCCTCTTGGCGGTGCACAACTCCTTTAAGAACTTTGCATAGCGCGTCACTTGCTTTATCGCATCCAACAGTGGAATGTTCACCTCACATCTTCGAAATGTTTCGTATAGGTCCTTGATGCTTTCATTCCTCCTATCTTCCTGATATGCGAGAGGGAAAGGGGGTTCAATCTTATACTCACGGAGTGGAGGAGACTCACCTTTTGGTTCTTCTTCTTGCATGGAATTGTTTCCTGTAGGCTTGATCTCTTTCTCTTCATCTTCTTTTTCGAGTTCTTTCCCACTCCTTAGTTTAATTGCGCTTGCATTCTCCCTTGGATTCACTACTGGTTGTGACGGGAGAGTGTTTGATCTTTGAGAATCAATGCAATTTATTGCTGTTGCCATCTGACCCATTTGAGTAGTCAAGCTTTGGATGCTTGCTCTTGTCTCCTGTTGAAATTTTAGAGATCCATTAGCAAGTTCCTTAACAATATTTTCTAAATACTCACCAGGTGTTGGGGTTGGAATGGCTTGTTGTGGCCTTTGGAATGGTGGGTGTTGTTGCATTTGTGGCTCATTTTGATTTCCATATCTCAAATTTGGATGATCTCACCATCCTGGGTTGTAAGTGCTAGAATAGGGATCATACTTCCGTTGTGGTTGTCCCGGAAATCCGCCTGCCGCATTTGCTTCCTCAAATGAAGGTTCTTGAAGTTTGGGGCAAGCGTCAGTTGGATGACTCGGTAGTGCACAAATTCCACATACCTTAGCACTTTGTCCCATTCCGATAGCAAGTTGTTTCACAATACCTGTTAAATTAATCAATTGTTGTTCGAGGCTAGAAACATTTACCTCGCCTTGCTTCCTAAGTTTATGGTCCGATCGAGCAGTTCCAAACTGTTGAGAGTTGGCTGCCATGTTCGCAATCAAGTGTCTTGCTTCCGTTGGCGTCTTGTCTACAAATGCTCCTCCACTAGCAGCGTCCACCAAATTCCTGTCATTTGGCAAAAGACCCTAATAAAAATATTGAATCAGTAAATGTTCACTTATCTAATGTTGAGGGCAGCTTGCACAAAGCTTTTTGAAGCGCTCCCAATATTCATGCAGTGATTCCTCTTGGAGTTGTCTAATGCCGTATATATCTTTGCGGATATTCGTCGCTCTTGATGCAGGAAAGTATTTCTCCAAGAACGTTCTTTTCAGCTCGTTCCATGTAGTGATGGATCCAGAAGGTAAATATAAGAGCCAATCTTTAGCCGCGTCCTTCAAAGAGAACGGAAAAGCACGTAATTTGATTTGTTCCTCGGTTATTCCAGTCGGCTTCATTGTAGTGCACACTACTTGGAATTCCATCAAATGCTTATGCGGATCCTCACCTGCAAGGCCATGAAAAGAAGGTAAAAGATGTATTAGGCCAGATTTTAATTCAAAATTTATATTAGTAGCAAGTGTAGGAAAGGTTATGCATAGAGGCTGCTGATCCAAAGTAGGATTAGCTAGCTGTCGTAGGCTTTGATTCTCTGCCATGATGGTATTTTCCTCTTCTTCTTTCACTTGTCTTCGATTTTCTCTTCTTAGGTGGTATAAAGTCCTTTCTATCTCGGGATCGTATTGATGTTCGTCCCCCTCAAATGAAAAATCGCCTGCGTGCATGAACAAACAGGTAAAAAGTACGGGAAGAAGAATATCAATAAAAGTTAACACAAATTAATAAAATTGCCTTCCCCGGCAACGGCGCCAAAATTTGGTAGCGTTTATCGCGTACGCCCAAATTAACCCTCTCAAGTTAATAACAGTAATGGATGTAGAAGCGTGAGTAGGGATCGATCCCACGAGGAAGGTTATATCTTTGTGTTAACTTATGCAAACGAAAATAAAAAGGGGTTTTGAAATCAAAGTAATAATACTACGATGCAAAATTAAACTAATATGCAAAATTATCTAGATGAATTAACTTATGAGAAAAGTGCGATTCTCGGTCTTCGGTTAACTTTACAATTGGCGTTTACTATCTCGATCATCGATCTTCACAAATGGTTCAATTTCCATATGAATATTCATCGTGGACGTTTAATCCAATAATCAAAGTCCTATCTCACCTTAAGTTTAGTTAAGTAGCCCAAGCGTTCTAGTTTAATCCTTATCACACAATCAATCAAAATACAAGCGATTAAGATTTAAATCGATGATAGCATATGAACTAGTGAGATCGATGAAGCTAAACAACATAATCCAAGCGTCTATGTTTAATCTAGTCAATTGTTTACCCTAAGAATTTAACAAACTCACAAACGGAATTTAATCAATCTTAGTTGCTTCGTAAATTAGAGGGATCAAACGATTCCGTATTTGATATCTAATTTAGCTTTAAATTGTATGAACAATAGTTAGGTGATATGTCCAACAATCATGCATAACAATCATGACAATCAAATCAGAAAAACAATTGATACTCAATGCAAATCAACAATCAAATCTTATCTCACAAGAATTGTAAACATCCAATGTATCGTTTTCCTCAACCGAGAATCACAAAAGTATTTAGCTACTCATAACTAGATTAACAACAATCAAAATTAATCTAAGAAACATCAAACTAATAGGAGAAGAAAGAGTTACTAAAAGGGATCACGTTTCCGGCTTGTCGATTCCTGTTCCGTTCTTCGCGTTGTTCTTGATAAAAGTTGAAAGAAAAATTATTCTAAAATCTAAAATTATTCTAAGAGTATGAAAAACTATAAAAAACTCAATTCTTCTCGAGTTATGGGGGTTGGTGGCTGATAAAATAGGTTACAATCTTTTAAACATGGTAAAAGACCTAATTTCCTAATTTTCGGACTCTTCGGCGAACGATCGCCTTGAATGTGGATATCGATCGCTGCATTATTTTTTTCGGAAAAACCCTTGAGGCGATCGATCGCTATAAAGTGGCGATCGATCGCCGAGCTCCAGTAGACTTTGGCGATCGATCGCCACTTCTTCGCGATCGATCGCTAACCCGTAAATTTTGTTGTAAAAGTTTTGGCGATCGATCGCCACTTCTTCGCGATCGATCGCTAACCCGTAAATTTTGTTGTAAAAGTTTATGTCCATAGGCGATCGATTTCCTCTTCCGGGCGATCGATTGCCACCTCCAAAATTACATTTTTGCCCTTTTCTTGATCAACTTTGAGTTCTTGTCATGTCCATGTCTCTCCTTGGTCTTTACACATCGTTTTTAGCTCGTTTTCTTCGATTGTACCTACAATTACACAAATATACGATTAGGTAGCATACGTATCAAATTATCTATCAAAACCTACCAAATCGTAGACAATTAAGCACTAAAGATGTGTCTATTTCTAGTCACATCATGAAGCGAGGGGTGGGAGCGCCGCATGTCCATTGAAGCGAGGTTATTCTATGCCGCCGATATGAAAAGCGAGGGGCATTAAAATACATTGTGATGAACAGAATAGGGATTGTTGATTGGTAATTAGTGATAATGGAATGGTATTATGTCATGACATGTGTGGACCATTAAATAATCTATTTGATTATACTCATGAGTTATGGTACAGGGACAACCAAAAAGGGAGCGTTTAAAATGCATGGGAAGAACAGGAAGTGTTTATTACGGTTTATGCATTTACGCCGTAAATTCATATTGTGTTGTATATGAATTATTATATGCTCATGTTTGGGGGTTGTCCTTGTAGGTACACTTTTGGCATGATAAGAAGGGGCTAAGGCGGGTTGAGGCAGTGAGCTTGTGAAAAACACTTTTGGGAATTGAAGGATGGGATTACTTTTGTATAGTGTCTACTCTAGGAGTAGTGTAAAGCTATAGTTGATAACATTCATTAGATTGGGAATGTAATTAATCCATTGATAGTCCTTATTTTTTGCATGTAATTCTTAAAGCTCATAGTCTCAACACGATCATTTTACTCTGATAATTTATGTTAGCTCTAATTATGCCTTTAATCCGCACTTAAGGAACTAGGGTCCTTACAGTTTCCTTGGTAACGATGTATGTTTAACATCGTAGACTAAATCGTAGAGACGAGGCATATCTATTTTGGAATCACGAATGATTCGTTTGATTTGCAGTTATGGTTGGCTGACTACATTGAGATGGTTAGCATCGGGGAATACTGACGTCTTCCTGGAATTTGTGTTGGTTTGGGAGGTTACTCCATTCCGGATGCTGGTGCGATGTGGGTATTCTCGCGGTTGATGTGTCGTTAATGTTATGTACATGATTCGACAATGTGGATCCATTTGGATTGCGTGGTCTCGGCGATACATGGAGTACACCTGTGCAAATTTCGAGGACGAAATTTGCTTAGTGGGTGATAATTGTGATGCCCAGGGATTAATGGTGTTAATCCCGGTATGGTAATAATCCTTAATGGATTTTAATTGTGGCAATTATGAATTAATTGCGGTTTTGGGACTCCCGAGGATTTTAATTCGATTTTTGGAGTCGTTGGATCCAAGGGATGAGATTGTATTCTCATCGTGGCGATAACCTTGGAATTTGGTTTTTGGTGGAATATGGGGTCCAGAGTACTTTGTATTGGGGCTGGTGATGGAATTTGAGTTGGAGAGATAATTTTTGAAAACAGAAGATTTTTAATGAGTCATGATGTATTTGTGGGGGACTTGGAATTTTTGAGACTTGGTACTATATATATGCCAAAAGGGCTCGGTGTGTAACCATTTTCCCCTCCTCCCTCCTCTCCTCTTCCACGCCTCTTCCCCCATTTCCCCAAACCCTCATTTTCTCCTCCCATGGAAGAATCGAGCAAGGCTCGATCTCGGAGCCGGATTTCTCGAAGATAATCAGGTATTAATCTTCCCCTCGTCCTTATCTTTGATTTGATAGGAGTATGGTGGATTTTGGTTAAGAATTATGCTGGGTTTGGAAATTTGGGATTTTTGGTAAAAATCCAAAGTTATGTTTTTAGTGTTTTATGGGTTTTAATGGAGTTTATGAAGTGTTGTGGTTGTTGGTAATTGTTGGTATGAGTTTGGGGAAGGATTTGAGATGCTAAAATAGTGATTTTTGAGTTTCAGGGTTCTACCGATCGATCGGTAGGAGTTACCGATCAATTTGTCGAGTGTCGTAGCGAAAAATGAGAAATCTGGGTTCTACCGATCGATCGGTAGAAGTTACCTGTGGGGTCCTCTTTACTTAATCCATTATGTATCCATTAAACATACATATGTGAGTCTGAATTAAGTAATATCCATGCACGGATTAAGAGTTCATACTACTTAAGTTGTTTACAAGGTTCTCAAAAACCTAACAAACTATACATAACATGTACATAAACAACCTAATCCAAAAGAACTCCTAGGCAGCGGTTCCCCTCGCAGCGAAAATCATGACTCACGCTCCCCACGTCTATGAGGCCCTACAGAAACATTCACAATGTGAGTATAGATAACAATTATCTCAGTGCAATATCAAACCACAATATCAATATCAATGATAAAGCACCAATAAATCATCAATACGTGAATGTTCTGTATCATGCATCCAAAAATGCACTATGTCATGACATGTCTCAACAAGTTCCCTATTATCACGAGCCCCATATGATATGCCTAATCAGCTCAATATGTCAGTGGAATCACGTCAAATCTGCATATTAGCAGCACATATCATAGTACCATGCTCATCGGTGATAATAGCCAGAGTATATACCCACACCAGGCGTATATCTCTCAAGCCAAAGCATATGTAGTATATCTATCGTGGCAACGATCCCAGCCAAAGCATATACCACACCAGGCATATCTATCGAGGCAATGATCTCACCAAAGCATATACACATATCTATCAAGGCCTTCATCCCAATCATATGAAATCCATGTATGAACATGCATATGAACTACCAATCATATGACACAAGGTAACATAAATCATATGATATCAAAACCATAACATCATCATCGCATCATATCTATACTCCGTACGTCAACACGTACCTGTATTGCGACACAAAAGCGATAAATCAGGCGTTGATAGCTAAATGCCTCTTTGCCCTGTCCCCTGAGATGATGCTACAACAATGCCAACAATATAACATGTTATCATAGGCATTAAAATCAAATTCTACAAAAATATAAAATTTTCAACATTCTGCCTTCACCGATCAATCGCCTCAAAATCTCGATCGATCGCCGAACTGTTCATGCTTCACCGATCGATCGCACAAAATCACCGATCGATCGTCACCTTGCACCGATCGATCGCCTCAAATCACCGATCGATCGCCTCATGCTCAAACCGCCTTAAACCTTCACTGGTCGCGGCGATCGATCGAGACCACAGCCGATCGATCGGCCCGATCAGAAAAAATGAGAAAATGGCGATTTTCAAGCTTATCTCCATGGTTCTTCTCCTATACCTCAAAGTTTAACATGTAAACATAATTCATGCAATCCCTAGTATCATATAAACATGTTTCTAACATCCTAGAAACAAATTCTTGGCAAAGAAACAAGTTATGATTCTAAGCATAAATATTTGATATTCCAATACACATACTTCAACACCAACTACACAAATCAAGTGTAAAACCATGAAATCCTTACCAAGATGGTACAATTTCACTTCACACACCTTCCTAGCTCAATTCACAAGTCAATCCCAAGCTTAAACCACAAAGCACTTGGAAGAGATGAAGAGGAGCTTGTGTTAGAGTTTTAGGTGAAAAGTGGTGTAAGTATGTGATTTCACCCCCTAATCCACTTGATATAGATCCTTAGCTCCTTAATTTACTTGTTATCATGCCATTTACAAGGAAGTACATGTGAAGTAACATGTACATGAAATGAAACTCAAATTCAAATGCAACTCCAATTGCAAATAAATTCACATGCATATACAAATTCAAATGCCTCCTATTTCATGTTCTTTGATATGTTACTATATTTCAAATCATAGACCATGTTTCATTCTTTGCCCTTACCATCTCTCATTTCACACATGTATTACTTCATTCTTGGTTCCACCCGAACCCCCATTAACATACCACCATTTGATATAATTACACCATAATCATATTGTTAGTTCCGGACCTTATCGATGAGATTTTAAAGATGACAAAACAGTTCAGACCGGATCGATAGAAATCAGATTGACCAGATCAATCGGACTCAACAGAGCAAGATGGCAAAGCATTTCAGACCGGATCGATGGAAATTAGGCATACCAGATCGATCGGACATATCAGAGCAAACTGATAAAGAATAGTACATATCAGACCGGATCGATGGATTCCAGAATGACAAGATCGATGCTTCAGATCGATCTCAACCTTTATCAGATCAGAGCAGTCAAGGATACATAAAGGATGGCTTCTCAGTCCGAATCATCAACGGATATTTATTGCAGCATTTAATGCTGCAATTAATGCTACAAAGGACCAAAGACTGAAGATTGCCATAATAGGTAAGAAGACAAAGAAGAGCTTACCTGACGGTCGCCGAAAGCATATACCAGAACGGCAAGTATCCTGAAGAAGAAGACTGTAGCTTTCTCAGAGTCTAAAAAGAGTCATAGCTGCACATTAAGGGAAACAATGTCGTTGCCACCTTCAACTATAAAAGGATACAACAAACAGATGCAAAAGACTCTCGACTCTACAACTCACGCTGATCAATACAAGAAAGCTAAACAGCACACGCCTACAAAGTACAGAAGCTTTCGAGCTGAAGTTATTCATTTAAGCGCAATTACTTTGTAACATTTGATCATTGTAGGATCACTGTGCGCATTGTGTATTGAAAAATAGAAGTGAGCAACATATTGTAACTGTCAGACAGAGTGTGTCTGAGCAGGTTGAGTGACTAGGAGTTTCAGACTGGTAGTGAGGTAAATCCAGCCTGAATCGGGTTTGTACAACAGGATTGTATAAATCAAAGTCTTCTAGTATAAACCTTCCTTAATTGGAAGAAGGGGAGACGTAGAAGGATTACACCACCTTCGAACTTCCAGAAACATATCCTGTGTCTTATCATTCTGCACTTAGCCATCGAGCTGTTCTTACTTATACAAGAGCAGACCGTTTCCGCACTTACTTTTTAGTGGTCTGTTCTGTTCAAAGAGTTGATTAAGTAACAGATTTCCTTCACTAATCAGAAAGAAATCACAAGGGATAAATTTTGTAAGGAGTGTTCATTCACCCCCCCCCCCCCCCCCCTCTAAACACTCCGGACCGATCCTAACAAGTGGTATCAGAGCAGGTCATCTTAATCAGCACAAAGAATATTAAGCTGATGGCATCATTCAACAAAATCTCCATGTTCTCAAAAGAAGATTATGATGACTGGAGAATCAGAATGCAAGCTCACCTGGCAGCTCAGGATGACGACATGTGGTTCGTCATCACCGATGGACCAATGAAGATCCTAAAAATAAATACAGCAGTCGCCACTACCAGTGGAGAACCACAAATGGTAGAAAAAGACAGATCCCTCTGGACGAATGAGGATAGAAAGAAAGCAAACCTCGACAATGTGGCCAAAGACATCTTGTTCAAAACTTTGGACAAGAACATGTTCAGCAAAATCAAAATGTGCTCTACTGCCAAAGAAATTTGGGAGAAGATAGCACAGCTATGTGAAGGCAACGACCAGACCAAAGAAAACAAGTTAACTGTGGCTCTTCAAAGATTTGAGAGCATAAAGATGAAAAGTGGTGAAACTCTAAATGAGTTTGATGAAAGAGTCACCAGCATCATAAATGAACTGAATGGTCTGGGGAAGGAATATTCTAACAGAGAGATCGCTCTGAAAGTAATGAGAGCTCTGCCAAAGGAATGGGATGTAAAGACCATTGCCATGAGGGAATCAAAAGACCTTAACAAGGTTGAACTTCATGATCTGTTTGCAGACCTCAAGGCCTATGAGTTTGAACTAATAAGCAGAGGTGAAGCAGAGCCATTCATCTCTCAACCCAACAAGGCCCTGGCAGCCATCCCAGACCAGATCGCTTCAACATCAGACCGATCTGCTGAACAGATGAGTAACGATGCTATGTCATTATTTATAAAGAAATTCGGTAAATTTATGTCTAAAAATAAGAGGAACTTCAAACCCTCTCATCATTATAAATCAAGAAAAGATGATACTGTTAACGATCAGGCTTGCTACAATTGTGGTAAGACCGGACACTTTATTGCAGATTGCACCAGACCGAAGAAAGAAGAAAGGAAAGAGAAGCATCGTGATGATAGAAAGAAGAAGCACCACAAAGACCGCAAGAATCATGGAAAATCCCAAAAAGTCTGTTGCTGAGGAAGGAAACAGCAAATGGGCTCAGACTGATTCCGATTCAGACAGCTCTGAATATTCTTCCAGCGAAAGCGAAGAAGAGGTTCAATGTCTGATGGCAGATGAAGAAATGAGTCAGACAGATGAGGTATTTGAATTTGAATCAAATGATTTTACACGAGAAGAGCTCATGTCCGCACTGCAAGACATGGCAAATGATTATAGGATCTTAGCTGAATCATTTGAGAAGAATAAAGCCAAAATCAGTACTCAAATGGATGAGCACAACAAACCAAGCTGCTCTGAGCAGGGTGAGTGCAAAAATCTCCAGATCGAGCTGAATAAGCTGAAAATCTCTTATGATCAGCTCCATGAAGAAAATAAGAGAACTAGCACACAAAATGCTAAGCTCTCACATATATTCAAAACATGGACAAAATCCAGAACATCATTGGAAGAATTACAAGAAGCTCAAAGAAATGTCGGTGATTTCACCGGCATAGGCTTTGACACCAAAGAATGCACCAAAGATGAGTCTGAGCTGTTGCTGGTAAAGAATCAAGTCAAACAAATGACATTTGTTAAATCCAGCACAGTATATGAAACTGAAGCACCTAAGATTCAAACAGGAGTCTCTTACGTAAATCAAAATTTGAGAAAAGGGATTGGTTATGTCGACCAAGCCAACGATAAGGCACCAGCAAGATTTGTGTTTGTGAGACCAAATTCAAAAATGCAAGATCGAAGGCAAGGAAGACAATACAATTACTATAACTCAAAACCGATTCAACGAAGATATAGACTACCTTATGAAAATCAAAGGTTTTCACAGCGCACACATTATCACACACAACATCGAAACAGACCAGCACATAGCACACCCTACACACACAAGCCACTAAAGCTGATACAGGTGTGGGTTCCCAAAGGGCTAATCCGTTCTGGACCCAAATAGGATTGGGTACCAACAATAAATATGTGTGATGACAGGTACAGAAGAATCTCGCATCAGATTGGTACTTGGACAGCGGGTGCTCTCGTCACATGACTGGAAACATCAAGCTGTTGTCTGAAGTCACAGAATGCACTGGACCCAAAATCATCTTCGGAGATAACTCAAAGGGTAAGACCGTGGGCAAGGGTAAGATTGTCCATGGTAACATTATTATCAATGATGTGCTGTTAGTTGAAAATCTGTGCTATAATCTGATTAGTATCAGTCAACTCTGTGATAATGGTTATGCTGTAGAATTTCATAAACACACTTGCACTGTTAAATCATCAGACGGTATAACCATGCTCGTAGGAATCAGGAATGGAAACACATATAAGATTAACTGGAATCATGCTCAACCTGATAATCCTACTTGCTTCATCGCTAACAATGATAATAAACACTGGCTATGGCATAAGCGCTTGAATCATATCAACTTTAAGACCATTGCTAGCCTGTGTACACATGACTTAGTTATCGGTCTGCCCAAGATCGACTTTGCTAAGGATAAGATCTGCGAAGCTTGCCAAATGGGCAAACAGATCAGATCATCCTTCAAAAACAAGAATGCCAAATCCTCCTCCCGCTGTTTAGAATTACTGCATATGGACTTGTTTGGTCCTATACCAATAACAAGTTTAGGGGGAATGCGGTATACTCTTGTTGTTATTGATGATTATTCACGCTTTACATGGACTATATTTCTGAGCAGTAAAGATCAAACCGGTCCGAAGTTGATCAAGCTGCTGAAACGCACTCAGAACGAGAAATCATCCAGCATAGACAGGATTCGAAGTGACAAAGGCACTGAGTTTTCAAATCAGAATCTTGAATCCTTTCTAGAAGATCATGGAATCAAGCATGAGTTTTCAGCCGCCAGAACTCCTCAACAGAATGGAGTTGCAGAACGAAGAAACAGAACGCTCAAGGAAGCAGCAAGAACAATGCTTGCTGATTCTGGAATCTCTCAAAAGTTCTGGGCAGAAGCTGTAAATACTGCTTGCTACACTCAAAACCGATCTATGATTAACAAGAAGCTGAATCTCACTCCATATGAGATATGGACTGGTAACAGACCATCTGTTACTCACTTTCATGTATTTGGCTGTAAATGCTTCGTTCACAACAATGGTAAGAGTCATCTTACAGCATTTGAAGCTAAGTCAGATAATGGTATATTCTTAGGATATTCATCAATTAGCAAAGCTTATCGAGTGTTTAATAATCGAACTTTAACTGTAGAAGAATCTGTTCATATAGTTTTTGATGAATCATTATGTGTTGAGGGCAACAAAGATTCAATTCAAAATCAGATGGAAGTATCCATCTCGAAGCTAACAGTGATGATGAGATTGTAGCTAACAGGTCAAGAGACAATCCACCAGAACCAGAAGTGCCAGACAGACCGGATCAGGCCATTGAAGCTTCTTCAGATCGAGCTGATCCAGATGCTCCTGACTCAAATATTAAAGTAGATGCAGATCATGCTGCTACTATTATTCCGACCGAACCAGACAATCCAGAGTCAAGCTATCGATGGACTAAGAAGCATCCACCTAATCTAGTGATTGGTCGTCCTTCTGCACCGATTAGAACCAGAGGACAGATGATGGATGAGTTCACTCATGCTGCTTTCATCTCAACTCTGGAACCCAAGAAGATCGATGAAGCTCTGACTGATTGCAACTGGATTAAAGCAATGCAAGAAGAGCTTAATCAATTCGAACAAAATCAAGTTTGGAGTCTAACTCCCAGACCAAGCGATCTGCCTGTTATTGGAACCAGATGGGTTTTCAGAAATAAGCTAGACGCCGATGGAACTGTGGTTAGAAACAAAGCCAGACTGGTGGCACAGGGATTCAGACAAGAAGAAGGAATCGACTTCGATGAATCATTTGCACCAGTCGCCAGACTTGAAGCAATCCGAATCTTTCTTGCATATGCTGCCTTTAAAGACTTCAAAGTATATCAGATGGACGTCAAGAGCGCCTTTCTTAATGGAAAGCTTCAGGAAGAAGTCTACATTGAGCAACCACCTGGATTTCAGAACCATTCGTATCCTAATCATGTATACCTACTGAATAAAGCAGTGTATGGTCTGAAACAAGCTCCAAGAGCCTGGTATGACACTCTATCTCAATTTCTGCTGAACCATGATTTTCAGATCGGTTCAGTAGATAAAACTCTCTTTAAATTCATTAAGGGGGAACATACCCTATTAGTTCAGATTTATGTTGATGACATAATCTTTGGGTCAACTAACCCCAAATTGTGCGAGAAATTTTCTAAGTTAATGCAGGGACAGTTCGAGATGAGCATGATGGGAGAATTGTCATTCTTTCTGGGTCTTCAAGTAAAACAGCTCAACAATGGCATTTTCATCAATCAGACCAAGTATACCAAAGAGCTCCTCAAGAGATTTGGAATGGAAACATGCTCAACTGCATCAACTCCAATGAGTCCAACAATCAAGTTAGACAAGGACGAAGGGGGGAACGGCAGTTGAAGTAACCATGTATAGAGGACTCATCGGATCGCTATTGTATCTTACAGCGAGCCGGCCCGATATTATGTTTTCAGTCTGTATGTGCGCCAGATTTCAGACAGAACCAAAGCAATCACATTTCATTGCTGCCAAGCGTATTCTGAAATACTTAAAAGGATCTCAGAACGTTGGTCTTTGGTACTCCAAAGATTCAAACTTCAGCTTGATCGGATATTCAGACGCAGACTACGCTGGGTGTAAGATCGATCGTAAAAGCACCAGTGGAACATGTCAATTTCTAGGTGAAAGATTGATCTCTTGGTTCAGTAAGAAGCAGACATCTATTGCCACATCCACAGCTGAGGCAGAATACCTAGCCGCTGGAAGCTGTTGCGCTCAAATGCTCTGGATTCAACACCAGCTCAAAGACTACGGCATTCAAGCTGTTGACTCTCCGATATTTTGCGACAACACAAGTGCAATCGCTATAACGTACAATCCAGTTTTGCACTCTCGAACAAAGCACATTGATATTCGACATCATTTTATTCGAGATCATGTTGGCAAAAAAGAAATTCGGATCGAACACATTTCAACAGAGCAGCAAGCAGCAGACATCTTCACCAAACCACTTCCTGAGGCTAAGTTTAATTATTTCCGTCAAATTCTTGGTTTAATTGACTTATCTTAATTAGTTTAGATGTTTTTATTCTTTTCGCTCTTAAAGATTTTTGTCACTACAGATCGATAATACAATGTTCAGAAAGACACAGACCGGTCCGAACTTTCAGACCGATCTCCTTGTCAGTCTGATTTTATCCTATGATCTGTTTGGACAATTATTAGTTTTTAAAAAAAAAAAAAAAAAAAAAAACAGCCCGGACTGATTCACCTTTTTAACTAGTTGTACTTTAACCGCCTTATCTCTCTTCATCCTGACCGTTTATTTTGAATAATTTATTTCTCAGTCTTGGAGATAAAGACACGTGTCTTCCCTCTCCTATTTAGCGGGCTGAACATTTCATACTTATTCACTTTTTACAGTTTACCGCTTTCTACCTTCTTACTCTTCTACTCTCTTACTCTTCGCACCTTCTTTAAACTTCTTTCATATGGCTACCATCACTCATAACTCACTCTCCGTTGAGTTTGATGACATCTACAGGGGAGAAGATGCTGCGATGGTGTCCATTTTTAGAGCCCTGGAATCATCTGGTTTACGGAATTTTTTGGAGTGCGGATCCGTTGTTTATGAACCAGAAATCCGCGAGCTGTTCGCCAACGCCGTCTCCCGGAAGTCATCCATCTCTACAACTGTCCAGGACAAATCTTTCGAGATCTCGCCAACAACAATGGCCAAGACCTTTGGCCTCCCCAGTTCCGGACTGACAGAGTTCGGACAGACTCCTCCAGCATCTCTCTTAGATCTTCAGGGGAAGATTTCCATTTCTGGCCACCGATTGCAACCCTCATTTAAGAAGAAGGAAATGCTCTTCCATTTCCAGGTGCTGTGCGAAGTGGTAGCCAAGCCACTTTTGGGTAAAGCAGGAAGCTTCGATGCTGTAACCGCCGAGAAGTTCAGGGCTATGGCAGCTATTGTATCTGGACAGAAGATAAACTGGTCCATGATTTTGTTTGGAGTACTGCTGGAAACGGTGATTGCATCCAAGCACGCCGTATGCTTTGCTGTTCCTCTCAGCAAGCTCTTGGAGTCCTTAGGCCTCGAGCTGAGCAAGCCGTCTGCTCTCCGCCCCTTTAAGGTCCTTAACTCCAAAGGGCTTGCACTGCTGAAGTCCAAGAGTGCTCCGCCTACTCCTACAACTCTGGTCTCAGTCAAGATTGAGAAGGACGAGGAACAAGCTGATGTGCGCAAACCTCGGGTCAAGCGGAAGCTGACCATTCAGACTGACTCAGAAGAAACCCAGTCTGCTCACTCATCCCCAACCAAGCCACTTCCCAAAAAACCCCGAACCCAGATTACCAAACCAACCAGACATCTACCTCCACCCATACTGCCACCCACTAAAGCAACCCCTGCACCTCAACCCCCCTCTCAGCCTTCTCAAGCCTCAACCCCTGCACCCAAAGTCACCCTTAGAATTCCCTCTGCAAATCCCGTGGTCAAAGGGATAGTTATCACTGAGTTGGGTGACTATACCCAATCAGGGATTAAGTCCCCTTCCTCCACCGGCAAGGGAAAAGCCATTCTCACAGAACCCATCTCTTCTAAACCCAAATCTGCTGCACAGACTGCCATCGCCATCGCTATGGAGGATGTTGATGAGAAGCTAGCTGAACTCCTTGTGGTCTTTGATGAATATGTCCAGTACCGGACTGTCAACCACATTGATTTGTTCTACGGAAAGTTGCACAGACTGAAAAAGATGGAAGACGAGGTTCTGCGAGGCACAGAAACTGATGATGTTCGACTTGCGGTGCAGCGCAGAGCGTTATTTACGGCGAAACACAGATTCAGACTGGCCAATCTGCTTTTCACTGCCAAAAAGAAGAACTTCGATCCGCTTGCTCCTACTGCCAGAGATGATGGGGCTGTGATTGCTCAACTTGAGATGGACATTCATGCTCTATCCCTAGCTGTCCGCTTTCAACGCCAGATGCTAGGTATCTCCACTCCAGCCACAAGCCCGGATCATCCTTCTGTCAGCAAGACTCTGGCAGAACCTTTTATCGAGGTTATTCCTTCTGCTGAAGCAAAACAGACAGAAGATCAGCCTGCAGAACTCGTACCAGAACAGACAGCGGAGCAGCCATTGCCTAATGCTCCATCTGCAACAGATGACGAATCAATGAATGTTCTGTTGGATTCTCCGACACCATCTATTCCATTGAAGTCATCAGCCTCCCTTGCTCAAAACAGTCCAGCTGAAGAATGTGCAACAACTGAAGTACCAGACCTCCTCGATCCGGATTTGGTGGTATCTACAGTGGTTGCCGCTCTCCAAGATGAGGAACCTTCCAGTCCCCACTCTCCTCCGGGACCATCAGATGAAGATTTGGCATTCATTCATAGTTTTTCTTCGGATCTGGTCACTCTGATCCGATCCGAAAGTCATCAAGCTGCCATTTCTTCCATCGTGCCGATTGCTGAAGCAGATGATCCTGCTATGTCGTCATCAGATCACTCTCCCAGCCAGCTATCTGATGCACATCCATCCCTGGCACGGACTATCCAGCACTTTTCTGATAACTGTCTGTCATTAACTCAACGAATTCTCGAAGTTCATCAAAGTCAAAGAGTCACAACTTTGGACTTTAATTCTTTCAAAGAGAAAATGACTGCCAGTATCGGAAGCCTCCAGCGCGGCATCAACGATCTGTTTTCTCAACAAGCCTCCTACAAGAACAGTCTGAGGAAAGAGCAGGTCGAGTTAGCCACTGAAGTCAGAGCATCTGTTTCTAACTCCCTCCGCGCTCAAGACGTTCGTCTTGACGCTATCAGCGCGCAGCTAGCCCAAGTTGTTGAATTCCTTCAAGAGATTGCTGCTGACAAAAAGGGGGAAAAGAAGACAGACTTCAAGCCGCCTCCAAGCTCAAGAAGATAGCAGTCTTAGTCATTTAACTTGTCAGACTGTCTGTATTTAGGATTTCTTGATGATCAGTAAAATCCTTCTTTTGATTAAGTCCTTGTTCATTTATTTTGAACTTTAATAAAGGCTTAATAATAAAAGATTGAATCGATCAAACTTAATGATGTTCATTTATTTTGAACAAAGAAGTAATCGATCCAAAAGCATTCGCTTCAGAGCTCTTATCAAGACTGGTTAAAAAGACTTAGAAGCTAGGTTTTGTCACCATCAAAAAGGGGGAATTTGTTAGTTCCGGACCTTATCGATGAGATTTTAAAGATGACAAAACAGTTCAGACCGGATCGATAGAAATCAGATTGACCAGATCAATCGGACTCAACAGAGCAAGATGGCAAAGCATTTCAGACCGGATCGATGGAAATTAGGCATACCAGATCGATCGGACATATCAGAGCAAACTGATAAAGAATAGTACATATCAGACCGGATCGATGGATTCCAGAATGACAAGATCGATGCTTCAGATCGATCTCAACCTTTATCAGATCAGAGCAGTCAAGGATACATAAAGGATGGCTTCTCAGTCCGAATCATCAACGGATATTTATTGCAGCATTTAATGCTGCAATTAATGCTACAAAGGACCAAAGACTGAAGATTGCCATAATAGGTAAGAAGACAAAGAAGAGCTTACCTGACGGTCGCCGAAAGCATATACCAGAACGGCAAGTATCCTGAAGAAGAATACTGTAGCTTTCTCAGAGTCTAAAAAGAGTCATAGCTGCACATTAAGGGAAACAATGCCGTTGCCACCTTCAACTATAAAAGGATACAACAAACAGATGCAAAAGACTCTCGACTCTACAACTCACGCTGATCAATACAAGAAAGCTAAACAGCACACGCCTACAAAGTACAGAAGCTTTCGAGCTGAAGTTATTCATTTAAGCGCAATTACTTTGTAACATTTGATCATTGTAGGATCACTGTGCGCATTGTGTATTGAAAAATAGAAGTGAGCAACATATTGTAACTGTCAGACAGAGTGTGTCTGAGCAGGTTGAGTGACTAGGAGTTTCAGACTGGTAGTGAGGTAAATCCAGCCTGAATCGGGTTTGTACAACAGGATTGTATAAATCAAAGTCTTCTAGTATAAACCTTCCTTAATTGGAAGAAGGGGAGACGTAGAAGGATTACACCACCTTCGAACTTCCAGAAACATATCCTGTGTCTTATCATTCTGCACTTAGCCATCGAGCTGTTCTTACTTATACAAGAGCAGACCGTTTCCGCACTTACTTTTTAGTGGTCTGTTCTGTTCAAAGAGTTGATTAAGTAACATATTTCCTTCACTAATCAGAAAGAAATCACAAGGGATAAATTTTGTAAGGAGTGTTCATTCACCCCCCCCCCTCTAAACACTCCGGACCGATCCTAACACATATCACACGTGTATACAACAATTCGAGGCATTACAATTCTCCCCCACTCATTGAATTTCGTCCTCGAAATTGCATATACAGACATAATACATGCATATGAGATATACAACTCAACAATCCTACGATATGAAAATAGGAAACATGATCATGTATACAATAAGACAATATGTATGTACCAACAGTATCATAAAACTGTAAAATCATACCAGAAAACAAATCCGGATACCGTTGCATCATATGCTGCTCCGTCTCCCACGTTGCCTCTTCGACACCCCGTCTGTCCCACTGTACCTTAACCATAGGAATTACCTTATTACGCAACCTGCGTTCAGCTCGATCCAAGATCATAACCGGTCGTTCCTCATACGACACATCTGTATCCAACTGTACATCAGGTAACTGTAATACATGACTCGGATCTGGTTCATACTTCCTCAACAGTGAAACATGAAAAACATCATGAATACTACTCAGTACTGGTGGTAGTGCTAAGCGATATGCCAACGTACCAATACGTTGCAACACCTCATACGGACCAATATACCGTGGAGACAATTTTCCACGCTTACCAAACCGTACTACACCTTTAAAAGGTGAGATTTTCAAGAACACACGGTCACCAACTTGGAATTCAAGTGGTCTACGCCGCTTATTGGCATACGCAGCCTGTCTATCCTGAGCAGCTTTAAGTTTCAATCTAATTACTTTCACTTTCTCTTCTAGGTCATGAATCATATCCGGTCCATGTAAGGAAGACTGATCCACATCATCCCAATACAATGGCGATCTACATCGTCGCCCATATAAAGCCTCAAATGGTGCCATTTGTATACTAGACTGATAACTGTTATTATATGAAAATTCCACTAATGGCAACGAATCTTGCCAAGAGGTATCAAACTCTAATACACAGGCACGCAACATATCCTCAAGCGTCTGTATCGTACGCTCTGTTTGTCCATCTGTCTGAGGATGATATGCTGTACTTAACCGTACTTCAGTTCCCAACGCTGTCTGTAATCCTTCCCAAAAATGAGAAGTAAATCTCGGATCCCTATCCGATACAATGGAAACTGGAATACCATGTAGTTTTACTACATGTTGAATGTATAACTGTGCCATTCTCAGATATGTATATGTCATACAATATGGCACAAAATGAGATACTTTGGTGAGTCTGTCAACAATCACCCAAATGGCATCGCAACCAGAAGACGTCCGTGGTAAATGAGTCACAAAATCCATCGTGATATGTTCCCATTTCCACTGAGGAATTTCCAGACTATGTAATTCACCTCCTGGTCTCTGTCTTTCCACTTTCACTTGTTGACAGATCAAACACCGTTTCACAAAGCTTAATACATCCTGTTTCATACGTTTCCACCAAAATTGTGTACGTAAATCATGATACATTTTCTTCCCTCCAGGATGTATACTGTATCTACTACAATGAGCACGTTGTAGTAGTTCTTGGCGTAGTCCTAATGAAGCAGGTACTACCCAACAATTTCTATACTTCAACGTTCCATCACTTGTAAGTACAAATTGAGATAATTGTCCTTGACTTATCCTTTCCTTCCACTGTTGTACTTCATCATCAGTCATTTGTGCCGTTCTGATTTTCTCAAATATGTCGGGTTCAACCAACAATGTTGATACCCTTACTGGCACTAGTTCCATATTAAAATCATAACCCAAAGTACAACAAGAAGTCATCAATGCGGATAAATGAATTACCTCATTAGCCGTGTGATGTACCTTTCGACTCAAGGCATCTGCTGTAAGATTAGCTTTTCCTGGATGATATTCAATCTCACAATCATAATCTTTCAACAGATCCATCCATCTCCTTTGTCTCATATTCAACTCCGCTTGAGTGAATAAAAATTTTAAACTCTTATGATCTGTGTATATGGTAAAAGACGTATCATATAAATAATGTCGCCATATCTTCAATGCAAAGACAATGGCAGCCAATTCCAGATCATGCACTGGATATCTCAGTTCATGTGGCTTCAACTGTCGTGATGCATAAGCCACTACATGTTTGTCCTGCATCAATACACAACCCAAACCAAGTAAAGATGCATCAGTATATACTGCAAACCTGTCATGCTCAGATGGAATGATCAAGACTGGAGCTGTAGTCAATCGATGTTTTAATTCCTGGAAACTACGCTCACAAGCCTCTGACCATTGAAATGCTACTCCTTTCTGTGTCAAATGTGTCAATGGTTTGGCAATCGCTGAAAATCCTTCAACGAACCGTCTATAATAACCAGCCAAACCTAAGAAACTACGAATCTCTGGCACAGAAGTAGGTGCTGACCAATTCAACACTGCTTCCACTTTCTTCGGATCAACTGATATACCTTTTTCTGAAATCACATGCCCCAAAAAGCCGACACTAGTCAACCAAAACTCACACTTACTGAGTTTGGCATACAACTGATGTGTCCTCAACAATTGCAATACCATATGCAAATGTTGAACATGTTCGGCATCACTCCGTGAATAGACCAGTATATCATCGATAAAGACAATGACAAAGTGATCAAGGTATTCCTGAAAAACCCGATTCCTTAAACTCATAAAGACAGCAGGAGCATTTGTTACTCCAAATGGCATCACCAGAAACTCATAATGTCCATAACGAGTTCTGAATGATGTCTTCTGTATATCTCCTTCCCTCACACGTATTTGATGATATCCGGACCTCAAATCAATTTTAGAATAAATCCTTGATCCCTGCAACTGATCAAACAAATCATCAATACGAGGAAGAGGATATTTATTCTTTATCGTTACCTTGTTCAATTGTCTATAATCTATACACAATCTCATTGTCCCATCCTTCTTCTTTACAAACAATACCGGAGCACCCCAAGGCGATACACTAGGACGTATGTACCCCTTGTCCAATAAATCTTGCAATTGCGTTTTCAACTCTTTCAATTCAGTTGGTGCCATCCGATAAGGAGCCCGTGAATTTGCAGAAGTACCAGGTATCAAATCAATACCAAATTCCACTTCTCGACTCGGTGGAAATCCAGGTATCTCAGATGGAAACACCTCCGCATATTCTGCAACAACTGGTATCTCCTCCACTTTCCTTTCTCTTTTCTGTTCATTTACATCAAGGGCATAAATCAAATAACCCGCATGTCCACGCTCTAACAAACGCGACATTCGGATTGCTGATATCAAAGGAATCCCTGCCCTCGATACCTGACCATAAAATAACCATTGATTTCCAGTATCAGACTGAAATCTCACAATCTTTTGACTACAATCCACAACAGAGTGATATTTACTCAATACATCAATTCCAAGGATGCAATCAAAATCGGACATAGCTAACACAATCAAATCAGCTTGTAGTCCATACTCAGTCTCAAACTGAATAGTACAATCAGATACACTCTGACAGGTCATTACAGTAGTTCCCATGGGTGTCGAGACATAAAGAGGCATCAACAGTGGAGACGAGCATATATGATACTGATCAACAAAAGCTTGTGCAATAAAAGAATGTGATGCACCAGTATCAATCAACAGTAAGGCAGGATAAGTAAACAAAGTACACTTACCCGCTATCACAGTATCAGGAGCTGCCTCTGCTTCCTCCCTGTTCAGTGCATACACCTGAGCCTGAGGTGTTCCTGCCCTCTGTCCTCCACCAGATTGTGGTACACCCTGTGGTCTCTGCTGCACTGTATTCTCTGACACTGGTCCTCTCCTCTGTTGTCCACCCACTTGAGGACAATCACGGATCACATGTCCCGGTTTCCCACAACGGAAACAAACCACTGTATCAAACTGTGGACAATTTCTTTGATAATGTGGCCCTCCACATTTAAAACATTGTAATCCACGTCCACTACTACTACTACTGCCTTGGGACTGTCCTTTCGATTTGCGATCACCCCCTTTTTGTGATCCAAAACGTTTTCCACTAAACCTGGATGAAGATGCACCACCTCGTGGTGATTTAAATGATTCCTCTCTAGGTCTCATACTGTCAGATGTAGGTGGTTGAGCTTGTCCAACATCTGTATATACCCCTACAGCAATCTCAGCCATCTCCGCTCTAGTCAACGCTTCTTCATATGATGTAGGGTTATTGGACATTACTCTATCAAACAATTCAGGCCTCAACCCTTTCACAAACTGTCTGATCTTTGCCTTGGTGTTAACAGCAATATGTGGCACATACCGGAGCAAAGAAGAGTAATGCACAGCATAATCAGATACTGTCATTGATCCCTGTCTCAAATGCGTAAATTCATCCTCTTTCCTCTGCCTTGCAGCAACAGAGAAATAATGCTCCAGGAACTTCGTTCGAAATACATCCCAGTTAACCGTATGTCCTTGAGCCCTCAACTCAAGTACTGTGGACTTCCACCACATCATAGCTTTCTTGGCTAACTAGAATTCAGCTAAACGTAACCAAGCAGTCTTGGCACACGGTGCTGATACAAAGATTTGTTCCACACGTTCTAGCCACTCCTCTGCCAGTTCCCCTGACTCAGTCCCCTCAAACCTAGGTGGCTGATAGCTCAGAAATTGCGTCAATGTCAATTCTCCAGGCAACAATACCTGTTCCACTGGCCCTTGTTCAATCGGTGGTGGTGGCACAGGCACCATCCTCACACTGGCATTGCCACTCATGGCATCTCCAACATCCTCATGATACCCTCTGTCTGTCATAGCTGTATAACAAGGGTTAACAATAACATTTACAAGTATATAACATGTTAGAATAACATCATATTCCAAATCCTAACATGCTAATACCATTCTCAAAGTGTTTAGGTAACTCCCTAAACCACTTCCTCTACCCATGTTCACCCCGTTCTCGAACCACTGCTCTGATACCACTAATGTGGGGTCCTCTTTACTTAATCCATTATGTATCCATTAAACATACATATGTGAGTCTGAATTAAGTAATATACCATGCACGGATTAAGAGTTCATACTACTTAAGTTGTTTACAAGGTTCTCAAAAACCTAACAAACTATACATAACATGTACATAAACAACCTAATCCAAAAGAACTCCTAGGCAGTGGTTCCCCTCGCAGCGGAAATCATGACTCACGCTCCACACGTCTATGAGGCCCTACAGAAACATTCACAACGTGAGTATAGATAACAATTATCTCAGTGCAATATCAAACCACAATATCAATATCAATGATAAAGCACAAATAAATCATCAATACGTTAATGTTCTGTATCATGCATCCACAAATGCACTATGTCATGACATGTCTCAACAAGTTCCCTATTATCACGAGCCCCATATGATATGCCTAATCAGCTCAATATGTCAGTGGAATCACGTCACATCTGCATATTAGCAGCACATATCATAGTACCATGCTCATCGGTGATAATAGCCAGAGTATATACCCACACCAGGCGTATATCTCTCAAGCCAAAGCATATGTAGTATATCTATCGTGGCAACGATCCCAGCCAAAGCATATACCACACCAGGCATATCTATCGAGGCAATGATCTCACCAAAGCATATACACATATCTATCAAGGCCTTCATCCCAATCATATGAAATCCATGTATGAACATGCATATGAACTACCAATCATATGACACAAGGTAACATAAATCATATGATATCACAACCATAACATCATCATCGCATCATATCTATACTCCGTACGTCAACACGTACCTGTATTGCGACACAAAAGCGATAAATCAGGCGTTGATAGCTAAATGCCTCTTTGCCCTGTCCCCTGAGATGATGCTACAACAATGCCAACAATATAACATGTTATCATAGGCATTAAAATCAAATTCTACAAAAATATAAAATTTTCAACATTCTGCCTTCACCGATCGATCGCCTCAAAATCTCGATCGATCGCCGAACTGTTCATGCTTCACCGATCGATCGCACAAAATCACCGATCGATCGTCACCTTGCACCGATCGATCGCCTCAAATCACCGATCGATCGCCTCATGCTCAAACCGCCTTAAACCTTCACTGGTCGCGGCGATCGATCGAGACCACAGCCGATCGATCGGCCCGATCAGAAAAAATGAGAAAATGGCGATTTTCAAGCTTATCTCCATGGTTCTTCTCCTATACCTCAAAGTTTAACATGTAAACATAATTCATGCAATCCCTAGTATCATATAAACATGTTTCTAACATCCTAGAAACAAATTCTTGGCAAAGAAACAAGTTATGATTCTAAGCATAAATATTTGATATTCCAATACACATACTTCAACACCAACTACACAAATCAAGTGTAAAACCATGAAATCCTTACCAAGATGGTACAATTTCACTTCACACACCTTCCTAGCTCAATTCACAAGTCAATCCCAAGCTTAAACCACAAAGCACTTGGAAGAGATGAAGAGGAGCTTGTGTGAGAGTTTTAGGTGAAAAGTGGTGTAAGTATGTGATTTCACCCCCTAATCCACTTGATATAGATCCTTAGCTCCTTAATTTACTTGTTATCATGCCATTTACAAGGAAGTACATGTGAAGTAACATGTACATGAAATGAAACTCAAATTCAAATGCAACTCCAATTGCAAATAAATTCACATGCATATACAAATTCAAATGCCTCCTATTTCATGTTCTTTGATATGTTACTATATTTCAAATCATAGACCATGTTTCATTCTTTGCCCTTACCATCTCTCATTTCACACATGTATTACTTCATTCTTGGTTCCACCCGAACCCCCATTAACATACTACCATTTGATATAATTACACCATAATCATATCACACGTGTATACAACAATTCGAGGCATTACATTACCGATCGATAGGTTGGGATGAACCGTAAAACTTTAAAACCAAAAAAAATCTCAATTTTTCTGGGAGCTTGTATGGGTACATTGATGATGTATTTTGGGGGTTTGATTCATGCTTGGGTATGTGTTGTGTGCTCATAAATAATTGTGAGTTATTTTGTGTGTTAGCACATAATTAATCGGGTCACGGGACTCAGGCAAGGTTTGATTCAGACTACGGAATTATAAGGTACGTATAACGTACGAGCATTGCCTTTTTATATTATTCCAACTGTGGAATGCATGACTTATATTGTATTTGCAATAAATGGACATATATATATTACGAAATATATGGTGCCGCTTTTGAGCGAGAAATGATTGGGATGTTGTCGCTGTTGAGCGAACATCGGTTATGACGCCGCTACTGTTGAGCGTGCACAAGGTTAAAATGCCGCTATTGTAGAGCGAGATATGAAATGGAACTATGGAATTATTTGTTAGATATATGTGATATCTATAGTCATTGTTTAATGATATAATCATATTCGATTGTGAAACTGGCATGGCAAGTGTGAAGTTAGTTAATCAATGAGATTATTAAATTGGCTTTTGGGAATTTGATGGTTTCGGTTATTTTGAGAACAGGAACAGCACAGGGGATCCCGGATGAGGATGATGCCATCCAGGGAGTGTCTTTTAATATTCATAGCCTTTACATTGTGTAAATTATGAATTGTAATATTGTACTTATTGGATTTGGGATATTGGTATGCTCGCCCGTGTGGGGCTGTCTCTGTTGGGGCAGGTGAATAGGCATCGATGGCTTTGGAGTTGAGCTCGAGCTATGGATAGGAGGTGCTTCCAGGATCGAAGTACCAGTGACGGTATTGAGCATTGTATTTTATACATTTCATACACATACATTCGTTGATGCTCGCATGTGAGCATTGTTTTATGTGTATATGGTTTGTATAAAAAGGGCATGTGCCTTTCTCTCTTCATTTATTGTTACATGCAATTAAGTATGGGATTGCAAAATGAATTGAGATCATGTTAGTGTATTATAAGATGCATACATTGTAGTTGAATGGTATGGGGGTTTGGGCATTAAGTTGTTAATGCAAGAAATTTTATTACTGGTATATTATGCTGTGTCAGCATGTAGTTGTTTCCCCTATGAATATATGATTGTATGCACTAATGGCAGGGATTAATACACTAATAGACGGTTAAGGCACGGGGGTCCTTACAGATTGCGTTTGTTAATTATGGAAATTGGTTATTAGTGAACGGATTTAGTTAATCAATGAAATGATTAACTGGCTTTTGGGAATTTGATGGTTTCGGTTATTTTGAGAACATGAACATCACAGGGGATCCCATATGAGGATGACACTATTCAGGGAGTGTCTTTTAAATTCACCGCCTTACATTCTGTAAATTATGTAATGTGATATTGTGATTATTGGATTGGTGGTATTGGTATGCTCACCCCGTGTGGGGATGTCTCTGTTGGGGCAGGTGGTCCAGGTACAGCGGTAGCTCCGGAGTTGATATCGAGAAAATATGGATGGAGGTGCTTCCAGGACCGAAGTACCTGTGCCTTTATTGAGTACGGTATTTGTGAGACCCCGTTATCTCAATCATACGATTAGGTGCAATTAGGAGAATTAAACATACTTTATCAGAGTATTAAGATCGTGTTGACAAATTGAGCTGAAGTTTACAAGTATAAAAGACATGCCAAAAGAATTTGTTACACTCATTAACAAATTGGGTAAGGCTACTTCTACTGTACTCCTAGTAGAACTATACAAAATAAGTCTTTATCTTGCTATCTTGTAGCACTCCTTACAGCTCAGCTTATCAACCTGCCCTGACTCTCCTTAGAAAAAGCACCTACAAGAACAACCCCCAACACATTAGCACATCATAATTCATATTCAACATAATATGAATGCAAACGTAAATGCATAAATCATAAATACAAACACTTCCTGTATTTCCATTGCATTTACCACGCCCATTGGTTGTCCCTGTACCATAACTCATAAATAATCAACATATGAAATTATGGTTCCTTAATAATGTCATGACATATCTTTACTTCTTAAATCCTTACTTCAATCCTGAGTCATTTTATCATTAGTGTATTTCAATGCTTCTTACTTCTCCACTTAAGCGGAATTCTTCCTCGCTTCTTATGGAAATCCACGTAAGCGGAATTCTTCCTCGCTTCTTATGGAAGTTCGCGTAAGCATTAAAATCATCACTATGATAACCTTGACTCGTGAAATACACCTCTTATATTTCACAACATACATATGCAAAAACGATGCATATCAACATGTATCATATCATAATGCACTATCTATGCACATTTTGTTTTACCTTGTGTTAAATAAATAAACACATAATACATGTTACCGTTGGGATGCCCGTATGTCACTTACGTACCTTTCCAAAATATGGTGTATTGCAGGACTCTATCCCCTGCGTTGTGTGGCTACCTGTGATGGCTCTACACAAGTGTACAACACAATATGAGATGTCTCATTACGATCCAATATCAAAAACCAAGCAAAATATGTTATATTTTTCAACTTTCTGTGACCTTCGATCGATCGGCACCTCAAGCTCGATCGATCGAGAAAACACTTAATTCAATGCCCAAGTTCTGCCTCACTCGATCGATCGAAATGGTATCACCAATCGATCGAGAACCTTCAGCGATCGATCGAGAAATCTTCCGATCGATCGAACCCCTTCATTAAAAATGTTCTGCCCCGCTCGATCGATCGAGAAGGGAATTCGATGGATCGAGCTACCCTGTGAAAACGCGATTTCCGGAATTCTCGAGCACCTCATTTCATGCTATTAAAACTACAACATATAACATAAAACATGCTCGACGAATTATGCTAGGAACATCACAAAACTTCTATGCACGTAACCACATCTACGGTTCGATCAAAACCTAGCTAACATGCATAATAACACCTTCATAAAGTTCACTCCCATACAACCTTTTCCAGAAAAACAGGGCATTTCCTTACCCAGATTTTCGAGGAACACTTTTCACAAATGAAAATCTAACACATAAAGCATGTAAGTTGCTTAACCAAACATGCTACATGCAAGTAAGCATAACAAGATTTCATCGAACCTTAAAGTAGCATGACAAATCTGCTATAATGAACATACATACTTAAAAGCTGAAATCTGGGAAAACACATATAATTCCCTACCACTTTTGCTCCTCGATTTTTGATAAACTTCTTTCAACAAAAACGTTGGATTTCTTCTCCTATACTCAGATGAAATGTTGGAAAGGCTTTTTCCAGAAAGAGGGGAGAGAAAAACGAGAAGGAGCAAGAGGAATGAATAATGGCAAGGTGGATGATTGCCCAACATGTTTGTGATGTCCGGAGATTAATGGTGTTAATCCCGGTGCGGTATTAATCCTTGATGGATTTTTAATTGTGGCAATTAGGAATTAATTGCGGTTTGGCATCTCCCGAGGTTGTTAAATCGGACATTTGGGATCGTTGGATCCAAAGGTAGAGATTGTATTCTCATTTTTGTGGAAAACCTATGAGTTGGGTTTTTAGTGGGACTGGAGTTCGGGGTATCTTATGTTGGGGCCAGTATGGGGATTTGATGTTGGAGAGAGAGTTTTTGAAAACAGATGATTTTTAATGAATCATTATGTATTTGTGGAAGTGTTGGTATTTTGAGGCTTTTCTGCTATATATACCAGTTGGACTCGGGATTCCGTCATTCGGAATCCATTTCTCTCCTTCTCCCCCTCTTTACACGCCAACCCTCTTCCCTAACCCCCACCCTTTCTCTTTGGAGAAAAATCGACGGAGGCTCGATTTAGGGGCCGGATCTCTTGAAGAAAAGCTGGTAATCTCTTCCTCCTCTCTTGTAGCTTTGATTTGATAGTAGTTTTGTTGATCTTGGTTGAGTTTTGAGGTTGGTTTGGGTTGGGTGATTTTGATGAAAATCTTGAAAACTTTTGGGTTTGTTTTGATTCAAGTCTAACACCCTTGTTGGAGGTTCTTGGGTGTTGTTTTGTTGTTGTTTTGAGTTGGGAGGAGTTGGGGTATGATTTGTGGAGGTTTCAAGCTTTTAAAAATGGTGGTTTTCGAGTTGCAGGGCATGGCGATCGATCGCCCATAGCAGGCGACCGATCGGATGCAGGCAGTGGGCTTTTCAGCATTGTGGCGATCGATCGCCACTTTTGGAGCGATCGATCTCCTCGCGCCAGAGCGGTCTGGCGAACGATTGCTATATCGAGCGATCAATCGCCAAGGGGCTAGCGATCGATCGCCGGTATAGCGATCGATCGCCAGCAGGTAATTTTTGGAATTCTTGGCTTTTTCGTGGGATTTTGGATTTGCGACTTAAATGGTCGGCTTCCGGGGCAATGTTCACATTCCAATGGGAATGCTAGGCTTTTAAAATGGTTGGTTGGAGCCAAGTTAAATTATATGGAATTCTCGGATGAATTCTTGGCTATCTTTTTAACTTGTTGAATGGTATATTTTGAGTATTATGCATGCTTAGCCGGGTGGCTTTTATGTTGATAACGTCATGGTTAGACTGATAAGTTTATAAGTTTGAACATGCTTGGGCACGTGGTAGCATGCTTGTTGTTGATTGTGAGTTTTTGTGTGTTAGCACATAATTCATCGGATCGTGGGACTCGGGCGAAGTCGGACTCGAACTACGGAAAGTATAAGGTACATATAACGTACGAGCATAGCCCATTATTTTAAATGCAATTGTTGAGTGCATGAGACGCTGTATTGCAATCAATGTATATGGAAATACCTGATACATGGTTTTAGCAATAAACGGATATTGACGGATATTGAAATATATGGCTAATGGTAATTGCTACAAATGGATGTATATGCATTGGGAATTGCATGGTGCCGCTTTTGAGTGAGCAATGATTGGATGTGGTCGCCTATGAGCGAACATCGGTTGTGACGCCACTGTTGTTGAGCATGCGTGAGACTGAAATGCTGCTATTGTAGAGCGAGCAATGAAATAGAACTGTGGAACCATAAAAGAGATATATTGAATATTTGTGATCATTATTTAATGATTTGATATTATTGATATAATGTCGGTATGTAGCAAGTGAATTCGTTAATCAATGTAATGATTAACTGGCATTTGGGAATTTGATGGTTTCAGTTATTTTGAGAACAGTGACAGTACAGGGGATCCCGGATGAGGATGATGCCATCCAGGGAGTATCTCTTATATTTCATAGCATTTACATGTTGTAAATTATGAATTGCAATATTATATTATTGGATTAGGGTATTGGTATGCTCACCCCGTGTGGGGGCTGTCTCTGTTGGGGCAGGTGTTACAGGTGTAGCAGCAGTTTTGGAGTCGAGCTCGGGCTGTTGATTGAGGTACTTCCAGGATCGAGATACCAGAGCTGGTTGAACAAGTGCATAGATCCAGAGTTGAGATCGAGGTGTACTTGGGAGGTACTTCCAGGATTGAAGTGCCAGTGACGGTATCCGGTAGAGTGTTTTATACATTAGATGCACGCATATTCATTGAGTGCTCTTATGTGAGTACATCTTACGTGTATATGGAATGTATAAATGGGCTACGGCTCTTCTCTATTCATTCATGGTATGCATGCAATTAAATACGGAATTGCCAAAATGAATTGAGAGCATATTAGTGTATGTTGAAAGGTGCATGACATGTTTTATGGAATATGTTGGGAAAGTATAGACATTACACGATTAATGTAAAGGAATTTTATAGATGGCATTCATGCTAGAGTTGCATGTAATTACTTTCCCCTTGTTAACATGATAGTATGCACTAAGTACAGTGGTTAATACACTAATATCGGGTTAAGGGCACGGGGGTCCTTACATTAGTGGTATCAGAGCAGTGGTTAGCTCTTTGGGGCTGTTGAAGGCTTGGAACATGCTGATAGGGATGGGTAGCACATATTTATGCATGATAGTAGCTAGTGTTGTGTGACACAACTATTTTGCTTATGTGCATTTGTAACATGTGATCATAGTGAAACGATTATATGGCATGACATCTATAGAATCATAATATAATCTGTTGATTATGATTGTGAGTTGTGACACAGGGACAACCAAATGGAGCATTTTGAAATGCATTGGGATACAGGAAGTACTTTGTACTCATAGTTTATGCATTTACTCATTATAATCATATTGTGGGGAATATGGATTATCGTATGCTCATGGTTTGGGATTGTTCCTGTAGGGACACTATGACACGAAAGGCTAAGGCCAGGGTTGAAAGACACGAAACGGTAACCTGCGTTCTATATACATCATGGAATTATGCATTGTGGTTGCATGTGTACAATGGAGTGATGATTTTAATGATCTGCCGCCAAATGTTGAAGCGAGGGGCGGGAGTACCGCATGTCGCATTTGAGCGAGGTGCATTAAAATACACTCATGATGATGTATGTTGGAATATGGAATATGCTTTGTGTTGCAGGTATAGACGGAATACTTGGTGACTATCCCATGAGTCATTGTTATGGATGAGTGATGATTTTAAATGCTTGCCGCTATTTATTATTTTGTGCCGCTAAAATGTGAAGCGAGGGGTGGGAGCGCCGCATGTCACATTGAAGCGTGGTTATCATATGAGGCGAGGAAAGAATATTTGCCGCTAAAATGTGAAGCGAGGGGTGGGAGCGCCGCATGTCCATTTAAGCGAGGTTATTCTATGCCGCCTATATGTGACGCGAGGGGTGGGAGTACCTCATGTTTTATTTGAGCGAGGGGCATTAAAATACACTACCATGACAATGACTAGGGACCGGCTATTCTATTGGCGATGGTTTATGCCGCCGGATATTCATAGCGATGGTTCACTCCGCTATTCTATTGGCGATAGTTTATGCCGCCGGGTATTCATAGCGATGGTTCATTCCGCTATTCTATTGGCGATGGTTTATGCCGCCGGGTATTCATAGCGATGGTTCATTCCACTATTCTATTGGCGATGGTTTATGACGCCGGGTATTCATAGCGATGGTTCATTCCGCTATTCTATTGGCGATGGTTTATGCCGCCGGACATTCATAGCGATGGTTCATTCCGCTATTCTATTGGCGATGGTTTATGCCGCCGGACATTCATAGCGATGGTTCATTTCTTTTGTGGAATTTTTGGTATTTGGCTATTGTTTAGCTTCTAATATTGATTTGTGTGGTTGTGTAGAACCACCCCAGGTGCCAACAACATCGAGGAGATAAAGTTCTCCAACTTCTCCACTTTTGGGAATTAAGGTACGTAGTGAGACGTACGAGCATCGGACGGTAAAATGTGTTACGCTTTCGATTATGTATTGTGTATACCGTGGATAGTGAATCCTCATATGTGGTGATTTATGTGAAATGATAATGATATATCGTGATAATGGAATCAACTATTGTGTTTGATTATTGTGGTAGAATTGATGAATGTTCCGGTAGCCTTTATCTCCGAGCGAGGGAGGTACTTGCCGCTGTCATATGAAGCGATGGTAGTATGATATTTGCCGCTGTCATGTCTAAGCGAGGTAACATGCCGCTGTCATTGTCGAAGCGAGGGATATCATATGATGCCGCTATATGTCGAAGCGAGGGATCCTAAAATTCCGTTGTTGTATTGGGACCGGAACAGTCACAATTCTAGTGATTAATGTGGAATATTGTGATTAAAGTGGAATATAACGATTAATGTGGAATATTGTGATTAAAGTGGAATATTGTGATTATCGTGGAATATTGTGGTCATAACTGAAAAGTGATATCGATCATTACATTGTGAACTAATGATTTGTGCATGAGTTGTAAAACAGGAACCACAATGGAAATGTGCCGATGTGGTGAATCAGGGAGCATATATACATATATATTTCTCATGCAACTATTTATCTCATTATGCTTAATTGTGTTGAATAGTGATGTATATGCTCATGGTGAGTTGTTCCTGTAGGTACACCTTTGGATTTGGAGGGCTATGGGCCAGGTTGAGGCAGTGAGCTTCGAGGAGCCTTGTGAATTAGGATACAGGATTTGGTATAGTCTATACTCTAGGAGTAGTGTAAATCTATAGTGTTAACATTCATTTGGGAATGTAATTAATTAGCTTCGAAGTTTTATTTTGGCCTGTAATCCTATTAGCTCACGTAATAACCGGAACCATAAACTGTCTGTGATGCATGTTTAGCCCTGTTTATATCTTGATTTCACCGTTAAGGAACTAGGGTCCTTACATTAGTGGTATCAGAGCAGTGGTTAGAGAACCCGGGAATGAGTGAAGGGTAGCCTTAGCAATAAGTTGGCTAGGTGCTTACTTCTAAACGTGTTTTGTACATATGTTGCATATGAAGTATATTGTTGTTATACTAACATGTTATGTTTTTCTAACAATGCATTATGTGAACTGCTTTTGGGTATTGCTGTTAACCCTTGTGTTGCAGTGTGGCAACAAATGTGGAAGTAGGAGACGCCGTGAGTATTAATGCAAGTGTTGGGCGTACAAATCCCCTACTCCCGCCAGCTTTCGACGAAGAACCGTTTGAGCAACAGTTACTACCTGCGGAGCTTAATTTAGCTCAATTTCTGACATACCGACCCCCGATGTTCGAGGGAACTGAGACAGGGGAAAATGTGATTAATTGCAGGTGCATTAATTGTGTTTATATGATTAATTATGGTGGTAATTAATTATGTGTTGGAATTATTATGTGGAAATGCTTAGTCACGTGTTAGAGTGACCCGGGATAGCATTTCAGGGTGCATGTTGGGTATGTTGGGAATTATGGTTGGAAGCATGATTTATTTGCCTTGGTTAGCAATTAATTAGAAATCATGTGTTTAATTGATATTTCGGTGCATTTGGTTTAATGCTTTGGAAAATATCATGTTGGGGTGTTTTATACACCATGATTTGTGGATTGCATTTTAATTAAACTCAACACTTTTATTCCCCAACCCCACCTCATCCACTCTCACTTTACCTTTACCAAACAACACCCAAACCCTTCCCCTTTCTCTCCATTTTCGAGTTCAAGCTTTGGGGTGAAGAGAAACCTTTCAAAAATCTTGATTTGTGGAGTATATTGGGTGATTTGAGATCCCCAAGAGGTATGGATACCTCATGGTTGTTTTTGTAAGGTTTTGTTTAAGTTTGGTATGATTTTGAAGGATTTTAAAATGGGTTTGTTTTGGGTTGTTGTGGTTTTGGTTGTATGTTGGATTTATACTTGTTTTGAAGTATATTTTGGTGGTTTAAGTTGTTATTTATGTTGTTGATTGATTGTATAAGTGTTGGAATGGGCTGGAATGGTTTTGAGGTGCAAAAAATGAGGTTTTTCGGGGTAACAGAGGTTGGCGATCGATCGCCCGTTCCAGGCGATCGATCGCGCCCAGGCAGTGGGCTTTTCAAGCGTTTGGCGATCGATCGCCACTCTTGGGCGATCGATCGGCGGGACTGGCGATCGATCGCGCCAAGGGTGGCGATCGATCGCCGAAGGGTGAAAAATTTTGGTTCTCGGATAGTGAGGTTTGGCGATCGATCGCCGTGATGGGCGATCGATCGCGAAGGTTAAAATATGGTATTTTTGGATTTTTTTGTATGATTTTTGGTATCGGACTATTATTGGGTTCTAATATTGATTTGTGTGAATGTGTAGAACCATCCCAGGTGGCAACACAGTCAAGGCATTGAAGTCCTACCATATCCTACATTTTGGAAAGGTACGTAGTGGACGTACGGGCACCCCAACGGTACATGTATCTTATATACTCATTGTTTATGCATTGTGGATGCGGGTATATATGTGGTATTGCATTGTGGATGCAAATACATGTTATGCATGATGTTTTTAGATGCATATGATTATTGGTGCACATCCCATGAGTCGTGGTCATCCCTTGATGATTTTAATGCTTGCCGCTATTTGTTTTGGTTCCGCTAAATGTGAAGCGAGGGGTGGGAGCGCCGCATGTCACATTTGAGCGTGGTTATCATATAGGGCGAGGAAAGGGTATTTGCCGCTCAATGAGAGGCGAGGGGTGGGAGTCCCGCATGTCCATTGAAGCGAGGTTATCCTATGCCGCCTATATGTAAATAAGCGAGGGGCATTAAAATACATTGTGATGGACAGACTAGGGATTGGGGATCAGTATTTGGTATTGATGAGCTGGTATATGTCATGACATGTTTAGACCATTAAAAATAATCTGTTGATTATACTCATGAGTTATGGTACAGGGACAACCAAACGGGAAGCGTTTGAAATGCATGGGGAAAACAGGAAGTGTTTTATTATGATTATGCATTTACGCTTTATCTTCATATTGTGTTGAATATGAATGATTATTATTGCTCATGTTTGGGGGTTGTCCTTGTAGGTACACGTTTGGCATGATAGAAGGGCTAGACGGGTTGAGTCAGTGAGCTTGAGGATGCTTTTGTGAATTGAAGGACAGGATTATTTTTGCCTAGTGTCTACTCTAGGAGTAGTGTAAAACTAATTGATAACATTCATTTGATGGGGAATGTAATTAATCCATGTTTGGAAGTCCTTATTTTTGGCATGTAATGCTTAAGCTCATGAACTCAACACATTATTTCTCACTCTGATTATTTATTTAGCTCTATTATGCCTTGTTTCCGCATTTAAGGATTAGGGTCCTTACATTAGTGGTATCAGAGCAGTGGTTAGAGAACCCGGGAACGAGTGAAGGGTAGCCTTAGCATGATTGGCTAGGTGCTTACATTTGAAGCATGTTTATGCATGTGTTGCATATTAATGTATATCCTGTTATACTAACGTGCTTATTCTCATTCCTGTTATCTAACAGCATAACATATATATTGCTTTGGAATTGTTGTTAACATTTGTGTTACAGCATGGCTGCTAATGAGGAGGTTGGAGATGTTGGTAGTGTGAACGCAAGTATTGGTCAGGCAAACCCTCTACCTCCACCGGCCATAGGCATGGAACCCGTAGCTCAGTTATTACTACCGGGTGAGATCAGTTTGACGCAATTTCTGTCTTACCATCCGCCCCGGTTTGAGGGGACAGAGTCCGGAGAAGAGGCTGAAGAGTGGTTAGAAAGACTTGAACAGATCTTTGTATCGGCTCCTTGTGCTGTTACAGCTTGGCTGAGGCTGGCGGAATTTCAGTTAGCTAAGAAACCTCTCATGTGGTGGAGGAGCACGGGGATGGAGCTAAGAGCACTAGGTGCTGTGATTGATTGGACACTCTTCAGGACTAGGTTTCTGAACCGGTATTTCTCCGCAGCGGCGAGACAGACGAAGGAGGATGAATTTACAAGTTTGAAACAGGGGAACATGACGGTGTCAGACTACGCCACACGGTACTCTTCGTTGCTGAGGTACGTTCCCCACATTGCCACCAATGGGCACGCTAAGATGAGGAACTTTATGAAGGGGTTGCGACCGGAGCTCTATGACCGGGTTATCACCAATAACCCAACTTCTTTTGATGATGCTCTAACAAGGGCGGAGCTTGCCGAGCTTGGGGTGGGAGCTTATTCTAGTGCTATGCCACCACCGGTACCGCAACAGAGGCAGACTAATGACAGCTTGAGGCCCCGAGGAGAGCCATTTAAACCTCGTGGTGCCTCTTCATCTTCGCGTTTTGGTGGAAAGAAGTACTTTGGTCAGAAACAGGATGGCAAGAAGGGCAATTGGTCCGCCAACCGAGGATCCACGCAAGGAAATAGGCCGGGAGAGCCTAGGTGCGACAATTGTGGAGGGCCACATTCTTCAAACAAGTGTCCTGCCTGTTATATCTGTGGCAAGATGGGCCACATAGCTCGGTATTGCCCCACCCGGGGAGGACAGTCAGAGTTTCAGGGCAACAGGCCGAGGTTTGATGATAGGACTGTGCAGCAGAGGCAGCAGTTTGGGCCTCGACCATCGGGAGGTCAGACAGTGGGACCACCCCAGGGGCAGGTGTATGCACTGACCAGGGAGCAGGCCCAGGCAGCCCCAGAGGAGGTGATCGCCGGTACGTGTCATTTATTTACGTACCCTGCTTTTATTTTGATCGATACAGGTGCCTCCCACTCTTTTGTATCGGTGGGTTTTGTGGGAAGACACCATATGCGCACGTCTTCTTTACCCATGCCTCTTTTGGTCTCGACACCCACTGGAAGAAATGTCGTTGCTGATCAGTTTTTGGCAGATAGCCTCATTTATTTTGAGGGCAACGAATTGAGATCAGACTTGATTGTGCTGGGTATGTCAGACTTCGATTGCATCTTGGGTATTGATGTTCTGAACAGATATCAGGAAGTGGTAGATTGCCGGCAGAGGACAGTGAAGTTCAGACCTGAGTTGGGCAGTCAGTGGACCTTCTATGGCAACGGTTCTCGTGCGAAGATTCCGTTGATTTCAGCGATCAAGATGACTCAGTTGTTGGAACGTGGTCACACGGGCTATCTCATCTATGCCGTGGACACGTCTGGGAAGAGTAAAGAATTGAGAGTTGAGGATGTGCCAGTAGTGGCAGAGTTTACTGATGTATTCCCAGAAGAGATCCCAGGATTTCCACCGGCTAGGGAAGTTGAGTTTGGGATCGAGCTGTTGCCAGGGACATCCGCTATCTCTCGTGCACCTTATAGGATGACACCGGCTGAGTTGAGAGAGTTGAAGGAACAGTTGCAGGATCTCCTGGACAAGGGATATATACGCCCGAGCGTGTCGCCATGGGGCGCACCAGTTCTCTTTGTGAAGAAGAAGGACGGCTCGATGCGGTTGTGTATCGATTATCGGCAACTGAATAAGGCTACAGTGAAGAACAAGTATCCTCTTCCAAGGATCGACGATCTGTTTGATCAGTTGCAAGGTACCAGGGTGTATAGTAAGATTGATTTGAGATCCGGGTATCATCAGATTCGAGTCAGAGAGGAAGATGTGCAGAAGACAGCATTCCGGACCCGATATGGACACTATGAGTTCCTAGTGATGCCGTTCGGCGTGACGAATGCTCCAGCAGTCTTTATGAGTCTGATGAACAGAGTGTTTCAGTCGTATCTTGATCAGTTCGTCATTGTGTTTATTGACGACATTCTCATCTACTCCCGGAGTGAGGAAGAGCATGTGAAACACTTGAGGACAGTGCTTCAGATTCTCAGAGAGCATCAGTTGTATGCTAAGCTCAGTAAGTGTGAATTTTGGCTGAGCAGTGTAGTGTTTCTGGGGCATGTCATATCGAGCAGCGGGATATCTGTAGATCCCAAGAAGATTGAGGCTGTGATGGAGTGGGCTGCCCCCACTTCTGTGCCTGAAATTCGGAGCTTCCTTGGTTTGGCTGGGTATTATCGACGCTTTGTTGAGGGCTTTTCGAATATTGCCAAGCCGCTGACGCAGTTGACTCAGAAGGGAGTGCCTTTCTTTTGGTCAGAAGCTTGTGAGGAAAGCTTCCAGGAATTAAAGCACCGGTTGACGACGGCGCCAGTGTTAGTGATCCCTACGGAGAACTCCAGATTTGTTCTGTATACTGACGCATCACTTCAGGGCCTTGGGTGTGTTCTGATGCAAGATAAGCATGTGGTAGCTTATGCATCGAGGCAGTTGAAGCCGCATGAGACCAGATACCCAGTCCATGACTTGGAAGTGGCGGCTATTATCTTCGCCCTGAAGATTTGGAGGCATTACTTGTATGGTACTTCGTTTACCATTTATACGGATCACAAGAGCCTCAAGTTTTTATTCACTCAGGCAGAGCTGAACATGAGGCAGAGGAGGTGGATGGACCTACTCAAGGACTATGATTGCGAGATAGAGTACCATCCCGGGAAAGCTAATTTGACAGCAGATGCTTTGAGCCGGAAAGTAAGGAGTTCTGCTGAGGACGTCATCCATTTGTCAGCCTTGATGACCTCCTATTGCCATCTGGGCTATGATTTTGACATTGATGCCTCACCTGTGTATGTATCGACCTTGTTAGCTGAGCCAGATATCTATGAGAACATCAGGAGAGCTCAGAGGTCAGATGATGAGGTTCAGAGGTGGTTATCTTTAGTACATCTTGGTCAGCCAACGAAATTCAGAGTGGCCGATGACGGGTCTTTGAGATTGGGCGACCGTTGGGTGGTTCCGAGTACGCCGGAGTTGCGTAAAGGAATCTTGGAGCGAGCTCATAGTAGCAGACTGAGCATCCACCCAGGCGGGAAGAAGATGTATAAAGATCTACGTGGTCAGTTTTGGTGGAAGAGGATGAATCTGATGTCGTCGCTTTTGTGAAGAGGTGATTGATCTGCCAGCAGGTTAAGGCAGAGAGACAGAGACCTGGCGGCGAGTTGAGAAGCTTGGAGATACCGAAGTGGAAGTGGGAGCACATTTCCATGGACTTCGTGACTCATTTGCCGAGGAGTACTTCAGGCTTTGATGCTATTTGGGTGATTGTGGACAGATTGACTAAGGTATCCCACTTTATCCCCTATAGCATGACTTTCACCTTTTTGAGGATGGCGCAGTTGTATATTAGAGATGTGGTGAGATTGCATGGGATCCCCGTTTCCATAGTGTCAGATCGAGATCCGCGATTCACATCTCATTTCTGGGAAGGCCTTCAGTCAGCCTTGGGAACTGAAGTCAGATTGAGCACTGCTTATCATCCTCAGACGGATGGCCAGACCGAGCGTACTATTCAGACGCTCGAGGACATGTTGAGAGCTTGTGTTTTGGAGTTCGATGCCTCTTGGCAGGATTCAGTGCCTTTGGTAGAGTTTTCTTATAACAATAGCTACCAGGCGAGTATTCAGATGGCTCCGTTTGAAGCTCTTTATGGCAGACGGTGTAGATCACCCTTGTGTTGGGATGATTTGGACCGCAAATCGGTCGGAGGACCGGAGTTGATTCCGGAGATGGAAGAAAAGATAAAGACGATAAGACAGAAAATGAAAGCGGCCCAGGACAGACAAGCAGCTTATGCAAATAAACGGCGGAGACCGTTGGAATTTCAGTTGGGAGATAAGGTCTTCTTGAAGATCTCGCCTTTCAGAGGCGTTGTCCGATTTGGGATGCGCGGGAAACTGTCTCCGAGGTATGTTGGACCGTACGAGATTTTGCAGCGCATTGGCACCTTAGCTTACCGACTGGCTTTGCCGCCTTCTTTATCTGGTATACATGATGTGTTTCATGTATCGATGCTGCGGAAGTATGAGCCGGACCCGTCGCATATTTTACAGCCTTCCGAAGTTCAGTTAGAGTCCGATGTGTCTTATGTGGAACGGCCTGTCAGAATTCTGGATCGAGCAGACCGTAGACTTCGGAACAAAGTGATACCTATGATCAAGGTTCAGTGGGATCGCAGGGGTGTCGAGGAGGCTACGTGGGAGACGGAGCGGCATATGGTGCAGCACTACCCGGAACTATTCTCTGATATGTGTTTATGTTTAGTTTCCTTTTGGGGTAAGTGCATGTGATTTCGAGGACGAAATCTTATAAGTAGGGGAGTATTGTGATATCCCCGAAATGATTAATTGCAATTTGGTGCATTAATTGTGTTTATATGATTAATTATGGTGGTAATTAATTATGTGTTGGAATTATTATGTGGAAATGCTTAGTCACGTGCTAGAGTGACCCGGGATAGCATTTCAGGGTGCATGTTGGGTATGTTGGGAATTATGGTTGGAAGCATGATTTATTTGCCTTGGTTAGCAATTAATTAGAAATCATGTGTTTAATTGATATTTCGGTGCATTTGGTTTAATGCTTTGGAAAATATCATGTTGGGGTGTTTTATACACCATGATTTGTGGATTGCATTTTAATTAAACTCAACACTTTTATTCCCCAACCCCACCTCATCCACTCTCACTTTACCTTTACCAAACAACACCCAAACCCTTCCCCTTTCTCTCCATTTTCGAGTTCAAGCTTTGGGGTGAAGAGAAACCTTTCAAAAATCTTGATTTGTGGAGTATATTGGGTGATTTGAGATCCCCAAGAGGTATGGATACCTCATGGTTGTTTTTGTAAGGTTTTGTTTAAGTTTGGTATGATTTTGAAGGATTTTAAAATGGGTTTGTATTGGGTTGTTGTGTTTTTGTTGTATGTTGGATTTATACTTGTTTTGAAGTATATTTTTGTGGTTTAAGTTGTTATTTATGTTGTTGATTGATTGTATAAGTGTTGGAATGGGTTGGAATGGTTTTGAGGTGCAAAAATGGAGGTTTTTCGGGTAACAGAGGTTGGCGATCGATCGCCCGTTCCAGGCGATCGATCGCGCCCAGGCAGTGGGCTTTTCAAGCGTTTGGCGATCGATGCCACTCTTGGGCGATCGATCGGCGGGACTGGCGATCGATCGCGCCAAGGGTGGCGATCGATCGCTGAAGGGTGAAAAATTTTGGTTCTCGGACAGTGAGGTTTGGCGATCGATCGCCGTGATGGGCGATCGATCGCGAAGGTTAAAATATGGTATTTTTGGATTTTTTTGTAGGATTTTTGGTATCGGACTATTATTGGGTTCTAATATTGATTTGTGTGAATGTGTAGAACCATCCCAGGTGGCAACACAGCCAAGGCATTGAAGTCCTACCATATCCTACATTTTGGAAAGGTACGTAGTGGACGTACGGGCACCCCAACGGTACATGTATCTTATATACTCATTGTTTATGCATTGTGGATGCGGGTATATATGTGGTATTGCACTGTGGATGCAAATACATGTTATGCATGATGTTTTTAGATGCATATGATTATTGGTGCACATCCCATGAGTCGTGGTCATCCCTTGATGATTTTAATGCTTGCCGCTATTTGTTTTGGTTCCGCTAAATGTGAAGCGAGGGGTGGGAGCGCCGCATGTCACATTTGAGCGTGGTTATCATATAGGGCGAGGAAAGGGTATTTGCCGCTCAATGAGAGGCGAGGGGTGGGAGTCCCGCATGTCCATTGAAGCGAGGTTATCCTATGCCGCCTATATGTAAATAAGCGAGGGGCATTAAAATACATTGTGATGGACAGACTAGGGATTGGGGATCAGTATTGTGATATCCCCGAAATGATTATGTGGGTAATCATGCATTTAAGGGTGGTTAATTATGAACCGATATGTTTAAAGCGTTTGTATGTGGGATTAATTTATTTAATTTGATGATGTGGTTTAGGAAGCATGTTAGGTGTTTTTAATTGTTGTGTTGATGTGGTAGAATAATAAAATATCGAGGAGGGATATTTTTATACATCGTATGAAATACCGGGACACAATTAAACACCACAAACCACCCCACATGCAACCACCCAACCCCCACTTGCAGCCAAACCCACGCCCTTCCCCTGTTTTCTGGGAAAGCAGATTGACTTGTAGGCATGTTTGGACTTAGATATTTTGGGTCTTGCCTCTTCCAAAAGCTTCCTTCTTTTTCCCTTCATTTCTCTACAACTTGGTCGAGTTCCAGGAGAAAAGTGATCGGGTTTCATGCTTCTTTTCATATAGAAAATCGAAGGGCAAAAGTGGTGAGGAGTCACATTTTTTCCCAGTTTTCAAGTTTCCTGGCATGCTTGTTCTTTGTAGCAGATTTGGCATGCTAGTTTAGGGTTTGATGTTATCTTGTTATGAATACCTTTATGTGATGTTTGTGAAGCCCTTAGCATGTTTAGTTAAGAAACTTGCATGCCTTATGTGCTAGATTTGTGCTAGAGAAAAGGGCTCCTCGAACACCCGAGCAGAGAAGTACTCTGTTTTCCAAGTTAGGAAGGGTTTTACCATGATGTTTCGAAGCATGCTAACTTAGGTTTTGGTTGAACCTTTGATGTGTTTTTATGTATGGTAACTTGTTGAAGGTACCAGTATATTTCCTTGAGCATGTTGCATGTGTTATGTGAAAGATTTAATCATGTGAAAGGTAGTGTTCGAAAATTCTGGGCAAGGTTCAAGTGCCCTGTTTTCTGGAAATATATGTGCGAAGAGTACTTTTATGAAGGTGTTATCATGCATGATAAACTTAAGTTTTGGAAAACCTTTGATGTAAAAATATGCTTGGTAGTTTTGTGAAACCCATGGCATGTTTAGTTGAGCAAGGTTTATGTTATATGTGTTAGTTTTAATAGCATGAAAAGAGGTGCTCAAGAATTCTGGAAATGAAAATGTGCCCTGTTTCCAGAAAAAGTTGATCCAGTACTTGTTTTAATGATCGATGTTTATGCATGTAGGTTTATGCTAAGGGTGTATATTTGGTTTGAATACACTCAGGGTAGTGTAGTTCAAATGCTAGCATGATGGTCTTGGTATGTATTATGTCCTACATGTTAGATTTAAGGGTATAAATATCGGTGTTAAGCAATTCTGGAAAATCGCCGAAGGAACAAGGTTGGCGATCGATCGCCAAGGAGGCGCGATCGATCGCGACGTTCCAGTGGGTTTTGGCGATCGATCGCCAATATTGGGGCGATCGATCGCTGAATGTTTTTTTTGGTATGCGAGGCAGTAGCATCTCGCGATCGATCGGGGCTCATGGGCGATCGATCGCGAGATGATATTGAAGGATTAATTTGGTTTTTTTATTTGGTTTTGCTTCCGGATTATTATGAGGTGCCTAATATTGTGTTGTGTGGCTATGTAGAACCATCCCAGGTGCCAGCACAACCGAGGAGATAAAGTCGATTGACTCCTCTATCTTTTGAAAGGTACGTAAGCGACGTACGGGCATCCCAACGGTAACATGTACTTTATGTTTGTCTTTATGACACATGATGAATGCAATGTGGTGCATTATGGTTATGATACATGTTTTATGCATTGTTTTTGCATATGTATGTTGTGAAATATAAGAGGTGTATTTCACGAGTCAAAGTTATCTTAGTAAGGATTTTAATGGCTTACGCTAAAGTCCATTGGAAGCGATGAAGAATTCCGCTTACATGGAGTAGCAATGCTAAAGTCCATTGGAAGCGAGGAAGAATTCCGCTTACATGGAGTAGCAAGAAGCATTAAAATGTACTAATGATAAGGGCTCAGGATGAAATAAGGATTTAAGGGAAAAGGGAATGTCATGACATTGCATATCCATACATTCATATAATGTGTTTCTATTATGAATTATGGTACAGGGACAACCAATGGGCGATATAAATGCTGGAAATACAGGAAGGACTTGTGTTTAAGATTTGCATTTATGCCTTACTTTCATATTATGTTAAATATGAATTGTGTTATGCTCATGTGTTGGGGGTTGTCTTTGTAGGTGCTTTTGTTGACGAGAACCAGGGCCGGGGTTGATATGCTGAGCTGTAAGGAGTGCTACAGGATTAGCATGATAGAGTTTTTGTATAGCTTCTACTGAGTAGAGTAAGACTATGATGTAGTACCTTTGTAGGAAGTATGTCTTTCCTTTTGGAACTTTTTGGTACTGTAATCTCTAAAGCTCAGGTTAATCAACACGGCACTTTACTCTGATATAATCACATGTATGTTTAGTTCTCTAAATTGCACCTTAATATCTTGATGTGATAACGGGGTCTCACATTTTAGTGGTATCAGAGCAGTGGTTAGATAACCAGGGAAGAGTGAAGGGTAGCCTTAGAGACAAGTTGGCTAGGTATTCATTTAGGCATGCTTATGCATGTGATGCATATGGTTGTATACGTGATATACTAACATGCTTTGAATATTTTACTCTTGTTATCTAACGGCTTATATTATGAACTGCTTTTGGTATTGTTGTTAACTATTGTGTTGCAGCATGGCGGACCTCAATGAAGAGGTAGGAGATGTGGACAGTAGAAATGCAAGTATTGCTCAGCCGAACCCTTTACCACCACCTGCTGTGGGCGTAGAGCCCAGTGTACAGATATTACTGCCAGGGGAGCTCAGTTTGAAGCAGTTTCTGAGTTTCCATCCGCCCATGTTTGAGGGGACTGAGTCTGGTGAAGTAGCTGAGGAGTGGTTGGAACGTATAGAGCAGATACTTGTGACTGCACCTTGTGCACTCACGGCATGGCTGAGGTTAGCAGAGTTTCAGCTGGCTAAGAAGCCTGCTATGTGGTGGAAGACCACCGTGATGGAGCTGAGAGCTCTAGGTATGGCAGTTGACTGGACTGTATTCCGGACCCGGTTCCTTAACCGGTATTTCTCTGCAGCTGCCAGACAATTAAAGGAGGATGAGTTCAACAGTTTGAAGCAGGGTAGCATGTCCGTAGCAGACTACGCTATGCAGTATTCCTCACTGCTGAGGTATGTACCTCATATTGCTGTCAGCAGCCATGCCAAGATGAGGAACTTTCTGAAAGGTCTGAGGCCGGAGCTATTCGATAGGGTTATCTCTAACAACCCCAGCTCGTTTGACGACGCCCTGACACGGGCAGAGTTGGCAGAGATTGCCGTAGACGCATACAAGGATGTTGTACCCCCCTTTTGTACCATCACAGAGGCCTACTACTGATAGTCTGAGGCCACGAGGGGATCAGTTTAAGGCTCGTGGGGCCTCATCATCTTCCAGGTTTAGTGGGAAGAAGTCTCATGGACAGAAGCAGAACACCCGGGGGCACACACAAGGAAACAGGACAGAGGTAACCAGGTGTACCAACTGCGGAGGATGGCATTTGTTACGTGACTGTCGAGGTTGCTATATCTGTGGCAAGATGGGCCACATAGCTCGGGGTTGCCCCAATCGGGCAGTTCAGACGGATTCAGGGCCGAATAGGCCAAGGTTTGATGCTGGGAGGGCACCACAGAGGCAGCAGTTTGCACCACGACCCCTGGGAGGTCAGACGACAGGACCGCCGCAGGGACAGGTGTATGCACTGACCAGGGAGCAGGCCGAGGCAGCCCCAGAGGAGGTCATTGCTGGTACGTGTCATTTACTTACGTACCCTGCACTTATATTGATAGATACAGGTGCTTCCCATTCCTTTGTATCTACTGCCTTTGTGGAAGGACACCATTTATGCTCGTCTCTGTTACCCACGCCTCTCATGGTCTCGACACCCACGGGGAAGCATGTGATTGCAGATCGACAGTTATCTGATTGCCTCATTTATTTTGAGGGCAATGATCTGAGGGCCGATTTGATTCAGTTAGAGATGGCAGACTTTGACTGCATTATCGGCATTGATGTGTTGAGCAGATACCGAGCTATGGTAGATTGCCAAAAGAGGATGGTTCGCTTTCTGTCTGATCAGGGGTTCCAGTGGACTTTTTATGGGGACGGCTCTCGTCCAAAGATACCAGTAATCTCGGCGGTTAAGATGTCGCAGTTATTGGAACGTGGCCATACTGGGTACCTTATTTATGCTATGGATGCTTCAGAGGAGAAGGAAGTGAGAGCCGAGGACATTCCAGTTGTGGCGGAGTTCAGTGATGTGTTTCCAGATGAGATTCCGGGATTTCCGCCTGTCAGGGATGTGGAGTTTGCTATTGAGCTGCTGCCAGGGACATCAGCCATTTCTCGTGCCCCATACAGGATGGCACCGGCAGAACTGAGGGAGCTGAAGGTACAGTTACAGGAGCTCCTCGACAAGGGATACATCCGTCCCAGTGTATCGCCTTGGGGTGCGCCAGTCTTGTTCGTGAAAAAGAAGGACGGATCAATGCGTCTGTGCATTGACTACAGGCAACTGAACAAGGCTACAGTGAAGAACAGATATCCGCTTCCGAGGATTGATGATCTGTTCGACCAGCTTCAGGGTACGGAGGTGTACTCCAAGATAGATTTGAGGTCAGGCTATCACCAGGTACGGGTTAAAGCTGGTGATGTCCAAAAGACGGCTTTTAGAACTCGGTATGGGCACTATGAGTTCTTGGTGATGCCGTTCGGTGTGACAAATGCACCTGCAGTCTTTATGAGCCTGATGAACAGAGTATTTCAGGAGTACCTCGATCAGTTTGTGATCGTGTTTATTGATGACATCCTAGTCTATTCGAGGAATGAGGAGAATCATGCCGATCATCTGAGGATAGTACTCCAGATCCTCAGAGATCATCAGTTGTACGCCAAACTCAGCAAGTGTGAGTTTTGGCTGAACAGTGTTGCATTTTTGGGCCATATCATATCACGAGAGGGGATATCAGTAGACCCGAGGAAGATAGAGGCAGTTATGGATTGGTCTACCCCTACTTCAGTCAGTGAGATTCGAAGTTTTCTTGGTCTGGCTGGCTATTATCGACGTTTCGTCGAGGGTTTCTCAAAGATCGCCAAGCCACTTACACAGCTGACTCAGAAGGGAGTCCCATTTTGTTGGTCAGAGGCTTGTGAGCAGAGCTTCCGGGAATTAAAGCACAGACTGACTACTGCGCCAGTTCTAGTGATACCCAAGGAGAACAAAGGATTTGTTCTTTATACCGATGCATCTCTACAGGGATTAGGGTGCGTGCTGATGCAGGACAGACATGTAGTGGCTTACGCTTCGAGACAGTTGAAGCCACATGAGACGAGGTATCCAGTCCATGATCTGGAGTTGGCAGCTATAGTGTTCGCCTTGAAGATATGGCGACACTACTTATACGGTACCTCATTCACCATCTTCACTGATCATAAGAGCCTGAAGTTCTTGTTTACACAGGCTGAGCTGAACATGAGGCAGAGGAGATGGATGGACCTGCTGAAGGACTACGATTGTGAAATCGAATATCACCCGGGAAAAGCAAATTTGACAGCCGACGCTTTGAGTCGGAAGGTGAGGAGCACAGCAGAGGATGCTATGTCTCTGTCAGCTATGTTTGGCTCCTACTGCCATTTGGGATTTGATTATGATGTATCTTCTTCACCAGTACAGGTTTTGACCTTGCTAGCTGAGCCTGTTATATTTGATCACATCAGGAAGGCTCAGGGGACCGATGTAGAGGTTCAGAGATGGATGTTAGTGGTTCATTCAGGACAGCCATCGAGATTCAGAGTGGCTGATGACGGTTCTCTGAGGCTCGGCGACAGATGGGTGGTTCCAGATACACCCGAGTTGCGCCAAGGTATATTACAGCGAGCTCATTGCAGCAGGATGAGTATCCATCCAGGTGGGAAGAAGATGTATAAGGATCTACGCAGCCAGTTCTGGTGGAGGCGTATGAAACAGGATGTCACCTCTTTTGTCAAGCGTTGTTTGATTTGTCAACAAGTGAAAGCTGAGAGACAAAGGCCTGGAGGTGAACTAAGAAGTTTAGAAGTACCCGAGTGGAAGTGGCAGCACGTATCTATGGATTTCGTGACCCACTTGCCGAGGACTGTTTCGGGTTTTGATGCCATCTGGGTAATCGTGGACAGATTGACTAAGAGTGCTCATTTCATTCCCTACTGTATGACCTTCACACACTTAAGAATGGCGCAGTTATATGTCAAAGATGTGGTGAGACTGCACGGGATCCCTGTTTCGATTGTGTCAGATCGAGATCCGCGGTTTACATCTCACTTTTGGGAGGGTCTGCAGACAGCTCTAGGTACAGAGTTGAGGTTGAGCACAGCCTATCATCCCCAGACGGACGGACAGACCGAGCGTACGATACAGACGCTCGAAGATATGTTAAGGGCTTGTGTGCTGGAGTTCGACACTTCATGGCAGGACTCGATAGCCTTGGTGGAATTTTCTTACAACAACAGCTACCAGGCAAGTATTCAGATGGCTCCTTTCGAGGCCCTCTATGGTAGGCGTTGTAGGTCACCCTTGTGTTGGGATGACATGGACCGTAAGTCGGTTGGAGGACCTGAGTTGATTCAGGAAATGGAAGAGAAAGTTAAGGTTATCAGAACAAAGATGAAGGCAGCTCAGGATAGACAGGCAGCATATGCCAATCAGCGGCGTAGACCGTTGGAGTTTCAGTTAGGCGACAGAGTGTTTTTAAAGATCTCACCCTTCAGAGGCGTAGTACGGTTTGGGATGCGAGGGAAGTTATCCCCGAGGTATGTAGGGCCGTATGAGATCTTACAGCGTATTGGTACTCTGGCGTACCGGTTGGCTTTACCGCCCTCTCTGTCTGGCATACACGACGTTTTTCATGTGTCTATGCTGAGGAAGTATGAGCCAGATCCCTCTCATGTGTTGCAGCCTTCAGAGGTGCAGATTGAGTCCGATGTTTCTTATGTGGAGCGGCCTATCAGGATTTTGGATAGAGCAGACCGCAGACTTCGGAACAAGGTTATTCCTATGATCAAGGTTCAGTGGGATCGTAGGGGTGTCGAGGAGGCCACGTGGGAGACAGAGCGACACATGGTGCAGTACTATCCAGAACTGTTTTCTGGTATGCGTTTATGTATTGTTTTATTTCTAGTTAGCAGCATGTTTGATTTCGGGACGAAATCTTATAAGTAGGGGAGTATTGTGATATCCCCGAAATGATTATGTGGGTAATCATGCATTTAAGGGTGGTTAATTATGAACCGATATGTTTAAAGCGTTTGTATGTGGGATTAATTTATTTAATTTGATGATGTGGTTTAGGAAGCATGTTAGGTGTTTTTAATTGTTGTGTTGATGTGGTAGAATAATAAAATATCGAGGAGGGATATTTTTATACATCGTATGAAATACCGGGACACAATTAAACACCACAAACCACCCCACATGCAACCACCCAACCCCCACTTGCAGCCAAACCCACGCCCTTCCCCTGTTTTCTGGGAAAGCAGATTGACTTGTAGGCATGTTTGGACTTAGATATTTTGGGTCTTGCCTCTTCCAAAAGCTTCCTTCTTTTTCCCTTCATTTCTCTACAACTTGGTCGAGTTCCAGGAGAAAAGTGATCGGGTTTCATGCTTCTTTTCATATAGAAAATCGAAGGGCAAAAGTGGTGAGGAGTCACATTTTTTCCCAGTTTTCAAGTTTCCTGGCATGCTTGTTCTTTGTAGCAGATTTGGCATGCTAGTTTAGGGTTTGATGTTATCTTGTTATGAATACCTTTATGTGATGTTTGTGAAGCCCTTAGCATGTTTAGTTAAGAAACTTGCATGCCTTATGTGCTAGATTTGTGCTAGAGAAAAGGGCTCCTCGAACACCCGAGCAGAGAAGTACTCTGTTTTCCAAGTTAGGAAGGGTTTTACCATGATGTTTCGAAGCATGCTAACTTAGGTTTTGGTTGAACCTTTGATGTGTTTTTATGTATGGTAACTTGTTGAAGGTACCAGTATATTTCCTTGAGCATGTTGCATGTGTTATGTGAAAGATTTAATCATGTGAAAGGTAGTGTTCGAAAATTCTGGGCAAGGTTCAAGTGCCCTGTTTTCTGGAAATATATGTGCGAAGAGTACTTTTATGAAGGTGTTATCATGCATGATAAACTTAAGTTTTGGAAAACCTTTGATGTAAAAATATGCTTGGTAGTTTTGTGAAACCCATGGCATGTTTAGTTGAGCAAGGTTTATGTTATATGTGTTAGTTTTAATAGCATGAAAAGAGGTGCTCAAGAATTCTGGAAATGAAAATGTGCCCTGTTTCCAGAAAAAGTTGATCCAGTACTTGTTTTAATGATCGATGTTTATGCATGTAGGTTTATGCTAAGGGTGTATATTTGGTTTGAATACACTCAGGGTAGTGTAGTTCAAATGCTAGCATGATGGTCTTGGTATGTATTATGTCCTACATGTTAGATTTAAGGGTATAAATATCGGTGTTAAGCAATTCTGGAAAATCGCCGAAGGAACAAGGTTGGCGATCGATCGCCAAGGAGGCGCGATCGATCGCGACGTTCCAGTGGGTTTTGGCGATCGATCGCCAATATTGGGGCGATCGATCGCTGAATGTTTTTTTTTGGTATGCGAGGCAGTAGCATCTCGCGATCGATCGGGGCTCATGGGCGATCGATCGCGAGATGATATTGAAGGATTAATTTGGTTTTTTTATTTGGTTTTGCTTCCGGATTATTATGAGGTGCCTAATATTGTGTTGTGTGGCTATGTAGAACCATCCCAGGTGCCAGCACAACCGAGGAGATAAAGTCGATTGACTCCTCTATCTTTTGAAAGGTACGTAAGCGACGTACGGGCATCCCAACGGTAACATGTACTTTATGTTTGTCTTTATGACACATGATGAATGCAATGTGGTGCATTATGGTTATGATACATGTTTTATGCATTGTTTTTGCATATGTATGTTGTGAAATATAAGAGGTGTATTTCACGAGTCAAAGTTATCTTAGTAAGGATTTTAATGGCTTACGCTAAAGTCCATTGGAAGCGATGAAGAATTCCGCTTACATGGAGTAGCAATGCTAAAGTCCATTGGAAGCGAGGAAGAATTCCGCTTACATGGAGTAGCAAGAAGCATTAAAATGTACTAATGATAAGGGCTCAGGATGAAATAAGGATTTAAGGGAAAAGGGAATGTCATGACATTGCATATCCATACATTCATATAATGTGTTTCTATTATGAATTATGGTACAGGGACAACCAATGGGCGATATAAATGCTGGAAATACAGGAAGGACTTGTGTTTAAGATTTGCATTTATGCCTTACTTTCATATTATGTTAAATATGAATTGTGTTATGCTCATGTGTTGGGGGTTGTCTTTGTAGGTGCTTTTGTTGACGAGAACCAGGGCCGGGGTTGATATGCTGAGCTGTAAGGAGTGCTACAGGATTAGCATGATAGAGTTTTTGTATAGCTTCTACTGAGTAGAGTAAGACTATGATGTAGTACCTTTGTAGGAAGTATGTCTTTCCTTTTGGAACTTTTTGGTACTGTAATCTCTAAAGCTCAGGTTAATCAACACGGCACTTTACTCTGATATAATCACATGTATGTTTAGTTCTCTAAATTGCACCTTAATATCTTGATGTGATAACGGGGTCTCACAAGTATTTGGTATTGATGAGCTGGTATATGTCATGACATGTTTAGACCATTAAAAATAATCTGTTGATTATACTCATGAGTTATGGTACAGGGACAACCAAACGGGAAGCGTTTGAAATGCATGGGGAAAACAGGAAGTGTTTTATTATGATTATGCATTTACGCTTTATCTTCATATTGTGTTGAATATGAATGATTATTATTGCTCATGTTTGGGGGTTGTCCTTGTAGGTACACGTTTGGCATGATAGAAGGGCTAGACGGGTTGAGTCAGTGAGCTTGAGGATGCTTTTGTGAATTGAAGGACAGGATTATTTTTGCCCAGTGTCTACTCTAGGAGTAGTGTAAAACTAATTGATAACATTCATTTGATGGGGAATGTAATTAATCCATGTTTGGAAGTCCTTATTTTTGGCATGTAATGCTTAAGCTCATGAACTCAACACGTTATTTCTCACTCTGATTATTTATTTAGCTCTATTATGCCTTGGTTCCGCATTTAAGGATTAGGGTCCTTACATTAGGGTCAGGAGATGAATTGGAAGCTATTCAGAGCTCGGTTTCTGACCCGCTACTTCTCAGCTGCTGCACGGCAGGCTAAGCAAGATGAATTTACTAACCACAAGCAAGGCAAAGATGGGGAACTTCATGAGGGGCCGAGAATCGTTGGAAAGGAAGCCGTATGAATGATGCCCCATCAGAGAGAGGACAATCTCAGGGAGACAGTTTTGGAAAGGTCCAGTGCCCTCTTTGTGGGCAACCACATGTGACAAAAGACTATGTATGATGTTATGTTTGTGGCAAAAAGGGCCCTTTGCTCGGCCATGTCCCAATCGGGAGGGACAATAGAACTCTACGGGGAGGCCTGTAGACAGAATAGTAGAGCACAGGCCACCGTTGGTACCGAGGCAGTATGGAGCTCAGCCTATGGGCCACCTCAGGGGCAGGTTTATGCGTTGGAGAGGGAGCAGGTGTGGGGTCTTCCCACCTTAACAGTGATCAATAGACATTGTTGGGAAAACGATTTCTAAAGTTTTGGTAATTACAAACTGGATGAAGTCCTACCGGATATTAAAGACAAACTGGAAAAAGACATCAACCGGATGAAGTCATCAACTGGATAAGACACCAACCGGATGAAGTCATCAACCGGACAAGACATCAACTGGACAAGACATAAACTGGATGGACATCAACCGGATGAAGTCATCAACTGGACAAGACACCAACTGGATGGACATCAACCGGATGAAGTCATCAACTGGACAAGACACCAACTGGATGGACATCAACCGGATGAAGTCATCAACCGGACAAGACATCAACTGGATGGACATCAACCGGATGAAGTCATCAACTGGACAAGACACCAACTGGATGGACATCAACCGGATGAAGACATCAACTGGATGGACATCAACCGGATGAAGTCATCAACCGAACAAGACATCAACTGGATGGACATCCACCGGATGAAGACATCAACAGTGCAAGCTATCATCAGGATAAACTTAAACTGGATGAACATCTACTGGACAACTATCAACTGAATAGTCTCTCACTGAACAAGGACATCAACTGGTCATAAGAGGATGAACGACCAGTTGAACAAAGAAAACCAGCAGAAGTCTAAACTTCCAGTTAGAGCACTAAGCAACGAGACAAAATCAGTACAACATTCTCTGACAAAGGTACAACAGAGCGGCGCACCCTGCTATATCTCCGCCACCATTACCGTCAGAGTGAAAAGAGCTGTTGCTTTACAAAATAGGAAAGAAGACAATATGAAATTGGAAAGTTAATCTCTTCCATATACAGAAAGGCTACTGTTGGACATCCAAACCTATAAATACATCCAAGCAGAGAATAAAGAAGTGCTGAGCGATTTTCAACTAAGAGATATATTTCAAAGCAAACACTAAAATCATCCGACTGATATTCCAAACGTTCAGCAAAGAGCAGACAAACAGCAAAACTGAATCTGTGACAGATTATCTTCAATTGAAGTCTGCTGCTCAAAAACTCTCAAAGCTAGAAAGTGTATTCTGTAAAGAGTGTCATAGAATCCATTGTAATCAAAGTAAAGAAGTGTGTGATTGCTAGGAGTTTAGGCCAAGTGTGTTAGTGCCTAAGAAGGTTGTATACTGTAAAAGTGTAAACCAAGTCTTCTAGTGAATCCTTCCTGCAAAGGAAGAAGGGGAGACGTAGAAGCGTTGTGCTTCGAACTTCCAGAAACAATTCTCGTGTTATTTGTTTATTGCTTTATTACTTCAGTTTTATTCCTCACAAGTTTTGTAGACGTCTTCCGCACTACAACAAGTGTCTACTAACTTGCCTGATATTGAGAAGCAACTGTAATACTTAACAGTTTACAGTTAACCAGAAAAAGAAATCGAAATTGTATCTAGTGTTTATTCAACCCCCCCCCCTTCTAAACACTACCCCGATCCTAACAAGTGGTATCAGAGCATAGGTCTTCTCAATCTTGAGAAATTACCATTTATCAAAAACTGATGGCCTCATTCAGCAAGATTCCAATGTTCAAGAAAGACGAATATGATGACTGGAGGATCCGTATGCAAGCACATCTAAGTGCTCAAGATGATGATATGTGGTATGTAATCACTGAAGGACCTTTGAATATCATGAAAATCAATACAGCTGCTTCTACCACAAGTGGAGATCCACAAATGGTAGAAAAGGAAAGATCTCAATGGTCAAATGAAGACAAGAAAAAGGCAAACCTAGACAACGTTGCTAAGGACATTCTATTCAAAACTTTGGACAAAAATATGTTCAACAAAATAAAGATGTGCCCTACAGCTAAAGAAATCTGGGAGAAGATTGCTCAACTCTGTGAAGGAAATGATCAAACCAAAGAAAACAAGCTTACCGTGGCTTTACAGAAGTTTGAGCATATCAAAATGATAAATGGAGAAACTCTCAACGAGTACGATGAAAGAGTGACTGGAATAATCAATGAACTAAACAGTCTGGGTAAGGAGTTACCCAACAGAGAAGTCACTCTCAAAGTAATGAGAGGTCTACCAAGAGATGACCATTGCTATGAGAGAATCAAAGGACATCAACAAAATAGATCTACATGATCTGTTTGCTGATTTAAAAGCCTATGAATTCGAATTAGGCATTCGGGTTGAAGATGAACCAAGCACCAGTCAACCAACAAAAGCTCTCACTGCATCTGAGTCTCTGCCCACCCCTACAGAAATGACTCCAGAAAAGATGTGTAATGATGCTATGGCAATGTTTATAAAGAAATTTGGGAAATTCATGAAGAAAAATCAGAGATCTTATCAATCATATCCTCGGAGGCAGAGTTCCAAAGGAAATTCAGAAGAAGAAGAGCGAGTATGCTTCAACTGCCTCAAACCAGGACACTTCATTGCGGACTGTCCTAAACCCAAGAAGGATGATCACAAAAGAGGATCCAAGGATTACAGAAAATCCATAGAAACCAGAAGATCATCCAAAAAGGACAGAGATCAAAAGGTCTTGATGGCAGAAGAAAGTAAGAGCAAATGGGCTGATTCCGAATCAGACTCAGAAGAGTTAACTAGCTCATCCAGCGAGAGTGAAGACGAGGAAGTCCACTGCTTAATGGCAAATAATGAAAATGAGGTACATGAATCAAACCTATCTGAATTTACACATAGTGAACTCACCAATGCATTGCAAGACATGATAAATGAGTATCGGACGCTATATGAATCTTTTGAAAGCTATAAGACTGAGCATACAACCCAAACTGAAACGCATGAAAACAAGCTTGATTGTGAACAATCAAGGGAGTTGAACTGCCTAAGGGAAATAGCTAGTCTTCTAGTGAAGGAAAGAGATGAAGCCAAGAATGCTTACCAGAAACTTAGCAAACTGGTTAGCATTTGGAATGCATCGACTACCAGAAAGGATGAAATGCTTGAGTCTATAAGGCTTGCTGGTGATTTAACTGGCATAGGCTATAATAGCAATGATAGCAGTTCATCTGGTAATGAACCTCAACTGTGTCTAAAAAAAGGCAAGGTTCAATCAATGAACTTTGTAAGATCTAGCACAGTATATGACCCTTACGAACTGGTTAAAGAACCTGTTAAAGCAACACTCATCAAGGAACAGGCACAGCACAGAGGTATCGGTTATGTAGAACCACTCAAAGAGGCTAAACCGAGGCAAAAGTTCAGAAATGAACTTAAACCTACTGGTCGAGCAGCTAGAGAGGTTAAACCCAACTGGTACTACAACTGTAAACCTGTCCAGAAGAGGTATATGCTAAATAACAGGAACTACAAACCAAAAGCACATGCATACACATATTATCACACTCCACAGTCAAAATCATCACCTATATCTATAAATGCACACACATTTCAGAACACACACCGACCTAAGTCATTCAGGGTCATACAAGTGTGGGTTCCGAAAGGACTAATCCTACCAGGACCCAAGTAGGATTGGGTACCAATCATGCTATCGCTTTAATTGCAGGAAACTAGAATGCATCCTGTTCGGAGCTCAGAATGGTTTCTGGACAGCGGGTGCTCTAGACATATGACAGGGAACGCGAGCTTACTGTCTGAACTGGTGGACTCCACCGGACCCAGAATAACCTTTGGACACAACGCGAAAGGTAGAACCGTGGGTAAGGGTAAGATTATCTACGGTAACATCATCATTAAAGATATTCTTTTAGTTGAAAATCTATGCTACAACTTGATTAGCATAAGTCAACTGTGTGACAATGGTCATTCCGTAGAATTCAATCAGTACTCATGCACAATCAAATCTATTGATGGTAGTATACTACTTGTAGGTAGAAGGCATGATAACACATATAAAATTGATTGGAATCTTAATCAGCCTATCTCTTCTACTTGCTTAGCTGCTCTGAATTCATCCAAAAATTGGCTTTGGCACAAACGGTTGAGTCACTTAAATTTTAAAACTATTGCCAGTCTGCGTAAACTTGATCTAGTTGTTGGACTGCCCCAAATTGAGTTCTCAAAAGATAAGATCTGTGCAGCATGCCAACTTGGTAAGCAAATCAGATCCTCCTTTAAGAACAAATGGAGTAAATCTTCTTCTCGGTGCCTAGAGTTGCTGCATATGGATCTATTTGGTCCTATACCAGTAACAAGTCTAGGGGGAATGAAGTATACTCTAGTGGTAATAGACGATTACACTCGTTTCACGTGGGTCTTGTTCCTAAGTGGCAAAGATCAAGCTACTCCAAAGCTGATCAAATTACTGAAAAGACTCCAAAATGAGAAATCGTGTGGGATAGATAGAATTCACAGTGATAAAGGTACTGAGTTCACCAATCAATCACTCGAATCATATCTAGATGACCTTGGTATTAAACACGAATACTCTGCAGCTAGAACTCCTCAACAAAACGGAGTTGCTGAGCGTAGGAACCGCACTTTGAAAGAAGCTGTGCGAACCATGCTCGCGGAATCGGAAATATCGCAGAGATTTTGGGCAGAAGCTGTCAACACAGCATGTTATACGCAGAACAGATCAATGATTAATAAGCGAGCAAATAAAACCCCTTATGAGATCTGGAATGGCAGTAAGCCAAATATTTCCTATTTCCATGTGTTTGGTTGCAAATGTTTTATTCACAACAATGGAAAGACTCATCTCACAGCCTTTGATGCCAAATCTGATGCTGGAATATTCCTTGGCTATTCTACAGTTAGTAAGGCATTCAGAGTATTTAATAATAGAACTCTTAATGTAGAAGAATCAGTGCATGTAAAATTTGATGAACCTACTAACTGTACACTATCTGATATACAAATCAACAACTTGAGTAATCGACTGGAAAGCACTTACATTGACAAAAATGTTGATGATGAGATTGATTACAGAAGCAGGACTGACTGCTCCTTAGAACCAGAAGTTCCTGAAACTCAAGCAGAGGAATCTGCTGGCCAACAAGCACTGCAGCCAGCTACAAATGAAACAGTTGCATCTACCCCTGCTGCAGTAGAAGGAACTAATGAGAAAGATGAGTCAATCAGAACCTCTGATCTGCCTACTCACATCCAGTCAACTGAAGAACTCAATCCTCTTGGACCTTCGCTCCGGTGGAAGAAGGATCATCCACCTGAGCAGGTCATCGGTAACCCTCTTGCTCCTCTACGCACCAGAGGACAAATGATTAATGAATTTCTTCATGCTGCATTCATATCTCATATAGAACCTAAGAAGATTGATGACGCTATATTAGACCCAAGTTGGGTAGAAGCAATGTAGGAGGAACTAAATCAGTTTGAGCGAAACAAAGTATGGTATCTAGTACCACGACCACAGCATCACACTGTAATTGGCACCAAATGGGTGTTTAGAAATAAATTAGACGCAAACGGTACAGTAATCAGAAATAAGGAAAGATTAGTTGCACAGGGCTACAGACAGGAAGAAGGCATTGATTTCGATGAAACCTTTGCCCCTGTAGCTCGACTAGAAGCAATTCGCATATTTCTTGCATTTACTGCGTTTAAAGACTTTAAAGTCTATCAGATGGATGTTAAGAGTGCATTTCTTAACGGCAAACTCCAGGAAGAAGTCTATGTTGAACAACCTCCTGGATTTGAAAACCATCAGCAGCCATCTCATGTTTTTCGTCTCAATAAAGCCTTGTATGGTCTAAAGCAAGCTCCCCGTGCCTGGTATGAAACTTTGTCAAAATATTTGACAGAACACAATTTTATTATTGGCACGGTGGACAAGACCCTTTTTAAATTTACAAAGGGAGATCATACTCTGCTTGTTCAAATTTATGTTGATGATATTATCTTCGGTAGTACTAACTCAAAATTGTGCGAAAGATTCTCTAAAATTATGCAGGACCAGTTCGAGATGAGCATGATGGGAGAACTATCATTTTTCTTAGGACTGCAAGTCAAGCAATCTAGTGAAGGAATCCTGATCAATCAGTCTAAATACACTATAGAGCTACTGAAGAAATATGGAATGAGTACCAGCTCAGCTGCTGCTACACCAATGAGCTCATCTGCCAAACTCGACTTGGATAATTCAGGAATACCAGTCGAAGTTACAATGTATCGAGGCATAATTGGATCTTTACTATATTTGACAGCCAGCCGACCAGATATTATGTTTGCAGTGTGTATGTGCGCCCGATTTCAAGCAAATCCCAAGCAGTCGCACTTCACTGCAGTCAAAAGGATCCTAAAATATTTGAAAGGCACTGAGAATGTCGGTCTATGGTATCCAAGGGACTCAACCTTCAATCTTATCGGATACTCAGATGCAGACTATGCTGGATGCAAAATTGACAGGAAAAGCACAAGTGGGTATTGTCAATTCCTTGGTGATCGATTGATATCATGGGGTTGCAAGAAACAGACATCCATTGCAACTTCCACTGCAGAAGCAGAGTACCTTGCTGCTGGAAGCTGCTGTGCTCAACTGCTCTGGATTCAGCAACAACTCAGAGACTATGGAATTGAGTCTACAGAGGCTCCTATTTTCTGTGACAATACATCTGCCATTGCCATAACGTACAATCCAGTTCTTCATACTCGTACTAAACATATTGACATCCGTCATCACTTTATCAGAGATCATGTCATGAAGAAAGAAATCCGGCTGGAGTATATTTCTACAGAACAACAGGCAGCAGACATCTTCACAAAGCCTCTACCGGACGCTAAGTTTTCTTACTTTCGAAACATTCTTGGTTTAATTGAAATTACTTCTTGATTATTTTGTTTTGGGTAATGAATTCAGGGGGAATTAGTTAGTTTATGTGCATAAATTTAGGGGGAATTTCTGTTATAATTTTATCATGGTTATTTAAGCTCAGCTGGTAATACAATGGTCAGCTGCAGTAGGTGTATCCGAACCAGTAGGACTCCACAACCAGTGGATGTTTTCCTACCAGTCGAACCCTACATACCAGTTGATGTTACCAAATATGCTTTGACAAAATAACCCTCGATACTCATTAACCTAATGAACGTCGGAATTCAAAATTACTTTCGGTTAAAAATAAATTATTTCACTCCCGCCTAAATCCTGTTCTTTCATTTATTTGTTAAATCTTTTTAAACCGTTAGATGATCGCCACGTATACATGTGTCCGCTCATCTACAGTACGACGTTACATATACTTCCTTTTTCACCGCCTTTAGTTTCACTACTCTTCTTCTCCAACAAATCACTGCGATTATTTTTCTCTTTCAGAAAACTTACTCTAACAAACTGTTGCTGCTTCTTCCTCGTACTCACTCAATATGTCAAAGAATGTTCAGCCGAGTTTTATCACCAATGCTATTCACGTTGATTTTCATTCAATATCCACATCCTCTGATGAAGAAACCAAGGAGTTGATACAAAGGCTGGATACCTCCGGACTCCTGGTAATCTTGAGCCAGACCCCTTCCTTTTACAAGAACGAACTACAAGAGTTCTTTGCTACTGCCAAAGTTGTGGATGACACCGTGGTGGCGTCCATCTCTGGACAATCCGTCACCATCACCCAACCAGAATTTGCCACTCACCTGTGCCTACCCTCTACCGGACTCTCTGATTTCTCGACTATTCCGGCAGAACTAAGAGAAGAAATGCGTCTCACAGTCTCGAATCTACTCATCGCCTTCCACGTCCTCCTTTCCGGAAAGTTTTGATGAAGAGTCATTATAGACAACTGGCGGACATAATCTCCAAGGGGCTCCTCTGTAAGGCAGGATCATTTGATATAATTACCCCTGAGAAGTTTGACGTTATGAGAGCTATATGCAAAGGGTTGGAGATAAACTGGTCAGCTGTGCTATTTCAAATACTGACTAGTCTGGTCGCATCTGGCAAGGGTCAATCAGGTTTTGCTCTCCCACTCAGCAGTCTTTTTGAGAGCAAACACATTAAGACAGGAGCTCTTTCTCACCTTCATCCAGAGAGGCTCATCACTCATAAGTATCTTCAGCTTCATCGCCAACGAAGTGGCAGAGAAGGCGGAGTAACAAAGCGTCGCTTGACTCAGGTTATAAGTGACTCTGAACAGACTATATCGGAATCCGCTGAGTCCTCTCCCCCTCCTCCACCTCCTAAGAAGCCAAGAACACGAAAAAGCTGCTCCTCAGACCGCCCGACAGTTAGACATTGCCGCCTCCGACACTATCTCCTCCGCCGGTCCTACAGATGTAAATCCTGATAGGGAACCCAGCCCTGTCATCCCTTCAACTGAGGAACCACCTGCTTCCTTAGCCATGGTGCCTGTTCCTTCAGTGGTTCCAGCTGACACTCAGACAACACTGGTAAGCACTCAGCAAGCACCAGGCTCTATCAGCTTCAGGACGCCCAAGTCATTATGTCCATACTGTCATCCCAAGACCACCCCTGCTGGAAAAGGAAAATCTCTTACGGCTCCAGTGTCCACTCCTGTTGCCTTCGAGATTCAAATGGTAATGGATACAGTTGAAGCCAAACTGCAACCACAGTTGGAGATTTTTGATCGATGGGTAAAGGCCCGTATCAAGGTTCGCTTAGATGATTTTGATCAAATTCTGGATCAGGCTAGGGGAGATGAGAACAAAATACTAGCGTATCTTCAAATCCCAGACCCTGAAACAAGCTTGAAGCTGCGAGAAGTTTTCAGCCTGATGATCTATGTGGGTAACTTCAGGCCCTGGTTGAAACTCGCCTTCAACAATTTGACGGGAATTCCGGAACAGCGAATCATGATAGAGCGGTTCTAAATGCTCTTGGACCCGAGCTTGCTCTTCATGACCTTCGCATATCCACTGGTATTCATTCTTGCTCCACTACTACAACTGTTGCCAGTCCTGATCAGCAGGATCTACACTCCGTCATTGCAAATTTGGAGATTGTTCCATTTTCTGTGGAGCTCACTTCTACTGCTCTGGAGACTACTTCCCCTGGAGCGGAGGCCACACCAACTGCCTTGGAAGTAGCCTCCTCGGTTCAAGAACTCCCCTCTCCAACTGCTCTCGGCGTCTCCTCTCCTCCCAGCTCTCACAAGGATCAACAGCCCCAGCCAATGACTGTTGATCACACCAATGTGGATGCAGTCATACAGACAGTGGTTCAGCAAGTTACCATATCCTCTGCAAATCATGAACCTAGCGAGTCTTCGCACTCAAATGATCACACCCAGATGTCAGCTGCTGTGGTTGATCAACCCACAACTACTTTAACTGCTCCACCAAATGAAGACGCTGCCCAATTGGCTATCACTATCTCAGAGTCTACAGCTGCACCACTTGTTGAAGCTTCTATTTTGCCATCCGCTGCAGTTGACGATGCTCATCTCAGCGCCCTTGTCTCTCCTACTGATGTTCCACTGATTGCTGCAGATCGTCCATGGTTCAAGAGCTTTCTGAAGATTTTTTTGTCTTTACCAACCCTATGGACGAACCTCCGAACATTGCTGCACAGCTAGCCAATCTATCCACTGCCATATCAGCCCTAGCCAGCGATGTTCATAAGCTTAAACAAGAAGAACGAACTGCAACTCTCATTCTAGGCACTCATCAGCAGCACAATGACTCACAATTCCAGCAAGTCTACCGGGACTTAAGTAGTTTAACGACTACCGTCACCAGACTTCAAACATTTGCTGAGAATGCAGTGGCGGATGCTTTTACTAGAATTGGCCAGGCGCATCTTCAGATCAATCAGAACAATGAATCTCTTCATGCTGCCACCTCAATGGCTCTTGGAGAAAAGATTGACGACGCCAAGAAAACATTGACTGATCAGTTGGCCACTATGCAGGCAGCATTTGCATCTCAAATTCAAGATATTTGCAACAGCCTGCCTGCAGCTCCTCAAATTATTCGCAGATTACCTGAACCCAGCCGAACTGCTCCCTCAACACAGCGAGGTTCAAGTTCCGCTGCCCATTCATCCCCTGCAACTGGAGCACCCACTCAGTCCAGACCAACTGCTCAACAAAGATCTCGGAGTCCACGCCAACCGCCTACCGAGAAACGCGACTATTCCAAACATTGGTTCGGGCGCAAATAGTATCATTTTCCGACTCTTCCATTAATTACTCGTATCTATTTACTGCTTTTATTGACTTTTTCTTTGTATTTACTGTTTCACTTAAATACATTCACATTAATTGCAACATTTTCATTTCTATAAATAGCGACTCTTGTTTGCTCACAGAACACACATTCACTTAACATGCTTACTTTCAAGCTATTCAAAGTTCCCTGGTTTTCTGTTAGATCTGTTTCACCTTCATGGGTTTATTACTTATCTAAATCAACCCCTCATGGGTTGATTACTTATCTAACCCAGCTCTGTTAAGCTTCAGCGCTTTGATCCTGTTCTGGTGCTCCTCATCAGTCAGGAACCACTAACAGCAGATGCCTGGGTGCTGATGACAAAAAGGGGGAAGACAGAGATAGACTATTCTCATTAGGTGAATCCATGGACCATGGAAGCTGCCTGATGAATATTCATATGACTCTTCCCGACCTTCTCTCCGAAACAAGGTAGACCGGCAGAGATAGAGTATTCTTATTAGGTCCTCTCGGAAACAAGGTGGATCGAGCTCTTCCTCTCTGACACCAGGTGGATCGAAGCTCTCCGGGTCTACAATACTTGTTTAAAGATTTGTCTTGTATCATCTAAATTATGTAAACTAAATTGGTCTAAGATTCTAGTCAAGTTATTAGAATTCATCTTAAGTAAAGATGAATCTCTATCAATTGTCCAGTTTGATTACAACTTGTAATCTGCTTATATTTAATGAAAATTTCTTTTCCATTATGTCTTCAAGTAATTTCAGGATTCTCATCTTATTTACTCAAACTGGAAATAGATCTTTGCTTAGTTTTGTCATCACCAAAAAGGGGGAAATTGTTGGGAAAACGATTTCTAAAGTTTTGGTAACTACAAACTGGATGAAGTCCTACCGGATATTAAAGACAAACTGGAAAAAGACATCAACCGGATGAAGTCATCAACTGGACAAGACACCAACCGGATGAAGTCATCAACCGGACAAGACATCAACTGGACAAGACATAAACTGGATGGACATCAACCGGATGAAGTCATCAACTGGACAAGACACCAACTGGATGGACATCAACCGGATGAAGTCATCAACTGGACAAGACACCAACTGGATGGACATCAACCGGATGAAGTCATCAACCGGACAAGACATCAACTGGATGGACATCAACCGGATGAAGTCATCAACTGGACAAGACACCAACTGGATGGACATCAACCGGATGAAGACATCAACTGGATGGACATCAACCGGATGAAGTCATCAACCGGACAAGACATCAACTGGATGGACATCCACCGGATGAAGACATCAACAGTGCAAGCTATCATCAGGATAAACTTAAACTGGATGAACATCTACTGGACAACTATCAACTGAATAGTCTCTCACTGAACAAGGACATCAACTGTCATAAGAGGATGAACGACCAGTTGAACAAAGAAAACCAGCAGAAGTCTAAACTTCCAGTTAGAGAACTAAGCAACGAGACAAAATCAGTACAACATTCTCTGACAAAGGTACAACAGAGCGGCGCACCCTGCTATATCTCCGCCACCATTACCGTCAGAGTGAAAAGAGCCGTTGCTTTACAAAATAGGAAAGAAGACAATATGAAATTGGAAAGTTAATCTCTTCCATATACAGAAAGGCTACTGTTGGACATCCAAACCTATAAATACATCCAAGCAGAGAATAAAGAAGTGCTGAGCGATTTTCAACTAAGAGATATATTTCAAAGCAAACACTAAAATCATCCGACTGATATTCCAAACGTTCAGCAAAGAGCAGACAAACAGCAAAACTGAATCTGTGACAGATTATCTTCAATTGAAGTCTGCTGCTCAAAAACTCTCAAAGCTAGAAAGTTTATTCTGTAAAGAGTGTCATAGAATCCATTGTAATCAAAGTAAAGAAGTGTGTGATTGCTAGGAGTTTAGGCCAAGTGTGTTAGTGCCTAAGAAGGTTGTATACTGTAAAAGTGTAAACCAAGTCTTCTAGTGAATCCTTCCTGCAAAGGAAGAAGGGGAGACGTAGAAGCGTTGTGCTTCGAACTTCCAGAAACAATTCTCGTGTTATTTGTTTATTGCTTTATTACTTCAGTTTTATTCCTCACAAGTTTTGTAGACGTCTTCCGCACTACAACAAGTGTCTACTGACTTGCCTGATATTGAGAAGCAACTGTAATACTTAACAGTTTACAGTTAACCAGAAAAAGAAATCGAAATTGTATCTAGTGTTTATTCAACCCCCCCTTCTAAACACTACCCCGATCCTAACAGACATAAGAAGGACTAATCATGCATTAATAACATCTTAGGGTTCTAGTTGTTACATGAGCTAACAGAATTACAGGCCAATTAAAACTTTAAAGCTTATTAGTTACATTCCCACAATGAATGTTAATATGTTAGAATTATACTACTCCTAGAGTAGATACTAAACAGAAGCTGAATCCTATACGTTCCTGTGTTCCTCGTAGCTCACTGCCTCAACCCGACCCTTAGTCCTTTAGTCCAAAAGTGTACCTACAGGAACAACCCATCATGAGCATGTACATCGTTACTTAACATCATAAGGCAATGGCATATAAATAAATGCATGAAAATAATTGGTAACGTATACTTCCTGGTTAATCGCATTAACCCTCTTTGGTTGTCCCTGTTTCATAGCCATGTATAGAAATCATTAATTCTTGACATGAATGATTAAAATCATCATCTTATAAATATCATCGTCTTATAACATCATCATCATATAAGCGTCATCATCTTGTAAATATCATCATCTTATAACATCATCATCATATAAGCATCATCATCTTGTAAATATCATCATCTTATAACATCATCATCATATAAGCATCTTCATTTTATAAATATCATCATCTTATAACATCATCATCATATAAGCATCATCATCTTGTAAATATCATCATCTTATAACATCATCATCATATAAGCATCATCATCTTGTAAATATCATCATCTTATAACATCATCACCATATAAGCATCATCATCTTGTAACATCATAACAAAATATAACAGTAAATGTACGACATCTTAGTTAAGTGAACATGCTGGTTATTCGTTACCTTCTTCTTGTTGTTCCTGATTCATAATCATGCATATGGGCATCTTACCCTGTGGCATCTTACCACATTATAAACATCGCATGGCCTCTTACCATGTGGGGCATCTTACCCCGTGGCATCTTACCACAAATAACATCGCATGGCCTCTTACCATGTGGGGCATCTTACCCCGTGGCATCTTACCACAAATAACATCGCATGGCCTCTTACCATGTGGGGCATCTTACCCCGTGGCATCTTACCACAAATAACATCGTATCACATCATTATATAAATATCGTATAAACATCATCATATAAACATCGTATAAACATCATCATATAAACATCGTATAAACATCATCATATAAACATCGCATAAACATCATCATATAAACGTCGTATAAACATCATCATATAAACATCGTATAAACATCATCATTTCATCGTATATATTCATGCGATAAATGCATAGTCATAGTGTAGGGATGTGTTTTACCGTCCGATGCCCGTACGTCTCTTACGTACCTTTTCAAAAGGAGAAGGAGTCAACATACTTTATCTCCTTGATGGTGCCGGTACCTGGGATGGTTCTACAAGACCACACAATACCTTATTAGATGCCTCAATACCATCTCACATCATAAACTTAACAAAATAAAAAATCATCTTATTTTTCAACTTTCTGCCTCTCTCGATCGATCGGCCCCAAGGTCTCGATCGATCGAGAAACTGTGCACAAACAGTGCCCAACATTCTGCCTCGATCGATCGATCGAAACATTTTACCGATCGATCGAGGAGCTTCACCGATTGATCGAGAAATCCTTCGATCGATCGGCACCTGGAATTCAAATCATGCTTTAAACATTCTGTCTCGCTCGATCGATCGGGACCAAAATCTCGATCGATCGAGAGCTCTGAAAAATCGGGACTTCCCCAGATTTTTGAGCATCTCATTTCATACCATCATTTCTACTTCATAAGGCGTAAAACATGCCTAAGCAAAGATGTTACAAGCTTCATAAAACTACCATGCATGTATTTAAATCGAAGGTTTAACAAAACCTAAGCTAACATGCTTCATAACATCATCATAATCTTCATCCTCAACCAACCTTAAACAGAAACAGAGCATGCTTATCTTTTCCCAGATTTTCGAGCATATAGTTTCATAACAAGAAATCTATCACATAAATCATGTAAAAAGCTCGAACAACCATGCTAGTAGTTACATAATACTACCATGTAAGCATCCCTACCAAGGTTCCACCCAAACTTATACCTATCATGCAATAAAACCTCCCACCAAAACCAAACCCCAAACAAAACTCTGAAAAACAGAGTATTAAACTTTACCCCTCTTCTTTGGTAGGCTTTTGCACACAAAATCACAAGCTTATTCCTCCTCCTACAAGCAGCTTACTCCATCGATTTTGAGAGGGAAAGAGAGGGAGAAGGAGGTGGAGGGGAGTTGATTGCAAGCCAATGAGTGGAGCATGGGTTGAGAAGGGATGGGTTGCCAAGTGGGGGGATGGGTGGTGACCGAGTGGTGGGGGTGGGGTGGTGTGGTTGGGGTGCCATGTAGTGTTTAATTGTGTCCCGGTATTTAGTACGATGTATTAAAATATCCTCACTCGATATTTTCTAACTTCATTTAATTAATACATCCTTTAAAACACTCAACATGCCCCCTAAATCATATCATCATATCATAATTATACTCCCCAATTTAAATACACCACAACCCTTAAACATAACATAAATCTTCATCATAGTACATAATCATATAACATTTCGGGGGTATTACATTACTCCCCTACTTATAAGATTTCGTCCTCGAAATCCACATGCATCATCATAACGGAACTAAACATAAAAACATACCAGAGAATAGTTCCGGATAGTGCTGCACCATATGCCGTTCCGTCTCCCATGTAGCCTCCTCGACACCCCGGCGATCCCACTGAACTTTTACCATCGGTATAACTTTGCTTCGTAGTCTGCGATCCTCTCGATCCAGAATTCTGATTGGTCGTTCTACGTAGGACACATCGGAGTCTAACTGAACTTCTGTAGGCTGTAAGACATGAGACGGGTCTGGCTGATACTTCCGTAACATAGAGACATGGAAAACATCATGTACGCCAGACAAGGATGGCGGTAGAGCCAAGCGATATGCCAATGTACCGATACGCTGTAAAACTTCGTATGGCCCAACATACCTCGGAGATAACATTCCCCGCATCCCAAAACGAACAACACCCCTGAAGGGCGAGATTTTTAAGAAGACCCTGTCTCCTAACTTGAATTCCAGCGGTCGTCGCCGCTTATTTGCATAGGCTGCCTGCCTATCCTGGGCCGCTTTCATTTTTTTTTTTTTTTGGCGTATCAATTTTATCTTACCTTCCATATCCTTGATCAGATCCGGTCCTCCGACCGCTTTGCTAGTCAAATCCTCCCAATACAGCGATGATCTACATCATCCATACAGAGCTTCAAAAGGAGCCATTTGAATGCTCGCCTGATAACTGTTATTATAGGAGAACTCCACCAGCGGCACCGAATCCTGCCACGGAGTATCAAACTCCAAAATGCAGGCCCTCAACATGTCCTCGAGCGTCTGAATGGTACGCTCCGTCTGGCCGTCTGTCTGAGGGTGATAGGCCGTGCTCAGTCTCACCTCTGTGCCCAAAGCTGTCTGGAGACCTTCCCAGAAATGTGAAGTGAATCTCGGGTCTCTGTCAGACACTATCGAGACTGGAATACCATGCAATCTCACCACATCCCGTAAATACATCTGGGCCATCTTCAAGTATGTATATGACATACTGTAAGGGATGAAATGAGCCGTCTTCGTCAGCCTATCCACGATCACCCAGATCGCATCAAATCCTGAGGCCGTCCTCGGCAAGTGGGTCACGAAGTCCATAGATATATGTTCCCACTTCCATTTAGGTACCTTCAAGCTCTTTAGCTCGCTACCAGGCCTCTGCCTTTACCTGTTGGCAGATCAAACATCTTTTAACTAAAGCGATCACATCGTGCTTCATGCGTCTCCACCAGAACTGACCACTTAGGTCCTTATACATTTTTCTTCCTCCTGGGTGGATATTGAACCGACTACTAAGAGCCCGTTCCGATATTCCTTTAAGCAACTCCGGTGTATCTGGGACTACCCATCGGTTGCCCAGCCTCAAGGAATCATCTTCTCCCATTCTGAACTTTGATGGCTGTCCTCAAAGTACTAAAAACGACCACCTCTGAACCTCATCATCTGACCTCTGGGCTTTCCTAGTAGCCTCAAATATGTCTGGCTCAGCCAACAAGGTCGACACTCGCACCGGCGACGTGTCCACATCAAAATCATAGCCCAAATGGCAACAAGAGGTCATCATAGCTGATAAATTCATGACATCCAACTTCCTTGTCGCATATTCATCTCAGCCTGTGTGAACAAAACTCCAGGCTCTTATGGCCCGTGTAGATGGTAAACAACGTACCATGCAAGTAATGCCTCCAAATCTTCAAGGCAAATAACGGCTGCCAGCTCCAAATCATGGACTGGGTACCTATCCTCATGTGGTTGCAACCGCCTCGATGCATAAGCCACCACATGCTTATCTTGCATCAACACACAGTCCAAACCCTGCAGTGATGCATTCGTGTACAAGGCATCCCTCTTATTCTTAGAAGGAATCACCAACATAGGTGTCGTAGTCAAACGACGCTTCAATTCTTGGAAGCTTTCCTCACAAGCTTCGGACCAATAGAACGACACTCCTTTCTGAGACAGCTGTGCCAGGGGTCTGGCAATCCCTAAGGATCTGGAGTACTGTTCTCAAGTGCTTCACGTGTCCCTCTTCAGTTCGAGAGTAAATAAGCATATCGTCCATGAAAACTATGACGAACTGATCCAAACATGGTTGGAGCACCCTGTTCATCAAGCTCATAAAACAGCTGGGGCATTCGTCACCCCAAAAGGCATGACCAGGAATTCATAGTGTCCATATCTAGTCCTGAACGCCGTCTTCTGAACATCATCTTCTCTTACTCGAATCTGATGGTACCCCGACCTCAGATCGATCTTACTGTAGAGCCTCGTACCCTGCAACTGATCGAACAAGTCATCGATCCTCGGAAGTGGGTACTTGTTCTTTACTGTAGCCTTGTTCAGTTGTCTGTAGTCAATGCATAGACGCACCGATCCATCTTTCTTCTTAACAAATAAGACAGGCGCACCACAGGGCGATACACTAGGGCGTATGTAGCCCTTGTCAAGGAGTTCTTGCAACTGAATCTTTAACTCCCTTAACTCTGCTGGTGCCATCCTATATGGGGCACGGGAAATTGCAGACGTCCCTGGTAGTAACTTAATCCCAAACTCGACCTCTCTCGTCGGTGGGAATCCGGGAATCTCTTCCGGAGCTACACTAGGAAACACCGCCACTACGGGCACATCCTCAACCTTTAACTCTTTTCTCTTTTCCGTCATAACAACAGTATAGATGAGATATCCTTTATGGTCTTGTTCCAATATTTGTGCCATCTTAACAGCAGATATTAACGGAATCCTTGAACGAGAACCATCCCCATAGAATGTCCATTGGACTCCCATATCAGACTTGAATCGGACAGTCCTTGTCTGCAGTCCACAACTGCCTGATACTTGTTCAGCACATCGATGCCCACAATGCATTCGAAGTCTGGCATTCCCAGAACAATCAAGTCTGTCCTCAGCTCGTTGCCATGAGGCCGTCATAAACAATCTGATCAGTTATCAAACTTCTTCCAGCGGGGGTCGAGACTACAAGAGGCATGGGCGACGGAGAAGTGCATATGAAATCGCATCGTTTACTTTTGCATTGCTGCTATGCTGCAACACAAGGGTTAACCACAATACCCAAAAGCAGTTCATATAATACATCGTTAGAAAGCCATAACATGTTAGCATAACAGTTACATACTTCATATGCGCATAACATGTTTAAAAGTAAGCACCTAGCCAACTTATTGCTAAGGCTACCCTTCACTCATTCCCGAGTTATCTAACCACTGCTCTGATACCACTAATGTGGGGTCTTCCCACCTTAACAGTGATCAATAGACATAAGAAGGACTAATCATGCATTAATAACATCTTAGGGTTCTAGTTGTTACATGAGCTAACAGAATTACAAGCCAATTAAAACTTTAAAGCTTATTAGTTACATTCCCACAATGAATGTTAATATGTTAGATTTATACTACTCCTAGAGTAGATACTAAACAGAAGCTGAATCCTATACGTTCCTGTGTTCCTCGTAGCTCACTGCCTCAACCCGACCCTTAGTCCTTTAGTCCAAAAGTGTACCTACAGGAACAACCCATCATGAGCATGTACATCGTTACTTAACATCATAAGGCAATGGCATATAAATAAATGCATGAAAATAATTGGTAACGTATACTTCCTGGTTAATCGCATTAACCCTCTTTGGTTGTCCCTGTTTCATAGCCATGTATAGAAATCATTAATTCTTGACATGAATGATTAAAATCATCATCTTATAAATATCATCGTCTTATAACATCATCATCATATAAGCGTCATCATCTTGTAAATATCATCATCTTATAGCATCATCATCATATAAGCATCATCATCTTGTAAATATCATCATCTTATAACATCATCATCATATAAGCATCTTCATTTTATAAATATCATCATCTTATAACATCATCATCATATAAGCATCATCATCTTGTAAATATCATCATCTTATAACATCATCATCATATAAGCATCATCATCTTGTAAATATCATCATCTTATAACATCATCATCATATAAGCATCATCATCTTGTAACATCATAACAAATATAACAGTAAATGTACGACATCTTAGTTAAGTGAACATGCTGGTTATTCGTTACCTTCTCCTTGTTGTTCCTGATTCATAATCATGCATATGGGCATCTTACCCAGTGGCATCTTACCACATTATAAACATCGCATGATCTCTTACCATGTGGGACATCTTACCCCATGGCATCTTACCACAAATAACATCGCATGGCCTCTTACCATGTGGGGCATCTTACCCCGTGGCATCTTACCACAAATAACATCGCATGGCCTCTTACCATGTGGGGCATCTTACCCCGTGGCATCTTACCACAAATAACATCGCATGACCTCTTACCATGTGGGGCATCTTACCCTGTGGCATCTTACCACAAATAACATCGCATGGCCTCTTACCATGTGGGGCATCTTACCCCGTGCCATCTTACCACAAATAACATCGTATCACATCATTATATAAATATCGTATAAACATCATCATATAAACATCGTATAAACATCATCATATAAACATCGTATAAACATCATCATATAAACATCGCATAAACATCATCATATAAACATCGTATAAACATCATCATATAAACATCATCATTTCATCGTATATATTCATGCGATAAATGCATAGTCATAGTGTAGGGATGTGTTTTACCGTCCGATGCCCGTAGGTCTCTTACGTACCTTTTCAAAAGGAGGAGGAGTCAACAGACTTTATCTCCTTGATGGTGCCGGTACCTGGGATGGTTCTACAAGACCACACAATACCTTATTAGATGCCTCAATACCATCTCACATCATAAACTTAACAAAATAAAATATCATCTTATTTTTCAACTTTCTGCCTCTCTCGATCGATCGGCCCCAAGGTCTCGATCGATCGAGAAACTGTACACAAACAGTGCCCAACATTCTGCCTCGATCGATCGATCGAAACATTTTACCGATCGATCGAGGAGCTTCACCGATCGATCGAGAAATCCTTCGATCGATCGGCACCTGGAATTCAAAACATGCTTTAAACATTCTGTCTCGCTCGATCGATCGGGACCAAAATCTCGATCGATCGAGAGCTCTTAAAAATCGGGACTTCCCCAGATTTTTGAGCACCTCATTTCATACCATCATTTCTACTTCATAAGGCGTAAAACATGCCCGAGCAAAGATGTTACAAGCTTCATAAACTACCATGCATGTATTTAAATCGAAGGTTTAACAAAACCTAAGCTAACATGCTTCATAACATCATCATAATCTTCATCCTCAACCAACCTTAAACAGAAACAGAGCATGCTTATCTTTTCCCAGATTTTCGAGCATATAGTTTCATAACAAGAAATCTATCACATAAATCATGTAAAAAGCTCGAACAACCATGCTAGTAGTTACATAATACTACCATGTAAGCATCCCTACCAAGGTTCCACCCAAACTTATACCTATCATGCAATAAAACCTCCCACCAAAACCAAACCCCAAACAAAACTCTGAAAAACAGAGTATTAAACTTTACCCCTCTTCTTTGGTAGGCTTTTGCACACAAAATCACAAGCTTATTCCTCCTCCTACAAGCAGCTTACTCCACCGATTTTGAGAGGGAAAGAGAGGGAGAAGGAGGTGGAGGGGAGTTGATTGCAAGCCAATGAGTGGAGCATGGGTTGAGAAGGGATGGGTTGCCAAGTGGGGGGATGGGTGGTGACCGAGTGGTGGGGGTGGGGTGGTGTGGTTGGGGTGCCATGTGGTGTTTAATTGTGTCCCGGTATTTAGTACGATGTATTAAAATATCCTCACTCGATATTTTCTAACTTCATTTAATTAATACATCCTTTAAAACACTCAACATGCCCCCTAAATCATATCATCATATCATAATTATACTCCCCAATTTAAATACACCACAACCCTTAAACATAACATAAATCTTCATCATAGCACATAATCATATAACATTTCGGGGGTATTACACAGGGATTGTACCGCAGCACATATTTGGAGTATATATTGTTCGAGTAATGATATCCTTGGGTATACTCGCTGGTTTGGCTTAGGCCATGTGATTGGTGGTAAGAGTAGTCATTGAAGAAACTACTCGCTTGTTGTTGTGATCTGCGGTAGGCGTGGTCACACCCACCCTGAGGGCGTGGGATAAGTCCTAATGGATTAGGATTGCTTCGTGGTTGAGCAAGGACACCGGGATGTCCATTATGCTTGGTGTTTTAGAGATATGTGGGTGATGACCCACAACTCTAATGGTAGTACGGTATGGTATACCGGAATGGGACGTGTGTCACGTTGATAGGTTGGTATGAGCCTGAGGGACCAGAGAGTTGTTAGCCAGGTATTGTTTCAGTGTTATAGTGTGCTTATGATAGCCGTTATACTGCTCGTGTGATTCGAGTTCAGTGAATCGTATGATGATACGATGAGGACTTTTGGTAGACTCTTGTAGTCTCTTTGTGGCATGATAATTGAGGCAGGGAATACCTCACGGAGACGTTTATACGTCAAATGTTTTAAGAGACTTGTTTTGGGACAACTCAATTTTGTTGGAAATACCAACGTGAGCGTCGACAAGTCGTTGTTACCTCTGGTTGAGCATCTTTGCATATGGTATGCGACGGAAGTCACAATTGGAATTGTGTGGTATAGTTAGTGGAGTGACACTACTATATTGACTTTATCTTTTGGAGAGATTTGGATTGTACTGTCATGGAGACCGCTAGTATTGGTTGAGGGTTGATCGTGAAGCAACCAGGGTAAGCCCTACTAGTGTTGGACTAGGTGATGGCTTCGTACTTCCAGTGAGAGGTTCGAGGAGACGTCTCCGGGGTGATGCTCGAGTTGTGTAGTACTATGGCATTAGTACAGGGCATCGTTGGTTGAGTATACTTGGCGTATACGAGTTTCGATTTGATAATAGTGACTTCGATGCACTATTCTGAACCAGTTGCATATTTTGGTTCCCGAGATATATGTTGGTATGTATATACCCAGTTTTCCGGACGGTTGTTCGAGGTTGGAGGGTCATGGATACATGACACTATCCTTGTGGGAAAGGCGGTATTGATATACCTGTCGGATGAATCTTTTGAGAGATTCGTTGCGTTGGTTGTGTGGTGTTGATGTTGAAATCATACCCTTTGGCTTTGGTCTGTCGACCACTATTCTCCGTGGAGTGAGAATAATCGAGGTTTGGCCGTAGGTTTTGGAACTTTGGGTATGTTTGGAGATACCCGAGTCTATTGCTTGAGTGTTGCCTGTTGTGTTGGTGCTTAGACATGTATACCCGTGTGTGTATACGAATGCCAACTCTATTTCGTTCCTTGTTGAACGTCAGGTTAGTGTGCTTGGTTTGATGAATCTCCGGTGGGAGATTGTGGCAATTTGAGATCGGTAATCTCTATGACACGATGCATTCTGATGAATGATCGTGAGGGTTGTTTGACTTCCCCTGAGGAGGGACTGTCGTGTCTTGGAACCATGTAGTTCTTGATGGATAATTCGATAGCCTTCCTGTTTTAGGATTGTTGAATCCCAGGATAAATGAGGAATGGCCAGGACTCGGATTTGTTTAGTGTCACGGTCGACACGTGTTTGGGAATGCAATTGTTTGTCTTGCATGTCCCCTGTGGAACTTGAGACCTTGTAGAGTCTCGATAGTGTGTTTGGACCAAAATGGGACTTCTTGGAACACATGGTTGTAGTCATATGTAGTGATGTGTTTTGTGTGGATTAGTGACCGTGGTTTACCCGATCCGGGTTGCAAGGGGTACAACTACCCCTTTGGAGGAGATGAACGGGAAAGCGAAACCGGATTTTCCGGGAGTATACTGACTGTGTACTAGTGATTCCCATCATAACGATGTGTGTTAAGCATCGTGGGCGAGTGGTGGATATCATGGAGAGATATCTATGTTAGAACCAATGGGGTTTTGATTGATTTGCAGTCGTGGTGGACTGACTTCCGGGACGATTCACATCGAGGTATGTTGTTATCTTTCGGGTTTATATTGGTTTTGGTATTTCCTCTATTTTAGAGCTTGGTGCGAGATTGGTGTTCTCGCAGTTGTTGATTCGATTCTAGTGTGGTCCAGAATCGGGGTTGTGGCTTTACTTTGTTAGTGTAGTCCTGGTGTTACGTAGAGTACGCCGGTGCAAATTTCGAGGACGAAATTTTATTAGTGGGGGATAATTGTGATGTCCGGAGATTAATGGTGTTAATCCCGGTGCGGTATTAATCCTTGATGGATTTTTAATTGTGGCAATTAGGAATTAATTGCGGTTTGGCATCTTCCGAGGTTGTTAATTCGGACATTTGGGATCGTTGGATCCAAAGGTAGAGATTGTATTCTCATTTTGGTGGAAAACCTATGAGTTGGGTTTTTAGTGGGACTTGGAGTCCGGGGTACCTTATGTTGGGGCCAGTATGGGGATTTGATGTTGGAGGGAGAGTTTTTGAAAACAGATGATTTTTAATGAATCATTATGTATTTGTGGAAGTGTTGGTATTTTGAGGCTTTTCTGCTATATATACCAGTTGGACTCGGGATTCCGTCATTCGGAATCCATTTCTCTCCTTCTCCCCCTCTTTACACGCCAACCCCTCTCCCCTAACCCTCACCCTTTCTCTTTGGAGAAAAATCGACGGAGGCTCGATTTAGGGGACGGATCTCTTGAAGAAAAGCTGGTAATCTCTTCCTCCTCTCTTGTAGCTTTGATTTGATAGTAGTTTTGTTGATCTTGGTTGAGTTTTGAGGTTGGTTTGGGTTAGGTGATTTTGATGAAAATCTTGAAAACTTTTGGGTTTGTTTTGATTCAAGTCTAACACCCTTGTTGGAGGTTCTTGGGTGTTGTTTTGTTGTGGTTTTGAGTTGGGAGGAGTTCGGGTATGATTTGTGGAGGTTTCAAGCTTTTAAAAATGGTGGTTTTCGAGTTGCAGGGCATGGCGATCGATCGCCCGTAGCAGGCGACCGATCGCATGCAGGCAGTGGGCTTTTCAGCATTGTGGCGATCGATCGCCACTTTTGGAGCGATCGATCGCCTCGCGCCAGAGTGGTGTGGCGATCGATCGCCATATCGAGCGATCGATCGCCCGGTATAGCGATCGATCGCTAGCAGGTAATTTTTGGAATTCTAGCTTTTTCGTGGGATTTTGGATTTGCGACTTAAATGGTCGGCTTCCGGGGCAATGTTCACATTCCAATGGGAATGCTAGACTTTTAAAATGGTTGGTTGGAGCCAAGTTAAATTATATGGAATTCTCGGATGAATTCTTGGCTATCTTTTTAACTTGTTGAATGGTATATTTTGAGTATTATGCATGCTTTGCCGGGTGGCTTTTATGTTGATAATCGTCATGGTTAGACGATAAGTTTAGAAGTTTGAACGTGCTTGGACACGTGGTAGCATGCTTGTTGTTGATTGTGAGTTTTTGTGTGTTAGCACATAATTCATCGGATCGTGGGACTCGGGCGAAGTGGGACTCGAACTACGGAAAGTATAAGGTACGTATAACGTACGAGTATAGCCCTTTATTTTTAAATGCAATTGTTGAGTGAATGAGACGCTGTATTGCAATCAATGTATATGGAAATACCTGATACATGGTTTTAGCAATAAACGGATATTGAAATATATGGCTAATGGTAATTGCTACAAATGGATGTATATGCATTGGGAATTGCATGGTGCAGCTTTTGAGCGAGCAATGATTGGATGTGGTCGCCTATGAGCGAACATCGGTTGTGACGCCACTGCTGTTGAGCATGCGTGAGACTGAAATGCTGCTATTGTAGAGCGAGCAATGAATTAGAACTGTGGAACCATAAAAGAGATATATGGAATATTTGTGATCATTATTTAATGATTTGATATTATTGATATAATGTCGGTATGTAGCAAGTGAATTCGTTAATCAATGTAATGATTAACTGGCATTTGGGAATTTGATGGTTTCAGTTATTTTGAGAACAGGGACAGTACAGGGGATTCCGGATGAGGATGATGCCATCCAGGGAGTATCTCTTATATTTCATAGCATTTACATGTTGTAAATTATGAACTGCAATATTATATTATTGGATTGGGGTATTGGTATGCTCACCCCGTGTGGGGGGCTGTCTCTGTTGGGGCAGGTGTTACAGGTGTAGCAGCGGTTTTGGAGTCGAGCTCGGGCTGTTGATTGAGGTACTTCCAGGATCGAGATACCAGAGCTGGTTGAACAAGTGCATAGATCCAGAGTTGAGATCGAGCTGTACTTGGGAGGTACTTCCAGGATTGAAGTGCCAGTGACGGTATCCGGTAGAGTGTTTTATACATTAGATGCACGCATGTTCATTGAGTGCTCTTATGTGAGTACATCTTACGTGTATATGGAATGTATAAATGGGCTACGACTCTTCTCTATTCATTCATGGTATACATGCAATTAAATACGGAATTGCCAAAATGAATTGAGAGCATATTAGTGTATGTTGAAAGGTGCATGACATGTTTTATGGAATATGTTGGGAAAGTATAGACATTACACGATTAATGTAAATGAATTTTATAGATGGCATTCATGCTAGAGTTGCATGTAATTACTTTCCCCTTGTTAACATGATAGTATGCACTAAGTACAGTGGTTAATACACTAATATCGGGTTAAGGGCACGGGGGTCCTTACAATGTTGCTGGATTCAGGGGATAGGGGCATGGGTTAATGCTGACAGGGGGGTGGGTTGCTTGTAGGGTGGTTAAGTGGTGTTTAATTGTGCCCCGGTATTTCGTATGATGTATTAAAATATCCCTCCTTGATATTTTATAATTTCACCACATCAATACATCATCAAAAACACCTAACATGCCTCCTAAACCATATCATTAAAATAAATATAACACCAACCACATACATTAATTCCCCAACTTAATTACATGCTTTTACCACATAAAGCATAACCCATAAACCCCAAATTAAATTGTGATGTCCTGGGATTATTGGTATTAATCCCGGAGGGTTATTAATCTTTAATGGTTCTTTTTATTGTGGCAATTAGGAATTAATTGTGTTTATATGATTCTTACGGTGATAATTAATATATGTGTTGGAATTAATTATCTTGGTAAAAATGCTTAGTCACATGGTATGGGTGACCTGGGGTGCATTTCGGGATGCATGTTATGCATGTTGGGAAATTAGGGGTGATTATGGCTTGATGGTGAAATTGATAATTATTTTCGGAGAAGCATGGTTCTAATTGGGATTTTTGATGCATTTTGGTAAATGCTTTTAAAATATCATGTTGGGGTGTTTTATACACCATGCTTTTGTTTAAGTTTATATAATTGATTTCCTTATGATATAAGATAGAGCCACTTGCATCCCTTTACATCCCATCCACCTCACATCAGCTTTTTGGTCCCTAATCCCCCTCCACTCATCCATAAGCTGCTATTTTCGTTTTTGAAACAAGAGAGGAGGTGAAGGCTTTGAAAAAGGGGTCATTTTGTGATTCCTTGCTAAAAACTTGAAGCTCAAGTGGTAAGCTTTCATTATTGTAAAGTTTTGTTGAGTATTGGTTGGTTTTGATGTTGTATCTTGGGGTTCAAGGGGTAGACCTTGTTCTATCATTGTTGTTTATGTTGGGAGTTAGGTTTTGTAGTGTTTGGATGGTTTTTGGATGGTTTTAAGTTGTAAATTGAAGTGGGTTTGAGTTGTAGGTGATTTGGTGTCGAAAGGAGCTCATTCTTGGAGGTTTCTCACGTTTACAGGGCTGCTCGATCGATCCGAAAATATTTTCGATCGATCGAGCATGGCAGAATGTGTTTTGTGGCGTTGGAACAGTGGACCGATTGATCGGGATTTTGACCGATCGATCGGAGGGTGGTTCTCGATCGATCGGATGTTGGTGCCCCTTTTTGTTGTTTCTTGGCTCTTTTTGGATGTCTTGCATGCTTCGCCCCGGGTTATTTTTAAAAGGTTAATTGTCATGGATTGACTATATTTTTGGGGTATTATGCATGCTTAGCCGGGAACTTTTATAATCCGGTTATCGTCATGGATTGACGATACGTTTTGGTGTTGTGATCGTACTAGGGCACGTGATTGCATGCCTATGTTTAATTGTGAAATATTTATGTGTTTTAGCACATATATCTCGGGGCATGGAACTCAAGCTAGGCTTGACATGGACTACGGAATTCTAAGGTACGTATGACGTACGAGCATAGCCTATTATAATGTTGCAACTGTAAAAATGCATGATATGTGATAATTGCATTAAATGGACATTGAAACACATGGTGTGTAATAACCGCATTATATGGACATTGGAATACATGACGTGTGGTAATTGCATCAAATAGGCATTGAAATGCATGGTACATGATACTTGGTATAAATGGATAGCGATATGCATGGTAGATGGTATTTGTGTCAAATGGTTATGTTGGGATATGCCCTAAGACACATCATTAGATGATTGTTTATGACATACAATGTAATATGATTTTATGAATGGCAATTCATTATTATATATTATTCTTTTAACTGTGCAATGTGAATTAATATATATGTTAATGTCCTTAGAATAATATTGTATTATTCTTAAAGATGTCCCTAGTCAAGTATTATCATGAATAGGGATAATGATAATACATTGAGACTAGTATGTGTTGATCGATGAATTGTTCATTGATATGAGATATCAAATCAACATATAGGTACATGTTAGAGAACGATGTACTGGACAGACCCACCATGAGAATGCAACATGGATAGTTATATGATCGTCATATGCAATTCTCATAGTGATAATAATGTATGTAATCCTTACGACTTGTGATCATCAGAGATCCCAACATAAAGAGTTATGTATCTTGATATCGTCAAACGTTACCCGTAACAGGGTATACTATAAAGGCGACTATTGGATACACTACGAATTATGTAGAGGGATGTTGACTGATCGAGATAGGATTTGTCCAACCTATATAACAGGAGATGTGTTAGGCCCTTGATCAAGTGAGAACTAAAATGCATGGCCATGCTCGAATGAGTCGATATGAGATATCGAGCTTATTCGTTTATTCTAGTTCTACTTGGGGATCAAGAAATAAAGATTGGATATACGAGTATGACTATTCCATGACTCGTGTTCAATCTAAACACAAAGGACAAAGGGATTAAGTTACATGATTAATATTATCACAAGTTCTAAAGGTTATGTCGAGTCATTGACATTCTTGTAATTTGGGTAGCATTGATGTGTTGCTAGATACCGCTCAATGCTTGCGACATAAAATGAGATTTTATGTCAAGATCCTATCGGGTCGCACAAAAGATTAAATCGAGAAGGGAAATTAAATTCATTGGATGAACTAATTAATTAAGAAGAGTCTTAATTAAGTGATTAAAAGGTTTTAATTAAATCATGGGTTTGGGCCCATAAGACTTTAAGAAAGTCTTGAACCTTAATTAAAAGCCTTTTAATATAAATACAAGGTTATGATTTAATTGTAAGACACAACTTCATATCATTCAACCTAAAAACCAAGCAAGACACACGGCCTCCAAAACCAACAAAAGAGCTCTCGGCTTCTTCATCATAGCCGAAGAGAATTTGTGATTTTGGGCGTGCCTTTCGATTTAGAATCGAGTGTCTTTCTTGTTCCGGTTTAATAACTTGTCTAGCAACTTGTTATTAAACTATCCCTTCACCCGATTTGATCGTGTGGATACCGTTGAGGCAAAACTCATTGAGTTTTGCTAGTGACTCGGAGAAGGCGTAGGACGTGGTGCTGCTCCGTGGATTCTGCTTCAAACACGCTACAAGGGTAAGATACTTGTAATTCCTTTATCCGATATGAATCCTATGTATAGATCTGCTGATTAGTAATCCATATAATTTTATTCCGCTGCGTTGTATGCTCTTGGATTACTTACAGGTTATACATGGGAACCATAGCTGCCGCTATTGAGCACGCAATGAATTGGAATGGTGTCGTCGTAGAGCGACCATCGGTAATGACGCCGCTATTGTTGAGCGTGCGCGAGGTTTAGAATGCTGCTATTGTGGAGCGTGCAATGAAACAGGAACATGGAATTATTGGTTAGATATATTTGAAATCTATGGTATTTTATATAATGATTTTACCATGTTGGTTATGGAACTGGCATAATAGAACGGTATTAGTTAATCTATTTGACGATTAACTAGCTTTGGGAATCTGATGAGTTTGGTTATTTTGAGAACAGGGACAATACAGGGGATCCCGGATGAGGGTGTTACCATCCAGGGAGTATCATTTAAATTATGGCATTTACATTCTGTAAATTATGAATTGCAATGTTATGATTATTGGATTGGTGGTATTGGTATGCTCACCCCGTGTGGGGGTTGTCTCTGTTGGGGCAGGTATTACAGGTGTAGCAGCGGCTTGGGAGTTGAGCTTGGGCTGTTGATTAGAGGTACTTCCAGGTTCGAGGTACCAGACCTTATTGGATAGACGCACAGATCCAGAGTTGAGATCGAGTTGCGCTTGGGAGGTACTTCCAGGATCGAAGCGCCAGTAACGGTATCCAGTAGAGTGTTTTATACATTAGATACACGCGTGTTCATTGGGTGCTCTTACGTGAGTACATTTTACGTGTATATGGAATGTATAAATGGACTACGGCTCTTCTCTATTCATTCATGGTTTGCATGCAATTAAATATGGAATTGCTAAATGAATTAGGAGCATGTTAGTGTATTATGAGGGTGCATGTTATATGAATAATCTTGGCTGGGGAATTTGTATATTATGTGGATTAAATGTAAGAAATTTTCTTGATAGCATATGGTGTTGCACTTACATATGGTTTTCCCCTTGATATTATGAAAATATGCACTAATGGTATGGCTTAATGCACTAATAACGGGTTAAGGGCACGGGGGTCCTTACATTAGTGGTATCAGAGCAGTGGTTTGCTCTTTGGGGCTGTTGAGGGCCTAGGAACATGTTAATGGGAATGAGAAGCACATACTTATGCATGATTGCTTATGTGCGTTTATGATATGTGTTCATAATTGGAATATGTGTTGCTAACCATGGTAGTTGCAGGGTCTTATGAGACATGGACTATGCATTACGGTTGCATAGATATACATCGGAGTGATGAACTTAATGCTTTGCCGCTAAATGTTGGAGCGATGTGCATTAAAATACACTCATGGCGATGTTTATTGGAATACGGGTTATGCATTACGGTTGCATGCACTTCGAAGCGATGATGCCGCTATCGTGTCGAAGCGATGGTAAATGCCGCTGTCACGTCGAAGCGATGATGCCGCTGTCGTGCCGGAACAATTGTTTGAATATGGGTTATGCATTACGGATGCATACATGGCGTAGCAATGTGAATACTTGCCGCTGTCATATTATAGCGATGAAGAATATTTGCCACAAAAATGTCGAAGCGAAGGATAATGCCGCTGTCATATTATTATCGCGAGGGATATTATGCCGCTAATATGTCGAAGCGAGGGGTATTTCCGCTGTCATGCCGGAACGATGGTAAATGCCGCTGTCGTGTCGAAGTGATGGTAAATGCCGCTGTCACGTCGAAGCGATGGTACCACCGTCATGTCGAAGCGATGATGCCGCTGTCGTGTCGAAGCGATGATACATGCCGCTGTCACGTCGAAGCGATGATGCCGCTGTCATGACGTAGCAATGCGATCGGGAACAAAGTACTACATGAGTGTGAGTACCTCTTGAGTACGCGATTATGCCGCCGGGTATTCTATTGGCAATGGTTCATGCCGCCGGGTATTCTATTGGCGATGGTTCATGCCGCCGGGTATTCTATTGGCGATGGTTCATGCCGCCGGATATTCTATTGGCGATGGTTCATACCGCCAGGTATTCTATGGCGATGGTTTATGCCGCCAGGTATCATATAGCGATGGTACATTCCGCTACATCTATTGGTGATGATTCATGCCGCCGGATATCTATAGCGATGTCTTATGCCGCTGATTTTATGGCGAGGGATCATGCCGCTGATTCTATAGCGATGGATTATACCGCTATGTGCGTAGCACTGGATTATGCCTCCTACGAGCAATGGATGCTACTTGTGTACCACTGGTGGACGATGGATACATGTATTCCACTATCTTGATAGCGATAAGGTATGGCATATTATTTTTGTTCTTATTATTGTGAATATTATGTGATGTTTCTATACTGTCATATGTTTGACGACGTTATTTGGGATGTCTATGTGGACGCGTGGCGTCGTCTTGGTGAATAATATATTCATGTTTATGAATTTGGTTGTATGGTTTGAGTGCCAATGGTGAGCACATGGTAGAGTCTGGGTCACTAGTTGACGAGACCTTTTGCCGAGCAGGTTTGCTCGATGGAGCATGGGATGCATTGTACCGGTGAGTGTACAGCATCATGTTATAGAGGTAAATATTTGTCGAGCACTGATACCCTTGGGTATGCTCGCTGGGATGGCTAAGGCCAAGCGATTGGTTGTAAGAGTAGTCATTGAGGAAACTACTCGCCTGTTGTTGTGATGTGGTGTAGACATGGTCACACCCACCCTGAGGGCGTGGGATAAGTCCTAATGGATTAGGATTGCTTCGTGGTTGAGCAAGGACACAGGGATGTCCATTATGCTTTGGTGTGTTAGAGATATGTTGGGTGATGACCCACAACTCTAATGGCTTGTATGGTATGGTATACCGGGATTAGACGTATGTCTCTTTGGTAGGTTGGTATGAGCCTATGGGGCCAGCGGATCGCTAGCCAGGTATGGTTGCAATGTTTTAGTGTGCTTGTGATAGCCATTATACTACTCGTTGGATTCGAGTTCAGTGAATCGTATGATGATACGATGAGGACTTTTGGTAGACTCTAGTAGTCTCTATGTGGCATGATTGAGGCAGGGAATACCTCACGGAGACGTTTATATGTCGAATGTTTTGAGAGACTTGTTATGGGGCAGCTCAATTCTGTTGGGAATGCCAACATGAGTGTCAACAAGTCGTTGTTAGCTCTGATTGAGTGTCAACAAGTCTGGGTCATTAAATTGCACCACTCCACTAATTATCATGATGTATAAAATACCCCCAACATGGTATTTTAAAAGCATTTTACAAAAATGCACCAACTTCCACTAAATCCATTTTTCCACATAATTAACAACCAATACAATTTAATCATGTTAACTCCCCAATTTCCAACATGCATAACATGCACCCTGAAATGCAACCCCCGGGTCACACCTACCAGGTGATTAAGCATATAATCAAGATAATTAATCACAACACATAATTCAATTATCACCATAACTAATCATGTAAACATAATTAATACCCAAATTGCACTTAATCATTTCGGGGATATCACAGCATGCATACTACTCAAAATATTCCATTTTATATGCTTAGTGATAGCCAATTGTACAATTGAGTAGTCCATTTTTATTAAAGTTCATCTCCAATCATTCCAATCTTAAAGAGTAGCATTCCCATTGGAATGTAGACATTGCCCCAAAAATCGGCTAATTAAACCCCGATTCCAAAATCTTAACTTTTTACAAGAGTTTGAAACAAAACACAAATCTTCGAGCATCGATCGATCGCCGTTTTGTCGCGATCGATCGCGCCCACCAACTTCCCAGCAAAACCCTTATGCGATCGATCGTGAGTCTCCACGATCGATCGTGAGTCTCCGCGATCGATTGTCAAACCACTCGCGATCGATTGCTGAGATTTAGCGATCGATAGCCGATACTGTACATCCTCTCCATTTTCCAGATTTTCGTTGCGATCGATAGACGCCAACCCGCGATCGATCGCGACCTGCGATTTTCCAAAAAAACTCGAGATTTAATGGTGTTTTTCACACCCAAACTCAAAACCAACATCCCTTGCACCTTCAGCACCTCAAATACTCCATTTAAAACAAATAAAAACACCAAAAACACCAATTTGAAATTTAACCAAAAACTTCCCAAATTCCAAATCCAAACCAAAATCCACAATACTCCTATCAAATCGAAGATAAATGTGAGGAGAAAAAGATTACCAACTTTTCTTCGAGAAATTCCGCTCCCAAGTCGAGCCACCAACGATTTTGCTCCAAGAAGAAAAGGGGAAGGGAAATGGGTTCGGGGAGGGAAACGTACGAGAGAGAGAGAGAGAGAAGTGAAATACCAAAAATGATTGAACACCTAGTCCACTTGGTATATATAGTACCAAGGCTCCAAAATCCCGTCCCCCACAAATACATCATGACTCATTAAAAATAATCTGTGTTCAATAATTACATCTCAATCTCAATTTCCATTACCAGCCCCAACACAAAGCACCCCACACCCCAGATTCCACCAAAAACACAATTCCAAGGTTTATCGCCACGATGAGAATACAATCTCAACCCTTGGATCCGACAATCCCAAATAGCGGATTTTAAACTCCTCGGGAGTCCCAACACCTCAATTAATTCATAATTGCCACAATTGAAATCCATTAAGGATCAATTCTACAACGGTATTTACACCATTAATTCCCGGACATCACAGTACTATATATACCAAGTGGACTCGGTGTTCAATCATTTTGATGGAGCTCGATTCTGAGCAGGATTCTTGAGCAAATAACTAGGTAACCATCTTCATCTCTTGATTGTGAAGGTTTTGGTTATATTTTTGTGAAGTTTGGTTATGTATGGAGATGGGTTTGAGTTTGGAGGATTTGGAATAAATTGTTAATTGATGTATGTGGTGTTTTTATTGAGTTATTTTGGAGTTTTTGAGGTATTATGGGTGTTGGATTTGAGTTTGGGTGTGAAAAACGCAATTGAAGCAAAATATTTTTGCAAAATTGCAGGTTGTGATGGGTCGCGGCACTCGCGCCAATCGATCGCGACGAGCTGGGAAAAATTTGGAAACGAAGTACAGTGTGGGCGATCGATCGCGTGGAAGCGACCGATCGATCACGGAGTCTCACGATCGATTGCGTTGGCTTAGGCGGTCGATCTCTGATGGACAGAACCCTTTTTCCGGTTTTTGAGGAGCTCCCAATCGATCGCGAGGCAGTAAATGTTGAAAAAAAATTATGTTGTCATGGTGTTGATGCCTGCTTTGTCCGTATCTTTTACACAATTAATCATCATGATTTGATGATGTATATGGAGGTTGAGTACGTGTTTAAGTTGTAATTCTGTGCACATGATTGATTGTGAATTATGAAATTTGTCTAGTGCATACTTCACCAGGTCTCGGGGCAAATTCAAGGATTGGCTCTTGCGATTGGACTATAAGGTACATGTGACGTACGAACATAGATAGATACATTATTGTCATCTTTAATGAATAACATATTTTGTTGCGATGAATTTATGTACATTGATAATTATGGTGATGCCACTGTTGAAAGAGCAATGAGTATGATGTCGCCGCTGTTGAGCGTGCGAGGGGCTAGAGTGTCACCGTTGTTGAGCGTGCGAGAGATTAGAATGTCGCCACTATGTAAGTAATCCAACAAGCATGGAACACAGCGGAAAATTTTGGATTACTATAACCGTGGATCTATACATAGGGGTTCATATCGGATAAAGGTTTACAAAAGTCTCACCCTTGTAGCGTGTTTGAGCAGATTCCACGGAGCACCACGTCCAACGATCCCGAGTCACGAGCAACACCTCCAAGGTCTTCCCTCAACGGTATCCACACGATCAAATAGAACAAAGGGATAGTTTAAGAACAAGTTGCTAGACTAGTTCTTAAACCGGAACCAAAACTCACTCGATTCACAATCAAGAATGATCGCCGGAATCACGAAACTCACTTCGGTTATGAAGAAAACCGTGAGAGCAAAGTGAAACGGCGGCCGTGAGGTTTTTGGTGCTAGGTATTATGATATGAATTGTCTTCAAACAATAATCATAACCTTGTATTTATATTATAAGATTTAATTAAGGTTTAAGGCTTTCTTAAAGCCTCATGGGCCCAAACCCATGATTTAATTAAATCCTTATAATCTTTTAATTAAGACTCTTCTTAATTAATTAATTCATCCAATGAATTTAATTTCCCTTATCGATTTAATCTTTTGTGCGACCCGATAGGATCTTGTAATGTTGGTAGTGACACAAAATCTCATTTTATGTCGCAAGCATTGAGCGGTATCTAGCAACACATCAATGCTACCTAAATTACAAGAATGTCAATGACTCGACATAACCTTTAGAACTTGTGATAATATTAACCATGTAACTTAATCCCTTTGTCCTTTGTGTTTAGATTGAACACGAGTCATGGAATAGTCATACTCGTATATTCAATCTCTATTTCTTGATCCTCAAGTAGAACTAGAATAAACTAATAAGCTCGATATCTCATATCGACTCATTCGAGCATGGCCATGCATTTTAGTTCTCACTTGATCAAGGGCCAAACACATCTCATGTTATATAGGAGGGACAAATCCTATCTCGATCAGTCAACATCCCTCTACATAATTCGTAGTGTATCCAATAGTCGCCTTTATAGTTTACCCTGTTACGGGTAACGTTTGACAATATCAAGAAACATAACTCCTTATGTTGGGATCTCTGATGATCACAAGTCGTAAGGATTACATACATTATTATCACTATGAGAATTGCATATGACGATCATATAACTATCCATGTTGCATTCTCATGGGGGGTCTGTCCAGTACATCGTTCTCTAACATGTACCCATATGTTGATTTGATATCTCATATCAATGAACAATTCATCAATCGACACATACTAGTCTCTACGTATTATCATTATCCCTATTCATGATAATACTTGACTAGGGACATCTTTAAGAATAATACAATATTATTCTAAGGACATTAACATATATATTAATTCACATTGCACAGTTAAACGAATAATATATAATAATGAATTGCCATTCATAAAATCATAAACATTGTATGTCTTAAACAGTCATCTAATGACTTGTCTTAGGGCATATCCCAACAAATCTCCCACTTGCACTAAGACCACTCAGACATATACCTAATGCCTAGAGATCTAGTATGACGATCATGCTTCTGCTGTGACAGTGACTTCGTCAATGGGTCAGATACGTTATCATCTGTTGGTACTTTGCATATTTTAACATCTCCCCTTTCAACGATTTCTCGAATGAAATGAAAGCGCCGAAGTATGTGCTTGGATCTTTGGTGAGATCTAGGTTCCTTAGCCAATGCGATCGCTCCATTGTTGTCACAATGGAGTTCTATCGGATCTTTAATGCTAGGCACCACTCCAAGTTCATAAATGAACTTCCTAATCCAAACAGCTTCCTTTGCTGCATCCGAGGCAGCAATATACTCAGCTTCCGTTGTAGAATCGGCTACTGTTTCTTGCTTTGAACTCTTCCAGCTCATAGCACCTCCATTTAGGCAATACACATATCCAGATTGCGATCGAAAATCATCTTTGTCGGTTTGGAAGCTTGCATCAGTGTAACCCATTACATTGAGTTCTTCCTCACCTCCATAAATCAAGAATGTATCCTTAGTCCTTCTCAAGTACTTCAGGATGTTCTTGACAGCAATCCAGTGACCTTCACCTGGATCAACTTGATATCTGCTCGTCATGCTCAAAGCATACGATACATCGGGACTAGTACATATCATGGCATACATGATAGATCCAATAGCTGACGCATATGGAATCTTACTCATGCGTTGTCTCTCATCTGGTGTTGAAGGACACTGTTCCTTCGAGAGATATATACCATGTGTCATAGGCACGAATCCTTTCTTTGATTCTTGCATGCTAAACCTTTTAAGCACTTTGTCTATGTATGTACTTTGACTTAGGCCGAGAAGTCTTCTTGATCTATCTCTATAGATCTTGATTCCTAATACATAGGTGGCTTCTCCCAAGTCTTTCATCGAAAAGCAATTCCCTAGCCAAATCTTTACAGATTGTAAGGCAGGGATATCATTCCCAATGAGAAGTATGTCATCTACATACAACACTAGGAAAATGATTACGCTCCCACTGACCTTCTTGTAGACACAAGGTTCATCCTCGTTTTTTATAAAACCAAACTCTTTGATTGCATCATCAAAACGAAGATTCCAACTCCGAAAAGCTTGCTTCAATCCATAAATGGATCGTTGTAGCTTGCATATCTTTCCAGCATCCTTTGGATCGACAAAACCCTCAGGTTGTGTCATGTACACATCCTCGAGCAGATTTCCATTAAGGAAAGCTGTTTTGACATCCATCTGCCAGATTTCATAATCATGAAATGCAGCTATTGCAAGTAAGATCCTTATGGATTTAACCATGGCCACTGATAAAAAGGTTTCATCATAGTCAATACCATGAATTTGTTTGAATCCTTTTGCAACCAGCCGACCTTTATAGGTTTGTACATTACCATCCATATCGGTCTTTTTCTTGAAAATCCATTTGCACCCTATGGGTCGTACCCCTTTAGGTGAATCAACCAAAGTCCATACTTGGTTTGCATACATGGATTCCATCTCAGATTTCATGGCCTCTTGCCATTTCTCAGAATCAGTGCCCATTATAGCTTGTTGATAAGATGACGGCTCATCCTCATCAATAAGTAGTAAGTCACCTTGTTGAGTCACAAGAAATCCATATCTCTGTGGCTCCCGGTGTTCTCTTACAGACCTACGCTGGGCTTGTGTCTCTTGAGCAGGTACTTCTTCCACAACAGATTGCGGTGCCTGCTCTGTTTCCATCTCAATCTCAGGTTCAGTGTTTTCTTGTGGTTGAACTTCACTAAGTTCTATTTTTCTCCCACTGGTTTTTCTAGAAATAAATTCTCTTTCAAGAAATACACCAGTCCGAGCAACAACTACTTTGTTCTCGGTGGGATAATAGAAATAGTATCCTTTTGTTTCCTTAGGATACCCCACAAATAAACACTTATCAGATTTTGGTCCAAGTTTGTTAGTGGCATGACGTCTAACGAAAGCCTCACAACCCCAAATCTTCATAAAAGACATACTAGGACGCTTCCCAGTCCATATCTCATATGGTGTCTTTTCCACTGATTTAGATGGAACACGGTTCAGTAAGAAAATCGCTGTTTCTAGAGCGTGTCCCCAAAACGATATTGGAAGATCTGCATGACTCATCATTGATCTAACCATGTCTAACAAGGTTCGATTTCTCCTCTCGGATACACCATTCCATTGTGGAGTATACGGAGGAGTGAGTTGTGGGACTATCCCACACTCCTTTAGATAGTCATGAAACTCTTGGCTTAAGTATTCACCTCCTCGATCTGATCGAAGGATTTTGATACTTTTGCCAAGTTGGTTTTGTACTTCATTCTTGAAATCTTTGAACTTTTCAAAGGTTTCATGCTTATGCTTCATTAGGTACACATACCCATATCTACTGAGGTCATCAGTAAATGTAACGAAGTATTGAAAACAACCTCTAGCTTGTGTACTTATTGGTCCACATACATCACTATGTATTAGTCCCAATAAAACATTTGTCCTTTCAACATGTCCCTTGAAAGGGGTTTTAGTCATCTTGCCCATTAAACAAGATTAGCATTTTTCATATGATTCAAAATCAAACGAATCTAATACTCCATCCTTATGAAGTTTAGATATGTGGTTCTCGTTTATGTGGCCCAAGCGACAATGCCAGAGATAAGTCGGATTACAATCATTATTTTTAATCCTTTTAGTATTTATGTTATAGATAGGCATATCAAGATTTAATAAATAAAGACCATTCACCATTTGTGCACTAGCATAAAACATATCATTTAAATAAATAGAACAACAGTTGTCCTTTATCATAAATGAAAACCCACACTTGTCTAAACAAGAAATAGAAATTATGATTTTGGTAATGGATGGCACAAAATAACAGTCTTTTAAAATCAACGATAAACCAGAAGGCAAGATAAATAATAATCTCCTATAGCTAATGCAGCAACTCTTGCTCCATTTCCAACTCGGAGATCAACTTCGCCTTTCGCCAACAATCTACTCTTTTTGAGGTCCTGCACATTTACACAAATGTGAGATCCACATCCAGTATCTAATACCCATGATGAAGAAGTAGATAAATTGACTTCTATAACAAAAATACATGAAGTGAAAGTCACACTTCCTTTCTTTAGATCCTCCAGATATACTTTGCAGTTTCTTTTCCAATGGCCGGTCTCACCGCAATGGAAACAGTTCCCTTCCTTCGCTATCCCTCCCTTTGGTTTCAGTGCAGATGACTTTGGCTTAGATTTAACAAAGACCTTCTTGTTCTTCTTGAAGTTCTTAGCTTTAGTCTTTCCTTTGTTCTTATTCACAATAAGAACATTTGTAGCTTTAGACTTCTTGCTATTTGCTTCAAAAGTTCTAAGCATGCCAAAACTGTGGTAGTGTCTTCTCAGTTTCAATCATATTGTAATTTAAGACAAATTGACTGAAGCTTTCAGGCAACGATTGCAAGATCACGTCAGTGGCCAACTCTTGGTCCAAAGGAAAACCCAGCTTTTCCAGATTCTCAATATACCCAATCATCTTGAGTACATGAGTTCCAACCAGACTTCCTTCTACCATTCTACACTGGAATAACGCCTTAGAGACGTCATACCTCTCTTGTCTTGCTTGTTGTTGGTATAGTTGCTTAAGGTGCTCGATCATATCAAACGCCTCCATTTCCTCATGTTGCTTCTGAAGCTCAGAGTTCATGGTGGCAAGCATAAGGCACCCAACATCAAGTGCGTCACTTTGATGCTTCTTATAAGCATCTTTATCGGCTCTTGTAGCCGTTAGGGGAGGATCCTCAGCATGTAAGGGTTCCTCTAGGACATATTGTTTCTTTTCTTGTTTGAGGACTATCCTCAAGTTCCTATGCCAGTGTAGGAAATTTGTCCCATTTAATTTGTCATTCTCAAGGACCGATCGCAGTGATAAAGTGCTTGTTACGTTGTTAGTTGCCATGGATATCTACAATATAAATATGCAAAATAAGTTTATGATTTAATCATTTAACATGGTCTTATATTAAATGATACTCCCATTATTTTGTTAAAAAAATATCAACCCTCGAAACCTTTAGTGGGCCAAGATCCATATTTCGCCTAATCTTGAGTTAGCTTTGGCTAATCGTCCAAGACTCGGTTATTTAGGTAGACAACACTTTGTCAATTACATCACATGTAATTCTTGAATAGTTGGACGAACAACACTTTGTTCAATTCATCAAATGAATTATTATCCAACCCATGCCTCTAGGTTCCCAATCCTATTGAGATAACCTAGTTAAGTCGTACCCAATTTAAAGTATAACGGATATCACTTTTATCCTTTCGCGCCTTACTAAGATTGCCACAGTGCTTTGCTTTGGCAAACCCACATATGTACAATCGAAGTTTTTGACGAGTACTTTTAATTTTGGAAGGCATCTAAAACTTAATATTTTAGAGGGATTTATTGATCTCATGATTAGTTTGATAATTTAAAATATGTCCACTACATATAGTTGTATACATATCTACATATATGTGTAATACAATTATCAATCTAAAACATAAGATAAATCATGCATCAACATACATAATTAAACGTGACATGGTTATAGCCCCTACTAACGATTTTCTCAAGCCAATGAGAAAATCCTAAGAGTCAACCTAAGGTAACTTCACAAGCTCCTTCCTTTGGCTCCAATTTGTGAATGGCCTCCTCATCCCGGCACGATGCTCCATCTTCATTGATCACCATCAACAAAATAAACTACAATATTTACAAGATATAGAATTCCTCGATTCACATTCGAGGGGAACATAGGGGAGGGATTACATTTAGAATAAACTAGAGAAGGCACGACTCGCAGGTCGTATTATAAATTACAAACATCCACAAATCCTATCTAATAGGTCAAAGGGCTATAACCATGCACCATGCTCAAACAACACATAAAGCATGCTTTAACATTTAATTAATTAAATTATAAACATTTTAAATTTAATTCAATTAAAACTGTAAAATATAATTTTGAAAAATTATCGTACGCTCGGGACATCACATGCCACTAACTTAATGCGACTTAAAAGGAATCAAGATGGTTTTCGAAAAACCCTAGCTAAAAAGCGACGACGGCCGAGCCCATGCATGGCTGCTAGGGTTCGAAACCCTAGCCGTCATGAGCTAGCCGTCACGAGCCAATGGGTTCTAAACCCTAGCAAAGGGGCGACGATGGCCGAACCCACGTGATATATGGTTCGATTTTAGCCTTCTTGTATCATATACAATAATTCGCCAATTTATATCAAATATAATTTCATGACAATTTCACAAATTCAATTTAATTCATATCATATATGAATTATACAGTTTTAAAGCATGCAATACAAATCTAAATATGATTAAACTATTTAACCACATAAATCCGATATGAGCCTTGTACACGGCTCTGATACCACTGTAAGTAATCCAACAAGCATGGAACGCAGCGAAATTTAAAATTTTGGATTACTATAACCGCGGATCTATACATAGGGGTTCATATTGGATAAAGGTTTACAAAAGTCTCACCCTTGTAGCGTGTTTGAGCAGATTCCACGGAGCACCACGTCCAACGATCCCGAGTCACGAGCAACACCTCCAAGGTCTTGCCTCAACGGTATCCACACGATCAAATCGAACAAAGGGATAGTTTAAGAACAAGTTGCTAGACTAGTTCTTAAACCGGAACCAAAACTCACTCGATTCACAATCAAGAATGATCGCCGGAATCACAAAACTCACTTCGGTTATGAAGAAAACCGTGAGAGCAAAGTGAAACGGCGGCCGTGAGGTTTTTGGTGCTAGGTATTATGATATGAATTGTCTTCAAACAATTAATCATAACCTTGTATTTATATTATAAGATTTAATTAAGGGTTAAGGCTTTCTTAAAGCCTCATGGGCCCAAACCCATGATTTAATTAAATCCTTATAATCTTTTAATTAAGACTCTTCTTAATTAATTAATTCATCCAATGAATTTAATTTCCCTTTTCGATTTAATCTTTTGTGCGACCCGATAGGATCTTGTAATGTTGGTAGTGACACAAAATCTCATTTTATGTCGCAAGCATTGAGCGGTATCTAGCAACACATCAATGCTACCCAAATTACAAGAATGTCAATGACTCGACATAACCTTTAGAACTTATGATAATATTAACCATGTAACTTAATCCCTTTGTCCTTTGTGTTTAGATTGAACACGAGTCATGGAATAGTCATACTCGTATATTCAATCTCTATTTCTTGATCCCCAAGTAGAACTAGAATAAACGAATAAGCTCGATATCTCATATCGACTCATTCGAGCATGGCCATGCATTTTAGTTCTCACTTGATCAAGGGCCAAACACATCTCCTGTTATATAGGAGGGACAAATCCTATCTCGATCAGTCAACATCCCTCTACATAATTCGTAGTGTATCCAATAGTCGCCTTTATAGTTTACCCTGTTACGGGTAACGTTTGACAATATCAAGAAACATAACTCCTTATGTTGGGATCTCTGATGATCACAAGTCGTAAGGATTACATACATTATTATCACTATGAGAATTGCATATGACGATCATATAACTATCCATGTTGCATTCTCATGGTGGGTCTGTCCAGTACATCGTTCTCTAACATGTACCTATATGTTGATTTGATATCTCATATCAATGAACAATTCATCGATCAACACATACTAGTCTCAACGTATTATCATTATCCCTATTCATGATAATACTTGACTAGGGACATCTTTAAGAATAATACAATATTATTCTAAGGACATTAACATATATATTAATTCACATTGCACAGTTAAACGAATAATATATAATAATTAATTGTCATTCATAAAATCATAAACATTGTATGTCTTAAACAATCATCTAATGACTTGTCTTAGGGCATATCCCAACACACTGTTGAGCGAGCGATGTGATACGATGTGATGAGATGTGAAATCATTAATTGAAATATATTAGGTTTATGTAAATCATTATTATAATGATTTAGCTATAACTGATTATGGAATTGACGGTTTGAGCATGAGTATTAATCAATGTGATGATTAACTGATTATGGAGTTTGATGATTTTGGTGATTGTGAGAACATGAACAGCATGGGAGATCCCATATGGTAATGGTACACACAAGTACTTTCTGAATTTACAACTTTATATTTTACAAATGTGAATTGTGAGAGTTGATGATATTGAGATTGTGATATTGGTATGCTCACCCGGTGTGGGGGCTGTTTCTGTTTAAACAGGTAAAACAGGTACATCTTTGGCTCTGGAGAGGAGTTCAAGTTGTTGATTGGGAGTGCTCCCAGGATCGAGGTACCAATGTTGGTATTGATAATGCGACTGGTACATGTAGTAGATACATATTCAGTTATTAAGAGCTCGTGTGTGAACATTTTGAATAAGTGTATATGGCATGTATAAAATGAAAGCTTCTCTTTTCATTTACATAATGCTTGCAATTATTGAGAATATAATTGCATGATGAATTGAGAATATGATTGATGCATTGTGAAGGGTATACTTATGTTAGTTGAGTTGGGTTGGGAATTGGACATTAAGATAACTTATGTCGAAAATTTTATAGATAGCATGCCATTGTTATTACATCATGTATGAGAATTCCCTAATAATATGAAAGTATGTACCAATATATATGTGATAATGCACTAATAGCGGGTTAAGGACGTGGGTTCCTTAAACCGCTGGAGGCACCGGAACATTTAAGAAATATTTAGTTAAAAAACATAATTTTGACAAGGTTACTCTACAAAGTATAGGTAGGGAACCAACTCAACAACAAATTAATCATCAATCTAGCACAAATTTTATTTTAACACCTGCAATTAACCGCATGTCACTAGTTCGCTTTGTTATTAGATGTGAACTTCTTTTTTTGTTATCTCAACAAGACGGATTTATTGAATTAGCTTCTAATTCCAACCTGGTTTTAAACATAGTTCTAGACACACACTTAGAAAAAAATGTATGGATGTTTTTGTTGAATATCGTCGATCTTTAATTGAACATCTTTCTTCTATAAACTGCAGAGTTACTTTAACAACTGATATTTGGACGAACACTAAACAACTTTCATTTCTTGTTATTACTTGTCATTGGATTGATGGTAATTGGTGCATGCAAAAACGAATTTTATCACTTGATGAAATACATTCTTCTCACACTGGTATCTTGATTGCTAGATATATTGTTAACGTTTGTAGGTTCTATGGAATTGCAGATAAAAAAATTTCTGTTACACTTGACAACGCATCGAATAATACATCGGCATCGCGTGGTCTAAAAGTACAATTAAAACAAATACTTGATGGTGTTTTTTTCCATGTTAGATGTGCATGCCATATAATTAACTTAGTTGTAAAAATTGGTTATGAAGATTCTGAACACAATAGCATTGCAAAATTTAAAAATTGTTCTCAATGGATACGTCAATCACGAATTAAGCGTAAATGGAAACATACTTGTGCAACTCAAGGTCTTACGTATACTCTTTTCCCACCACCCATAAAAACTAGATGGAATTCTTTACATCACATGTTAGAATCTATGTTACCTTATGAGGAAGCTTTAACTGTTTTCTACAATAATTATCAAATGTCTGACAGTGATGATAGTTATTTATTGTGTCCTACTGATTGGGCTTTTGTTACTCAATGTACTGCTTTGTTATCAATTTTTAAGGAAGCAACCTGTGAGACCCCGATATCTCAAGATACTAATAGGTGCGATTAAGAGAACTAAGCATTTCAATATCAGAGTATTTAATCGTGTTGACATTTTGAGCTTACAGTTCAAATGTACCCATAAAATTTTCAACAATTAAAAGTTACATTTCTCAAAACAATAGGAGTGACACTATAGTTGTAAGGACCCTAATCCTTAAGTGCGGAAACAAGGCATAATAGAGCTATCATAATAATCAGAGTGTAAAAGAACGTGTTGAGTTTATGAGCTTAAGCATTACATGCCAAAAATAAGGACTACTAAAATGGATTAATTACATTCCAATCAAAAGAATGTGTTTAACTATAGTTCAAGCTACTCCTAGAGTAGACACTATAGGAATCCCGTCCTTCAAGTCTCAAAAGCATCCTCAACAAGCTCACCATCTCAACTCGTCTAGCCCTTCTATCATGCCAAACGTGTACCTACAAGGACAACCCCCAAACACGAGCAATAATAATCATTCATATTCAACACAATATGAAGATAAAGCGTAAATGCATAATTATAATAAAACACTTCCTGTTTTCCCCATGCATTTCAAACGCTTCCCGTTTGGTTGTCCCTGTACCATAACTCATGAGTATAATCAATAGATTATTTTTAATGGTCTAAACATGTCATGACATATACCAGCTCATCAATACCAAATACTGATCACCAATCCCTAGTCTGTCCATCACAATGTATTTTAATGCCCCTCGCTTATTTACATATAGGCGGCATAGGATAACCTCGCTTCAATGGACATGCGGGACTCCCACCCCTCGCCTCTCATTGAGCGGCAAATACCCTTTCCTCGCCCTATATGATAACCACGCTCAAATGTGACATGCGGCGCTCCCACCCCTCGCTTCACATTTAGCGGAACCAAACAAATAGCGGCAAGCATTAAAATCATCAAGGGATGACCACGACTCATGGGATGTGCACCAATAATCATATGCATCTATAAACATCATGCATAACATGTATTTGCATCCACAATGCAATACCACATATATACTCGCATCCACAATGCATAAACAATGAGTATATAAGATACATGTACCGTTGGGTGCCCGTACGTCCACTACGTACCTTTCCAAAAGTGGAATTGATATGGCTTCAGTTCCTTGGTTGCGTTGCTACCTGGGATGGTTCTACACAATCACACAACCCCATATTAGAAGCCAAATAATAGCCAAATACCAAAAATTTGACAAAAGAAATCATTTTCCAAAAATCCACAGGCGGCGATCGATCGCTTCCCTCAGGCGATCGGTCGCCTCAAAATTTTCACTTCGGTGATCGATCGCGCCAAACATGGCGATCGATCGCCTATCCTTTGATTTGGCTACTGCCTCTCGGCGATCGGTCGCCTCATTTTAGGCGATCGATCGCCTAACCCGCAAAAATGCTATTGTCCCTTGGCGATCGGTCGCCTCTTTTCAGGCGATCGATCGCCTCGCACAGACATGCGATTTTCACCATTTTTGCTCCCAAAAAAAACTTCCAATCCATACGAACACTTAACCCAACAAACCAACAACATCAAATGCAACATAAACCACCAAAATATACTTCAAAACAAGTATAAATCCAACATATAACCAAACCCACAACAACCCAACACAAACCTATTTCAAAACCCTTCAAAATCATACCAAACTTAAACAAAACACAACAAAATTAACCATGAGGTATCCATACCTCTTGGGGACCTCAAATCACCCAATATACTCCACAAATCAAGATTTTTGAAAGGTTTCTCTTCACCCCAAAGCTTGAACTCGAAAATGGAGAGAAAGGGGAAGGGTTTGGGTGTTGTTTGGTAAAGGTAAAGTGAGAGTGGATGAGGTGGGGTTGGGGAATAAAAGTGTTGAGTTTAATTAAAATGCAATCCACAAATCATGGTGTACAAAACACCCCAACATGATATTTTCCAAAGCATTAAACCAAATGCACCAAAATATCAATTAAACACATGATTTCTAATTAATTGCTACCCATGGCAAATAAATCATGCTTCCAACCAAAATTCCCAACATGCTCAACATGCACCCGGAAATGCAACCCGATCACATCTACCATGTGACTAAACATTTCAACATAATAATTCCAACACATAATTAATTACCATCATAATTAATCATATAAACTTAATTAATGCACCAGATTGCAATTAATCATTTCAGGGATATCACAATAGTTCTACTCTACTGCTTGTACAGACTACGCATAAGAACTCTGTCCTGCTATTGTAGTAGCACTCCTTACAGCTCAAAGTATCAGCCCCGACCCTAGTTCTCCTTAGCAAAAGCACCTACAAAGACAACCCCCAACACATGAGCACATAGCTATCCATATACAACACAATATGAATACGTAAGGCGTAAATGCAAAATCACAAATACAAAACACTTCCTGTAATTTCATCGCATTTACAATGCCCATTGATTGTCTCTGTACCACAATTCATAATCAAAACACTATATGAATGTATGGCTTCACCAATAAATGTCATGACATATCATCTCTTTTTCTTGAGTCAGTCATCATCAGTTATTTTAATGCTTCTTCGCTTTACAATCTCAAAACAAGCGGTATCTCATCCTCGCTTCTTCATACTAGCGGTATCTCATCATCGCTTAGTATGGTATACCCCGCCTCCATGTGCAAGCGAGCCTCCCCCCTCCCGCTCCACATTTTTAGCGGTCAAGCGTAAGCATTAAACCTTCACTGTGATCACCCCTGACTCGTGGAATACTCCTCTTTATTCCACATCACAATATGCAACAACAATGCATAACAACATGTATCAACTCTTAATGCATCACATTGCATTCATCATATGTCAAACAGACAAACATAAGTACATGTTACCGTTGGGATGCCCGTACGTCGCTTACGTACCTTTCCAAAATGTAGTGTGTGGTGGGACTCTATCCCCTGCGTTGTGTAGCCGTCTGTGAAGGCTCCCTTTTTGCTCCGATTTTTGGAAGCTTTCCAGGCAATAAAAATGGTGGATCTCCTTCTTTTCTCCCTTATCAGATGTTGGACGAAAAATGGGAGAGGAATGGAGGTGTTCCAGCTATGAGAGGGTTGGGTGCGAGATGGGACAAGGGGTATGGGCAAGCAGCTGGTAGCTGGCAGCAGGGCATGGGTCAAGGGGGGGTGGTTGGGTTGTGAGTTATGTGATGTGTTATGTTTTGGTCTCGGTATTTAGCACGATGTATTAAAATATCCTCACATGATATTTTATAGTATTTTCTCAATAAAATACTTCAATTCCCATTTAAATATGCTTTTACCAAAACAATAATACACACCCCAAAATAATTATGCCACAACCCCAACATCCCAACGTATGTCGCATGCACCCCGAAATGTAACTCCTCAACCATATTAATTCAATCTCATGAATTAACACTAAATCATCATAATATAAATAAATGATTAAAATCACATAATCATTTCGGGGATATCACAATACTCCCCTACTTATAAGATTTCGCCCTCGAAATCAGCATGCACTTACCCAATATAAATAAACATAAATCACATACCAGAAAACAGTTCTGGATAGTGCTGCACCATGTGTCGCTCCGTCTCCCACGTGACCTCCTCGACACCCCTACGATCCCACTGAACCTTGATCATAGGAATAATTTTGTTTCTCAGCCTGCGATCTGCCCTATCCAAAATCCTGATAGGTCGCTCCACATAGGAAACATCGGACTCAATCTGCACCTCTGAAGGCTGTAACACATGAGAAGGATCCGGCTCATACTTCCTCAGCATAGACACATGGAATACATCGTGTATACCAGACAGAGAAGGCGGTAAAGCTAATCGGTATGCCAGAGTACCCACACGCTGTAAGATCTCATACGGTCCCACATATCTCGGGGACAACTTCCCCCGCATACCAAACCGTACTACGCCTCTGAAAGGTGAGATCTTCAGAAAGACTCTGTCGCCCAACTGAAACTCCAAAGGCCTACGCCGCTGATTGGCATACGCTGCCTGTCTGTCCTGAGCTGCCTTCATCTTTCTTCTGTAACCTTAACTTTCTCTTCCATGTCCTGAACCAACTCTGGTCCTCCAACCGACTTACGGTCCATGTCATCCCAACACAAGGGTGACCTACAACGCCTACCATAGAGGGCCTCGAAAGGAGCCATCTGTATGCTTGCTTGGTAGCTGTTGTTGTAAGAGAACTCTACTACGGCTATTGAGTCCTGCCATGAAGTGTCGAACTCTAGCACACAAGCTCTCAACATATCTTTGAGCGTCTGTATTGTACGCTCTGTCTATCCGTTCGTCTGAGGGTGATAGGCTGTGCTCAGCCTCAACTCCGTACCTAGAGCTGTCTGCAGACCCTCCCAAAAGTGAGATGTAAACCGCGGATCTCGATCAGATACAATCGAAACAGGGATCCCATGCAGTCTCACTACATCTCTGATATATAACTGTGCCATCCTCAAGTACGTGAAGGTCATACAGTAGGGAATGAAATGAGCACTCTTAGTCAATCTGTCGACGACTGCCCATATAGCATCAAAACCCGAAACAGTCCTAGGTAAGTGGGTCACGAAGTCCATGGATATGTGCTCCCACTTCCACTGTGGTATCTCCAAGCTCCTTAGCTCACCTCCAGGCCTCTGCCTTTCAGCCTTCACCTGTTGACAGATCAAACATCTCTTGACGAATGAGGTAACATCTTGTTTCATACGCCTCCACCAGAACTGGTTGCGTAGATCCTTATACATCTTTTTCCCGCCCGGGTGGACACTCATCCTGCTGCAATGAGCTCGCTGTAATATACCCTGACGCAACTCGGGTGTATCTGGAACCACCCATCTGTCGCCAAGTCTCAGAGAACCGTCCTCAACCACTTTGAATCTCGATGGTTGTCCTGAATGAACCACTGACATCCATCTCTGAACCTCTGCATCGGTCCCCTGAGCCTTCCTGATGTGATCATAAATAACAGGCTCAGCTAACAAGGTCAAAACCTGTACTGGTGAAGTAGACACATCATAATCAAATCCCAAATGGCAGTAGGAGCCCAACATAGCTGATAGACACATGGCATCCTCCGTTGTGCTCCTCACCTTCCGACTCAAAGCGTCGGCTGTCAAGTTTGCTTTCCCGGGATGGTATAGGATTTCACAATCATAATCCTTTAGCAGATCCATCCATCTCCTCTGCCTCATGTTCAGCTCAGCCTGTGTAAACAAGAACTTCAGGCTTTTGTGATCAGTGAAGATGGTGAATGAGGTACCGTATAAGTAGTGTCGCCATATCTTCAAGGCGAACACTATAGCTGCTAGCTCCAGATCATGGACCGGATACCTCGTCTCATGTGGTTTCAATTGTCTCGAAGCGTAAGCCACAACGTGCTTATCCTGCATCAGCACGCATCCTAAACCCTGAAGCGATGCGTCGGTATAGAGAACGAATCCTTTGTTCTCCCTGGGAATTACCAAAACTGGCGCTGAAGTCAATCTGTGCTTCAACTCCTGGAAGCTCTGCTCACAAGTTTCCGACCAAAGGAATGGAACTCCCTTCTGAGTCAGCTGCGTAAGTGGCTTGGTGATCTTTGAGAAACCCTCGACGAAACGTCGGTAATAGCCAGCCAACCCAAGAAAACTCCGAATCTCACTGACTGAAGTAGGGGTAGACCAATCCATAACTGCCTCTATCTTCCTCGGGTCTACTGATATCCCCTCTCGTGATATGATATGGCCCAAAAATGATACACTGCTCAGCCAAAACTCACACTTACTGAGTTTGGCGTACAACTGATGATTTCTGAGAATCTGAAGTACTGTCCTCAAATGATCGGCATGTTCCTCCTCACTCCTTGAGTATACGAGGATGTCATCAATGAATACAATCACAAACTGATCAAGGTATTCCTGAAATACTCTGTTCATCAAGCTCATAAAAACTGCAGGTGCATTTGTCACTCCGAATGGCATCACTAAGAACTCGTAATGCCCATACCGAGTTCTAAAAGCCGTCTTTTGGACATCGCCGGCTCTAACCCGCACCTGATGATAGCCGGACCTCAAGTCTATCTTCGAGTACACCTCTGTACCCTGAAGCTGATCGAACAGGTCATCAATCCTCGGAAGTGGATATCTGTTCTTCACTGTGGCCTTGTTCAGTTGCCTGTAGTCAATGCACAGACGCATTGAACCATCCTTCTTTTTCACGAACAATATTGGTGCACCCCAAGGCGATACACTAGGACGAATGTATCCCTTGTCGAGGAGCTCCTGTAACTGTACCTTCAGTTCTCTCAGCTCTGCCGGTGCCATCCTGTACGGGGCACGAGAAATAGCAGAAGTCCCCGGCAGCAGCTCAATGGCGAACTCAACATCCCTGACAGGCGGAAATCCCGGAATCTCATCTAGGAACACATCAATGAACTCCGCCACAACTGGAATGTCCTCGGCTCTCACTTCCTTCTCTTCTGATGCATTCACGGCATAAATAAGGTACCCAGTGTGGCCACGTTCCAATAACCGCGACATCTTAACCGCTGAGATCACTGGAATCCTTGGACGAGAGCCGTCCCCATAAAAAGTCCACTGGAACCCCTGATCAGATAGAAAACGTACCATCCTCTGTCGGCAATCTACCACAGCTCGGTATCTGCTCAACACATCAATGTCGATAATACAGTCAAAGTCTGCCATCTCTAACTGAATCAGATCGGCCCTCAGATCATTGCCCTCAAAATAAATGAGGCAATCAGATAACAGTCGGTCCGCAATCACATGTTTTCCCGTGGGTGTCGAGACCATGAGAGGCGTGGGTAACAGAGACGAGCACAAGTGGTGTCTCTCCACAAAAGCAACAGATAAAAAAGAATGAGAAGCACCTGTATCTACCAAAATAAATGCAGGGTACGTAAATAAATGACACGTACCAGCAATGACCTCCTCCAGGGCTGCCTCAGCCTGCTCCCTAGTCAGTGCATACACTTGTCCCTGCGGTGGTCCTGTCGCCTGACCTCCCTGTGGTCGAGGCACAAACTGCTGCCTCGGTGGTGCCGTCCTAGCATCAAATCTTGGCCTATTCCGCCCTGAGTCTGCCTGACTTGCCCGATTGGGGCAATTCCGAGCTAAGTGGCCCACCTTGCCACAAACATAACAGCCTCGGCAGTCACGTGACAAGTGAAATCCTCCACAACGGTCACACCTGTCCCCTCCTGCCTTACTCCCCTGTGTAGGTCCTCGATTGCTCTGCTTCTGACTCTGAGATTTCTTCCCGCTAAATCTGGAAGATGATGAGGCTCCACGAGCCTTGAACTGATCCCCTCGTGGTTTCAAACTATCAGTAATAGGCCTCTGTGATGGCACGGAAGGGGGTATAACGTCTTTATACGCTCCCACAGCAATCTCTGCCAGCTCTGCCCGTGTCAGGGCGTCATCAAAAGAGCTGGGGTTGTTGGAGACAACCCGGTCAAATAGTTCTGGCCTCAGTCCCTTCAGGAAATGCCTCATCTTCGCATGGCTGCTCACATCGATATGGGGGACATACCTCAACAGTGAGGAATACTGCAAAGCAAAGTCTGAAACTGACATGTTGCCCTGCTTCAAGTTAGTGAACTCGTCCTCCTTGACTTGTCTGGCAGCGGCAGAAAAATACCGGTTAAGAAACCGGGTCCTGAATACAGTCCAGTCCACTACCATACCTTGGGCCCTCAGCTCCATCACAGTGGTCTTCCACCACATAGAAGGCTTCTTCGCCATCTGAAACTCGGCTAACCTCAGCCATGCGGTACGTGCACAGGGCGCAGTCACAAGTATCTGCTCTATCCGTTCTAGCCACTCTTCGGCTGTGATATCCCCGAAATGGTTAATTGCAATTTGGTGCATTAATTGTGTTTACAATGATTAATTATGTGGTAATTAATTATGTGTTGGAATTTATTTACCTTATGGAAATGCATGGTCATGTGGATAGGGTGACCCGGGGTTGCATTTCAGGGTGCATGTGGTGCATGTTGGGTAAATATTATTGGAAGCATGATTTATTTGCCATTGGTAGCAATTGATTAGAAATCATGTGTTTAATTGATATTTGGTGCATTATGAGTAAATGCTTTGAAAATATCATGTTGGGGTGTTTTATACACCATGGGATTATTTTGGTATGCTTTTTAATTAAATAAACTCATTTTATTACCCCACACCTTTACCAATCCATCACTTTTAACTTTACCAAATCAAATCCACAAACCCTTCCTCCTTCCATTTTTCGAGCTCAAGCTTAGGGGTGAAGAGAAACCTTTCAAAAACCTTGATTTGTGGAGTTTGTTGGGTGATTTGAGATCCCCAAGAGGTATGGGTACCTCATGGTTATTTTTGTAAGGTTTTGTTTAAGTTTGATATGGTTTGAAGGGATTTTAAAATGGGTTTGTGTTGGGTTGTTGTGGTTTTGGTATTATTTGGTTGGATGTTAAATATTTGAGTTTATGTAGATGTTTATTGTTGGTTTTGAGTTGTTGGGTTTGGTTGATGTTGGTGTATGTGGGTATGTATGAGATGGGGTTGAAGATGGGTGAATAGTGCCCAAACCCCGCATGCCCAGAGCTCGGCGATCGATCGGTGCCTTCTCGCGATCGATCGCGAGCAACAGAGCTGAAGCAGTGAGCTTCAGCGATCGATCGCGAGTTTGGCGCGATCGATCGGCGAGGCCGCGATCGATCAGCGCAAGTTCCGCGATCGATCGCGGATTGTTTAATTTTGTTGGGCGAGGCAGTGTGATCTCGCGATCGATCGGGGCTTGATGGCGATCGATCGCGAGACACCAAAATTGGTGTTTTTGGTTATTTTTGTGGGATTTTTGGTATTGGACTATTATTGGGTTCTAATATTGGTATTTGTGAATATGTAGAACCAACCCAGGTGGCAACGCAGCCAAGGAATTGAAGTCCTACCATATTACACTTTTGGAAAGGTACGTAGTGGACGTCGGGCACCCCAACGGTACATGTATCTTATATACTTATTGTTATGCATTGTGGATGCAAGTATATATGTGGTATTGCATTGTGGATGCAAATACATGTTATGCATGATGTTTATAGATGCATATGATTATTGGTGCATATCCCATGAGTCGTGGTCATCCCTTGATGATTTTAATGCTTGCCGCTATTTGGTTTGGTTCCGCTAAATGTGAAGCGAGGGGTGGGAGCGCCGCATGTCACATTTGAGCGTGGTTATCATATAGGGCGAGGAAAGGGTATTTGCCGCTCAATGAGAGGCGAGGGGTGGGAGTCCCGCAGTCCATTGAAGCGAGGTTATCCTATGCCGCCTATATGTAAATAAGCGAGGGGCATTAAAATACATTGTGATGGACAGACTAGGGATTGGTGATCAGTATTTGGTATTGATGAAATGGTATATGTTCATGACATGTTTAGACCATTAAAAATAATCTATTGATTATACTCATGAGTTATGGTACAGGGACAACCGAATGGGAAGCGTTTGAAATGCATGGGGAAACAGGAAGTGTTTTATTATGATTATGCATTTACGCTTTATCTTCATATTGTGTTGAATATGAATGATTATTATTGCTCATGTTTGGGGGTTGTCCTTGTAGGTACCTTTTTGGCATGATAGAAGGGCTTGAACGGGTTGAGGTGGTGAGCCTTGTGAAGAACTCTTTTGAGACAGGAAGGACGGGATTGTTTTGGGATAGTATCTACTCTAGGAGTAGTATAAAACTATAGTTGAACACATTCATTGATTGGAATGTAATTAATCCTTTTTGGTAGTCCTTATTTTGGCATGTAATGCTTAAGCTCATAAACTCAACACGTTATTTCTCACTCTGATCATTTATATTAGCTCTATTATGCCTTGATTCCGCACTTAAGCATTAGGGTCCTTACATTAGTGGTATCAGAGCAGTGGTTAGAGAACCCGGGAACGAGTGAAGGGTAGCCTTAGCATGTTTGGCTAGGTTCTTACATTTGAAGCATGTTTATGCATGTGGTGCATATTAATGTATATCCTGTTATACTAACGTGCTTATTCTCATTCCTGTTATCTAACGGCATAACATATATACTGCTTTGGAATTGTTGTTAACATTTGTATTACAGCATGGCTGCTAATGAGGAGGTTGGAGATATTGGTAGTGTGAACGCAAGCGTCGGTCAAGTGAACCCTCTACCTCCACCGGCCGTAGGCATGGAACCAGTGGTTCAGTTATTGCTACCGGGTGAGATCAGTCTGACACAATTTCTATCTTATCATCCACCCCGGTTTGAGGGGACAGAGTCGGAGAAGAGGCTGAAGAGTGGTTGGAAAGACTTGAGCAGATCTTTGTATCGGCTCCTTGTGCTGTGACAGCTTGGCTGAGGCTGGCGGAGTTTCAATTAGCCAAGAAACCTCTGATGTGGTGGAGGAGCACAGTAATGGAAATGAGAGCACTGGGTGCTGTGATCGACTGGACACTCTTCAGGACTAGGTTTCTGAACCGGTACTTCTCCGCAGCAGCAAGACAGACAAAGGAGGACGAGTTTACAAGTCTGAAGCAGGGGAACATGACAGTGGCAGACTATGCCACACGGTACTCTTCATTGCTGAGGTACGTTCCCCACATTGCACCAGTGGGCACGCTAAGATGAGGAATTTCATGAAGGGGTTGCGACCGGAGCTCTATGACCGGGTTATCACCAATAACCCAACTTCTTTTGATGATGCTCTCACAAGAGCGGAGCTTGCTGAGCTAGGAGTGGGAGCTTACGCTATGCCACCACCAGTACCGCAACAGAGGCAGACTAGTGACAGCTTGAGGCCTCATGGTGAGCCATTTAAGCCCCGTGGTGCCTCTTCATCTTCACGGTATGGTGGAAAGAAGTACTTTGGTCAGAAACAGGATGGCAAGAAGGGCAATTGGACGGCCAATAGAGGATCTTCACAAGGGGATAGGCCGGGAGAGCCGAGGTGCAACAATTGTGGAGGGCCACATTCTTCAAACAAGTGTCCTGCATGTTATATCTGTGGCAAGATGGGCCACATCGCTCGGTATTGCCCCACACGGGGAGGACAGTCAGAGTATCAGGGCAGCAGGCCGAAGTTTGAGGATAGGACAGTGCAGCAGAGGCAGCAGTTTGGGCCTCGACCATCGGGGGGTCAGACAGTAGGACCACCCCAGGGGCAGGTGTATGCACTGACCAGGGAGCAGGCCCAGGCAGCCCCAGAGGAGGTGATCGCCGGTACGTGTCATTTATTTACGTACCCTGCTTTTATTTTGATCGATACAGGTGCCTCCCATTCTTTTGTATCGGTGGGTTTTGTGGAAAGACACCATATGCGCACGTCTTCTTTACCCACGCCTCTCCTTGTCTCGACACCCACTGGAAGAAATGTCGTTGCTGATCAGTTTATGGCAGACTGCCTCATTTATTTTGAGGGCAACGAGTTGAAGGCAGACTTGATCGTATTGGGCATGTCAGACTTTGACTGCATCTTGGGTATAGATGTTCTGAATAGATATCAGGCAGTGGTAGATTGCCGACAGAGGACAGTGAAGTTCAGACCTGAGTTGGGCAGTCAGTGGACCTTTTATGGCAACGGTTCTCGTGCGAAGATTCCGTTGATTTCAGCGATCAAGATGACTCAGTTGTTGGAACGTGGACACACGGGTTATCTCATTTATGCCGTGGACACGTCTGGGAAGAATAAAGAACTAAGAGTTGAGGATGTACCAGTAGTGGCAGAGTTTGTTGATGTATTCCCAGAAGAGATCCCAGGATTCCCACCGGCTAGGGAAGTTGAGTTTGGAATCGAGCTGTTGCCAGGGACATCCGCTATCTCTCGTGCACCTTATAGGATGGCACCGGCTGAGTTGAGAGAGTTGAAAGAACAGTTGCAGGATCTTTAGACGCCCGAGCGTGTCGCCATGGGGCGCACCAGTTCTCTTTGTGAAGAAGAAGGACGGTTCGATGCGGTTGTGTATCGATTACCGGCAACTGAATAAGGCTACAGTGAAGAACAAGTATCCTCTTCCAAGGATCGACGATCTGTTTGATCAGTTGCAAGGTACCAGGGTGTATAGCAAGATTGATTTGAGATCCGGGTATCATCAGATTCGGGTCAGAGAGGAAGATGTGCAGAAGACAGCATTCCGGACTCGATACGGGCATTATGAGTTCCTAGTGATGCCGTTCGGCGTGACGAATGCTCCAGCAGTCTTCATGAGTCTGATGAACAGAGTGTTTCAGCAATATCTTGATCAGTTCGTCATTGTGTTTATTGACGATATTCTTATCTACTCCCGGAGTGAGGAAGAGCATGTGAAACACTTGAGGACAGTGCTTCAGGTTCTCAGAGAGCATCAGTTATATGCTAAGCTCAGTAAGTGTGAATTCTGGCTGAGCAGTGTGGTGTTTCTGGGGCATGTCATATCGAGCAGCGGGATATCTGTAGATCCCAAGAAGATTGAGGCTGTGATGGAGTGGGCTGCCCCCACTTCTGTGCCTGAGATCCGGAGTTTTCTTGGTTTGGCCGGTTATTATTGACGCTTTGTCGAGGGCTTTTCGAAGATTGCCAAGCCGTTGACGCAGTTGACTCAGAAGGGTGTGCCTTTCTTTTGGTCAGAAGCTTGTGAGGAGAGCTTCCAGGAGTTGAAGCACCGATTGACGACGGCGCCAGTATTAGTGATCCCTACGGAGAACTCCAGATTTGTTCTGTATACTGATGCATCACTGCAGGGCCTTGGGTGTGTTCTGATGCAAGATAAGCATGTGGTAGCTTATGCATCGAGGCAGTTGAAGCCGCATGAGACCAGATATCCAGTTCATGACTTGGAACTAGCGGCTATCATCTTCGCCCTGAAGATTTGGAGGCATTACTTGTATGGTACTTCATTTACCATATACACGGACCACAAGAGCCTCAAGTTTCTATTCACTCAGGCAGAACTGAACATGAGGCAGAGGAGATGGATGGACCTACTCAAGGACTATGATTGCGAGATAGAGTACCATCCGGGGAAAGCCAATTTGACAGCAGACGCTTTGAGCCGGAAAGTGAGGAGTTCTGCTGAGGACGTCATTCATTTGTCGGCTATGATGACCTCCTATTGTCATTTGGGCTATGACTTTGACATAGATGCATCGCATGTGTATGTATCGACTTTACTAGCTGAGCCAGATATCTATGAGAACATCAGGAGAGCTCAGAGATCAGATGATGAGGTTCAGAGGTGGTTATCTTTAGTACATCTTGGTCAGCCAACGAAATTCAGAGTGGCCGATGACGGGTCTTTGAGATTGGGTGACCGATGGGTGGTTCCGAGTACGCCGGAGCTGCGTAAAGGGATCTTAGAGCGAGCTCATAGTAGCAAACTTAGCATCCACCCAGGCGGGAAGAAGATGTATAAAGATCTGCGTGGTCATTTTTGGTGGAAAAGGATGAAATCAGATGTCGTCGCTTTTGTGAAGAGGTGTTTGATCTGCCAGCAGGTTATGTGATATCCCCGAAATAATTAATTGCGTTTTGGACGTTAATTATGTTTATGCGATATTATGGTGATAATTAGATTATATGTTGGGACTAATTATCTTGGTACAATGCTTGTCACATGGTAGGAGTGACCCGGTAGAGCATTTCGGGGTGCATGTTGTACATGTGAGGAATCTTGGGTGTTAAAATGGTTTTAATGATATGGGTTGTGTTTATTTGGGAAAAACATGATTTTAATAGGGATTTTGATGTATTGTGGTAAAATGCTTTTAAAATATCATGTTGAGGTATTTTCTATATCATGATTGTGTCTTGATACACATTTAAAAACCATATCATGGCATGAGCCACTTGCATACCCCCTTTACATCACATCACCCTCTCCTTATCAACTCTTGCCCCAAAACCTCATCCATCCATCTTATCTCTTGCAAGAATACTTTCCATTTTCGTTTCTACATCTAAAGGAAAAGGGAAAACTTAGTGAAAGGGTTCATTGGGTGTTTTCTTGCTAGGAACTTGGAGCTCAAAGGGTAAGCTACCACCTTGGTTGAGTTTTGTTGAGTTTTGATTGGGTTTATAGCTTATTTTTGGGGATTTAAGGGTGGATCTTGGTCCAACATCTTGTTATGTTTGGAAGTTGCATTTTAAGGTTGTTTTGTGGCTTTAAGTTGAGCATGGTGGTTGTTCTTGGTTGTGCTTGTGTATAGGAGAGGTTGGAAGCTCATTTAAGGAAATTTCTCGCGTGAACAGGGCGTCTCGATCGATCGGAAAATGAGTCCGATCGATCGAGCAAGGCAGTGTCTGCCCAAGGCGAGGAATGAGCTTACCGATCGATCGAGATTTTGTCCCGATCGATCGGTGTGTGTAATCTCGATCGATCGAGATAAACTTTCGATCGATCGGCGGAGGCAGTGCTTGGATGCCTGTTTTCCTTCACTTGGCGATCGATCGGGACTTGGGGCCGATCGATCGGAAGGCTTATAAATGTGAATTTTGGGATTTTGTCTAAATATTGATGTTTTTGGTAATGGTTCAATTATGGGTTTCTAATATGGATTCATGTGATTGTGTAGAACCATCCCAGGTAGCCACACATCAAAGGAGATAAAGTTCCACAACATCTCCACTTTTGGAACTAAGGTACGTAGTGAGACGTACGAGCATCGAACGGTAAAACGTATTTATTACGCTTTGTATTGATATGCACTATGGTTGTGCACATGGAATTGATTATACATTGTGGTTGCATATGGGGTAATGTTTATACATCATGGATTGTATACATGATTGGTCATGCATTTTGGTTGCATGTGTATTGGATGCATTGTTGCATGTGATTGTGAGTCAGGAATTATATTCCAGTAATGATGAATACTTACCGCTAGTGGCGTAGCGATGTGAGTACTTGCCGCTGTCATACCGTAGCGATGAGAGAATATTTGCCGCTAATATGAAGCGAAGAACACGACCGCTGTCATATTTATAGCGAGGGATATTAGTGCCGCTGGTATTGTCTAAGCGAGGGGTGTTTCCGCTGTCATGTTAACGCGAGGAGTATTATGCCACTGATATAATAAGACTCGGGAAATTGAATACGGAACCTAAGGAAATCGGTGCATGTCATGACATACATAGCTGGTAATATAATCTATTGGTTATAATTTGGTACAGGGACAACCCAGTGGAGCTTTTAAATGTGTTGCATACAGGAAGTGAATCACATTTATAATTATGCATTTGAATTGCTGTCATATCGTTGTGTATATGATTTTATACATGCTCATGGTTTTGGGGTTGTTCCTGTAGGTACTTTAGGGCGGAAGGGCTAAGGCGAATTGGTGCAGTGAGCTAATGCGGAGTGCTCTTGTAGCAGTCACATTCTTTTGTATAGTATCTACTCTAGGAGTAGTGTGAAACTATAGGATTAACATTCATGGTTAAGAATGTAATTAATCCATTTTGGATCTTTATTTTGGCACTGTAATTTATTAGCTCAGAGCACCGATACAACCTTTATACTCTGTTTATGCATGGAAATTTTTAATTACGCCTTTAGTCCGCACTTAAGGAACTAGGGTCCTTACAGGTTAAGGCAGAGAGACAGAGACCTGGTGGCGAGTTGAGAAGCTTGGAGATACCGAAGTGGAAGTGGGAGCACATTTCCGTGGACTTCGTGACTCATTTGCCGAGGAGTGCTTCAGGCTTCGATGCTATTTGGGTGATTGTGGACAGATTGACTAAGGTAGCCCACTTTATCCCCTATAGCATGACGTTCACCTTTTTGAGGATGGCGCAGTTGTATATTAGAGATGTGGTGAGATTGCATGGGATCCCCGTTTACATAGTGTCAGATCGAGATCCGCGATTCACATCTCATTTCTGGGAAGGTCTTCAGTCAGCCTTGGGAACTGAAGTCAGATTGAGCACTGCTTATCATCCTCAGACGGATGGCCAGACCGAGCGCACTATTCAGATGCTCGAGGACATGTTAAGAGCTTGTGTTTTGGAGTTCGATGCCTCTTGGCAGGATTCAGTGCCTTTGGTAGAGTTTTCTTATAACAATAGCTACCAGGCGAGTATTCAGATGGCTCCGTTTGAAGCTCTTTATGGCAGACGGTGTAGATCACCCTTGTGTTGGGATGATTTGGACCGCAGATCGGTCGGAGGACCGGAATTGATTCGGGAGATGGAAGAGAAAATAAAGACATAAGGCAGAAAATGAAAGCGGCCCAGGACAGACAGGCAGCTTATGCAAATAAACGGCGGAGACCGTTGGAATTTCAGTTGGGAGATAAGGTCTTTTTGAAGATCTCGCCTTTCAGAGGCGTTGTGCGATTTGGGATGCGCGGGAAACTGTCTCCGAGGTATGTTGGACCGTACGAGATTTTGCAGCGCATTGGCACCTTAGCTTACCGACTGGCTTTACCGCCTTCTTTATCTGGTATACATGATGTGTTTCATGTATCTATGCTGCGGAAGTATGAGCCGGATCCGTCGCATGTTTTACAGCCTTCCGAAGTTCAGTTAGAGTCCGATGTATCTTATGTGGAACGGCCTGTCAGAATTCTGGATCGAGCAGACCGTAGACTTCGGAACAAAGTGATACCTATGATCAAGGTTCAGTGGGATCGCAGGGGTGTCGAGGAGGCTACGTGGGAGACGGAGCGGCATATGGTGCAGCACTACCCGGAACTATTCTCTGGTATGTGTTTATGTTTAGTTTCTATTTGGGGTAAGTGCATGTGATTTCGAGGACGAAATCTTATAAGTAGGGGAGTATTGTGATATCCCCGAAATGGTTAATTGCAATTTGGTGCATTAATTGTGTTTACAATGATTAATTATGTGGTAATTAATTATGTGTTGGAATTTATTTACCTTATGGAAATGCATGGTCATGTGGATAGGGTGACCCGGGGTTGCATTTCAGGGTGCATGTGGTGCATGTTGGGTAAATATTATTGGAAGCATGATTTATTTGCCATTGGTAGCAATTGATTAGAAATCATGTGTTTAATTGATATTTGGTGCATTATGAGTAAATGCTTTGAAAATATCATGTTGGGGTGTTTTATACACCATGGGATTATTTTGGTATGCTTTTTAATTAAATAAACTCATTTTATTACCCCACACCTTTACCAATCCATCACTTTTAACTTTACCAAATCAAATCCACAAACCCTTCCTCCTTCCAATTTTCGAGCTCAAGCTTAGGGGTGAAGAGAAACCTTTCAAAAACCTTGATTTGTGGAGTTTGTTGGGTGATTTGAGATCCCCAAGAGGTATGGGTACCTCATGGTTATTTTTGTAAGGTTTTGTTTAAGTTTGATATGGTTTGAAGGGATTTTAAAATGGGTTTGTGTTGGGTTGTTGTGGTTTTGGTATTATTTGGTTGGATGTTAAATATTTGAGTTTATGTAGATGTTTATTGTTGGTTTTGAGTTGTTGGGTTTGGTTGATGTTGGTGTATGTGGGTATGTATGAGATGGGGTTGAAGATGGGTGAATAGTGCCCAAACCCCGCATGCCCAGAGCTCGGCGATCGATCGGCGCCTTCTCGCGAGCAACAGAGCTGAAGCAGTGAGCTTCAGCGATCGATCGCGAGTTTGGCGCGATCGATCGGCGAGGCCGCGATCGATCGGTGCAAGCTTCGCGATCGATCGCGGATTGTTTAATTTTGTTGGGCGAGGCAGTGTGATCTCGCGATCGATCGGGGCTTGATGGCGATCGATCGCGAGACACCAAAATTGGTGTTTTTGGTTATTTTTGTGGGATTTTCGGTATTGGACTATTATTGGGTTCTAATATTGGTATTTGTGAATATGTAGAACCAACCCAGGTGGCAACGCAGCCAAGGAATTGAAGTCCTACCATATTACACTTTTGGAAAGGTACGTAGTGGACGTACGGGCACCCCAACGGTACATGTATCTTATATACTTATTGTTATGCATTGTGGATGCAAGTATATATGTGGTATTGCATTGTGGATGCAAATACATGTTATGCATGATGTTTATAGATGCATATGATTATTGGTGCATATCCCATGAGTCGTGGTCATCCCTTGATGATTTTAATGCTTGCCGCTATTTGGTTTGGTTCCGCTAAATGTGAAGCGAGGGGTGGGAGCGCCGCATGTCACATTTGAGCGTGGTTATCATATAGGGCGAGGAAAGGGTATTTGCCGCTCAATGAGAGGCGAGGGGTGGGAGTCCCGCAGTCCATTGAAGCGAGGTTATCCTATGCCGCCTATATGTAAATAAGCGAGGGGCATTAAAATACATTGTGATGGACAGACTAGGGATTGGTGATCAGTATTTGGTATTGATGAAATGGTATATGTTCATGACATGTTTAGACCATTAAAAATAATCTATTGATTATACTCATGAGTTATGGTACAGGGACAACCGAATGGGAAGCGTTTGAAATGCATGGGGAAACAGGAAGTGTTTTATTATGATTATGCATTTACGCTTTATCTTCATATTGTGTTGAATATGAATGATTATTATTGCTCATGTTTGGGGGTTGTCCTTGTAGGTACCTTTTTGGCATGATAGAAGGGCTTGAACGGGTTGAGGTGGTGAGCCTTGTGAAGGAAGGACAGGATTGTTTTGGGATAGTATCTACTCTAGGAGTAGTATAAAACTATAGTTGAACACATTCATTGATTGGAATGTAATTAATCCTTTTTGGTAGTCCTTATTTTGGCATGTAATGCTTAAGCTCATAAACTCAACACGTTATTTCTCACTCTGATCATTTATATTAGCTCTATTATGCCTTGATTCCGCACTTAAGGATTAGGGTCCTTACATCGGCCCCTTCTCCAGACTCGGTCCCCTCAAACATGGGTGGACGGAAGTTCAGAAACTGTGTCAAACTGAGCTCCCCTGGTAATAACATCTGTGCACTGGGCTCCACTCCTATAGCAGGTGGCGGTAAAGGATTTATATGAGCAACACTAGCATTCATACTGCCCATATCCCCTACCTCTTCATTGAGGTTCTCCTGGTTAATAGCCGCCATGCTGCAACACAAGAGTTAACAACAATACCAAAAGCAGTTCATAGTATAAGCCGTTAGATAACAAGAGTATCATATTCAAAGCATGTTAGTATAACACTTATACAAAAATATGCATCACATGCATAACATGCCCAACAATGAATACCTAACCAACTTGTCTCTAAAGGCTACCCTTCACTCTTCCCTGGTTATCTAACCACTGCTCTGATACCACTAAATGTGAGACCCCGATATCTCAAGATACTAATATGTGCGATTAAGAGAACTAAGCATTTCAATATCAGAGTATTTAATCGTGTTGACATTTTGAGCTTACAGTTCAAATGTACCCATAAAATTTTCAACAATTAAAAGTTACATTTCTCAAAACAATAGGAGTGACACTATAGTTCTACTCTACTACTTGTAGAGACTACGCATAAGAACTCTGTCCTGCTATTGTAGTAGCACTCCTTAGAGCTCAAAGTATCAGCCCCGACCTTAGTTCTCCTTAGCAAAAGCACCTACAAAGACAACCCCCAACACATGAGCACATAGCTATCCATATACAACACAATATGAATACGTAAGGCGTAAATGCAAAATCACAAATACAAAACACTTCCTGTAATTTCATCACATTTACAATGCCCATTGGTTGTCCCTGTACCACAATTCATAATCAAAACACTATATGAATGTATGGCTTCACCAATAAATGTCATGACATATCATCTCTTTTTCTTGAGTCAGTCATCATCAGTTATTTTAATGCTTCTTCGCTTTACAATCTCAAAACAAGCAGTATCTCATCCTCGCTTCTTCATACTAGCGGTATCTCATCATCGCTTAGTATGGTATACCCCGCCTCCATGTGCAAGCGAGCCTCCCCCCTCCCGCTCCACATTTTTAGCGGTCAAGCCTAAGCATTAAACCTTCACTGTGATCACCCCTGACTCGTGGAATACTCCTCTTTATTCCACATCACAATATGCAACAACAATGCATAATATGCAACAACAATGCATAACAACATGTATCAACTCTTAATGCATCACATTGCATTCATCATATGTCAAACAGACAAACATAAGTACATGTTACCGTTAGGATGCCCGTACGTCGCTTACGTACCTTTCCAAAATGTAGTGTGTGGTGGGACTCTATCCCCTGCGTTGTGTAGCCGTCTGTGAAGGCTCCCTTTTTGCTCCGATTTTTGGAAGCTTTCCAGGCAATAAAATGGTGGATCTCCTTCTTTTCTCCCTTATCAGATGTTGGACGAAAAATGGGAGAGGAATGGAGGTGTTCCAGCTATGAGAGGGTTGGGTGAGAGATGGGACAAGGGGTATGGGCAAGCAGCTGGTAGCTGGCAGCAGGGCATGGGTCAAGGGGGGGTGGTTGGGTGGTGGGTTATGTGATGTGTTATGTTTTGGTCCCGGTATTTAGCACAATGTATTAAAATATCCTCACATGATATTTTATAGTATTTTCTCAATAAAATACTTCAATTCCCATTTAAATATGCTTTTACCAAAACAATAATACACACCCCAAAATAATTATGCCACAACCCCAACATCCCAACATATGTCGCATGCACCCCGAAATGTAACTCCTCACCCATATTAATTCAACCTCATGAATTAACACTAAATCATCATAATATAAATAAATGATTAAAATCACATAATCATTTCGGGGATATCACACAACCAATCGTTTTTCTGGTTTATTTTCTTTCCACTGTATTTAATATGTTTTGTAAATTTATTGAATTTAGAGAAATAGATGATTTGGCACAATTTGTTCAATTTATGGAGGCAAAATTTAAAAAATATTGGAAATATATTCTACATGTTCACTACATATCTACACTTTTAGATCATAGTCAATGAATCGGCTCATTTAATACTTTTTTTGAATATTACTCTCAATTTTTTAAGAAGAATGTTAACGATCAGAAGACGTCAACCAGACATTCTCTCCAAAATATGTTTCCAATGTATCATTCTGAACAGGTACAATGGTCATCATCACAGAGAGGACAGGAGGAAGAAGACACTACCCAGTCAAGAAGTTGAGGGATTAATTTGCTGAGGAGTCTTGGTAGAAAGAAGCTTATAGGAAGCGGAGTTGCATCTACCATGTCAAACGAGTTACATTTCTTCTTGGGTCAGATGTTCGTAATAGATTAAAATTTTGACCTACTGGAGTGGTGGAAGACAAACGCAAGAGAATTTCCTATCTTAGCCAAAATGGCTAGAGACGTTTTTTGTGGTTCAAACATCCAGTGTCGCATCGGTGTCGGCGTTTTAAACTTGTGGCCGAATCATTGGAGACCATCGAACTTCACTTAATGCAGATTCATTGTGCATGCTTACATTGCTCAAAGATTGGTTCGATGCGGAGAGCGAAGGAATAAAAGAGGAGGAGGAGTCGACGAGTTCGGCAACCAAAGTTCCAAAGATGAAGAAGAATTTGCGAAGACTATATTAATTAATTATGATGAATAATGTAATTTTTTAAAATGTACATTTTTTTTCAGATTTTACATCAAGTTTTTCATATTCAATAAAATATGTATTTGTCATCATATTTCATGTATTATTTGAACAAAATATTTAGACATATAAATAAAATATCATCAATTCAAAAAAAAAAATTAAAAAAATTAATCGAACAGGTTCCGGACTGGAACAAGTCCAATCCGAAACCAGTCCGGCCAATCGCTTCGGTCTGCAGGATGAGATCGATTACATGAATAGGCCATGGAACCAGAACCGGATCAATCTGGTTTGGAACCAGATTGATCCGGACCGAATTGATCCAGTTTCAATCCGAATGAGCTCGGAACCGGATTGATTTGGTCCGAATCCAGACCAATCCGGTCCATAAGCACCTTAGACACATCTCATAAAAGTTCCTTCTCGGCCTAGCATCCGTTGACCTACTCATATCTGACAAAATTCCAACTTCACACGATAACTGTAGCCAATCACAACCATTTCTATTTTGTCTTAATTGTTTCATCCTAATATCCTATTTTTCCATTGGTTAGTTTGCATCGCTTTGCAACCCATGGCCACAACCTCATACTACGCCTTGCCGTATGATTTTGTAAACGCCACCGCCTACGCCCCCATCCCCTCCGGGCCCCACTCCATCTCCACGCCTACCGATCAATGGAGATCCAAGAAGCTCTTTCTCTCTATTCTGTTTACACCTTTCCTTTTGTTATCCTTAATTCTCTTGATCAATTATACTGGTTTAGAATCCAAGTCTTCAACTTCAGCTGCTGATTTCTCCCCGGCAAATAATGTGACGGAGACGTCATCAAGAGGGATAGCGCAGGGGGTGTCGGAGAAGGTTTTCCGGCGGTTACGCGGCGGTGGTGTGACTATTCCATGGACCATTGAGATGTTTTCTTGGCAGAGGACGGCTTACCATTTTCAACCGGAGAAGAATTGGATGAATGGTAGGTTTAATCTTTGTTTATTTAATCATTATTTTTCTGAATAAAATTAAACTAAAAACCGTTTGCATATGATTCTAATTCAAGTTTTAAATTTTTTTCCATTTTTTTGTGATGATTCTTTTGGGAAATTCTTCTGACGAGTTTGGTTGTTTCTGCGGCAGATCCGAATGGTAAGTCTTAATCTTATTTAATTTAATTACTTGAACATATATTTTAATTATTTATTTGGCTATTTATTGATATGAAAAGCTAAATTTATTGATATATTTTACACAAAACTAACTCCATTTAGAACGGAAGCTATTTTTATCCATAGTCTAAATCCACAGCTCACGGATAAATAGGGACAAAGATATAATTTTATTTTAGTTAAGTATTCTACTTTTGAAAGAACGAGTGGTGGCCAATTTCTTCGAGACACGTCCAAGCAATAAAAAGACACGTTTACTATAATTATATGCCAGCAAGATACATAAAATACTCTGTTAGATTATCTCGTACTGCTGAAATTTCTTCTGTTTGGGTATTAAATTAAAATTGTTCTATTTCTCGCTCGATCTGTTTTTTGCATGGATTACAACTTTCAAAAATAGAAAATTCAGGCCGATGAAATTATAATTTTCATGAATATGTAATATACACAAACATATAAACACATAAAAGATGAAGGGGGCGATTGACCATAACTATTAGGGCATCTTGGTACATTTAATTGGGTGTGATTGGAATAGACATTTCCAACCACTTTCCATTTTTTGTGTTTGGTACATCATTTGATAAGGGCTAAATAACCAAAATATTATTAATTTTTTTTTTGTCAAATACTGTAACTTAAAAATGTTTTACGAAATTTACCGGAAACCGTTTTTCTTATCAAATTTTTAATGTAAAAAACTGTTTTTTAATAATATTTTGGTTATTGAGCTACCAATTCCAATGGGAATAAGAAAACATATTCCAATGGGAATTGTCGACTGCTCCAATCATCTTTGTTGGGCTTACCAATTCCTATTGTCACGTGTCGATTCTTTAGACCGAAACACCGTGCGGCACTTAAGCAATCCTTGCCCGCGAAGATGCTAAGGAAGCCTTTATACCCACAAGGAAGCTAAGAACTTAGAAAGAAAGCTCTAAGATAATGAATGCTAGACATTTGGGTGGAAGACTTAGATTCAAAACTTGGATGATTACAAATGAAGAGTGCAAGCCTATTTATACAACTCTCCCTACAAATGAATAGCTATGATCTAATATATTCTATGGTGGAGATCAACTCTCCAGAATGTTCTAGGCTATGGAGTATTCTAGATGGATTGTATCATTCTATTACATTCTAGAGTTAACTACATTATAAAGGAATGTACAAGTGATGTCTAGAATCTTTCGGGTTACTCCAAAGTATTCTCCGAGCTTTTGGACTTTTTCGGGGTATACCAAAGTGTTCTTTAGGTTTCCGCAAGCTTCTAGAACATCCAAAGCCTCTGATTTGACGGAATCTTCTAGAGAATCACGAAACGTGACATTCTCCCCCACCCAATTCGGCAACGACCTCGTTGCTTGTATATCCTGGAGCTCCTTAAACTTGTATGTAAACTGCCGCAATTGGTCTTTCTGCTTCCAACTTGATTTTGCTTCGCGTTGACCCCTCCATCGCACAAAGTACTTGGAGTATGGGGAAGTTCCTCTCTTACAAAACTCTCGGTTTGGATCCTCCAGGTCTGTATAGTGTGGCTTCAGCTGACTCACCTGAAACGCCGGATGGATCTTTAACTCTGGCGGCAATCCTTTTGGTAGCTCCTTTGGTATGATGTCCTTGAAATTTTTGGGCACATGCTTGACCTTCATGGGCGACTCTCCCAAGCCCTCGATCTGAAGTCCCTCATCCATCTTAGGAACTATGGTGTAAGTCTCCTTGCTACGCCCAAGTTCCTTTGCAAATTGGATGGCCGACAGCATGCTTGGCCCCTTTGCCACCCTATTGGCCCGTATAGTGTACATGGTATTTGCACCAAAAATACACAATGAATTTGAAAAAGGTATAATACAAGCTCGTACTTCATCGAGCCACTCCAACCCAAGTACAACGTCATAGTCGTCCATGGGCACCACCATTTAGGAGACATATCCCTGCCATTCTCCCATTGTGGTCTTTACTCCTTTAGCCATCCCGACAATTGGTTTGGCTGATGCATTCACCGACTTGATTGACGCTCCGGTTGGTGTGATGGTGTAAGACCCCGTTATCTAAACAAGATTCTAAGGTGCAATTAAGAGAACTAATCATTTATAAATCAGAGTATTAGGCCGTGTTGATTGTCATGAGCTTAAGAGATTACAGTACAAAAAGTTCAAAAAGGAATTATACATATTCCTAACAAAAGTTTACTAAACTATAGCTTTACTCTACTCTTTGTAGAAGCTATACAAAGTGGATTTCTCTATTCTGCTAATCCTGTAGCACTCCTTACAGCTCAGCGTATCAACCCCGACCCTGTTTCTCAATGTCAAAAGCACCTACAAAGACAACCCCCAACTCATGAGCACATCAGAGTTCATATTCAACATAATATGTATGTAAAGCATAAATGCATAAAGCATAGGCATAGGATACTTCCTGAATTCCAATGCATTTAAAACGCCCATTTTGGTTGTCCCTGTACCATAACTCATAATCAAATCAATATATGATATTATGGTTTCATTAAATAAATGTCATGACATAACTTCACTTCTTAAATCTTTACTTCAATCCTTAGTCAGTTTATCATCAGTGTATTTTAATGCCCCTCGCTTCATTACTTTAGAACAAGCGGTCCTCCCCTCCATCGCTTCTTCATACAAGCGGTATTTCTATCCTCGCTTCGTATGGTAAACCTCGCCTCCATGTGCAAGCGGACCTACACCCCTCGCTCCACTTTTTTAGCGGCATAATAGCGGTAAGCATTAAAATCATCACTGTGATAACCGTGACTCGTGGAATACACACCCAATGTTCCACATCATACATATGCAACAACAATGCATAACAACATGTATCGTACTCATAATGCACAAACTTGCATTTATCGCATGTCAAATCGACAAACATATAATACACGTTACCGTCGGGTGCCAGTACATCGCTTACGTACCTTTCCAAAATATCTTCAGTTGCAGGACTCTATCCCCTGCGTTGTGTGGCTACCTGTGATGGCTCTACACAAGTGTACAACACAATATTAGATGCCAATAATAGCCCAATACCAAAAATCCCACAAAAATAATTCATGTTTTGGCTTCTCGCGATCGATCGCCAATATGCCCCGATCGATCGCGAGATGCTACTGCCTCATCATTCAAAAATCTGCCTTCCGCGATCGATCGCTGATGTTTTATCAATGCAACTTCAATTCTACTAATAAAACATACAAACAAACATTTATCATACATCACATGCATAATAAAAATAAACATGGATAATTACAGCCTTTTTCTAATTGATCCACGTGAGCCAAACGTGGATCACAGGTCTGTCTAAGGTGATGCATGTATGCAATGCAATCCTATTACTTCTTTGCTTTCATTATACATGTCTTGTTTCTTGGTGCTCCATCTTCAATCTTGATCTCCCACTAATTCTAATAATTTTATATTTAAATCATGCAAACAAGAGAATAGATATACAAATTCGGGGTAGGATAAACTAAAGAGAGCATGCTCGCAGGCCCAATAACCAAAAATCACTATTATAATGAAACAATAAATACCTAAACATTCACCTAAACACATTGGTCAAGGCCCGTAATCATCCACCATGCAATCACATCACATGTAATTAAACATTAAACTAAACAATTACATCATATGAACTTGTGCTAATTACATCACATGTAATTAGATCATAATAATTAATTTATTCTATCGTTTCTGTTAGTTCCGGATTTTAAAGATGACAAAACAGATCAGACCGATCAAAGCCGTAAAACCATGACAAAAGCAGATCAAGCTGATATGGTCTATCACAAAAATCAGAACGGACCGATGAACATCAGCCTGACCAGATCGAAGCACGAGACCAGCTCGACAATGATCAGATCAGAGCAGACAAGTTTGAATAAGCTTCGTTCTTCAGTCCGAATCATTAACGGCTATTTATTGAAGCATTTAATGATGCAATTAATGTTGAAAAAGACCAAGGACTGAAGATTACCTTAAAAGGTAAGAAGACAAAGAAGAGCTTACCCGACAGACGTCGAAAGCATAAACCAGAATGGCAAGTGCCTAAAAGAATGAGACTGAAGCTTACTCAGACATTGAACAGAGTCTAGAGTTGCACAGAAAAGAAATAATGTCGTTGGTACAAGCAACTATATAAGGATGCAACTAAAGAGCTCAATGTGCTGATCTGATCATTCAAGAGACAAAAACAAAAACAGCACAAGCTTACAAGTCCAGATATTCTTGAGCCAAAAGTTTTCATAAGCACAGTATATTGTAATATTTGATCATCATAGGATCATTGTGTGCATCGACAAGATCAGTCTATCTTTTGTATTCTTTACTAAGATAGAGAAGTGAGATTCAATTGTAACTGTCAGACAGTGTGTGTCTGAACAAATCGAGAGATTAGGAGTTTCAGTCTGGTAGTGAGGTAAATCCAGCTGAATCGGGTTTGTACAACAGGATTGTATAAATCAAAGCTAGTGGAATCCTTCCTTAATTGGGGATTACACCACCTTCGAACTTCCAGAAACATATTCTGTCTTTTATCATTCCGCACTAAGTTACACTCTCAAAGCCATCGAGCCGTTCTTACTAGTCTAGAACAGATCGTTCTGCACTGTTATATCTAGTAGTCTGTTCTGCTGAGAAGTTGATTAAGAATTAGATTTCACTCACTAACCCGAGAGAAATAAAAAAGGATTAATTTTAAAGGAGTGTTCATTCACCCCCCCTGTAAACACTCCGGACCGATCCTAACAAGTGGTATCAGAGTCAGGTTGCGTGTTCGATTCCCATGAGTTGCAGAGAGTGCAATTATTGGGGGAGAGATTGTTGGGGTTCAACAATTGCCTCTGCTTTGTGATCGATCGAACACGTGGCACTTGTGCCAGTGTCTGGTTGAAAAGATTGATGTTGCGCCATTACCCTTAACTATAGTTATTGGTAAAGCGGTAAGCGCTCGATCCTACAATTGGTATCAGAGCAGGTCGTCTTAATAATCAAAGATACTTGGACTGATGGCATCATTCAACAAGATTCCCATGTTCTCAAAAGAAGACTATGATGATTGGAGAATCAGAATGAAAGCTCATCTGGCAGCACAGGATGACGATATGTGGTTCGTCATCACTGATGGACCAATGAAGATTTTGAAAGTCAATACAGCAGTTGTCATTACTGGTGGTGAACCCCAAATGGTCGAAAAGGATAGATCCCTCTGGACGAATGAAGAAAGGAAGAAAGCAAATCTAGAAAACGTAGCCAAAGACATCTTGTTCAAAACGCTGGACAAGAATATGTTCAGTAAGATCAAAATGTGCTCAACTGCCAAAGAAATTTGGGAGAAGATAGCACAACTATGTGAAGTGAACGACCAGACTAAGGAAAACAAGCTGACTGTTGCTCTACAAAAATTTGAGAGCATAAAAATGAAACCTGGAGAAACTCTAAACGAGTTTGATGAAAGAGTCACTGGTATTATCAATGAACTCAATGGTCTGGGCAAGGAATACTCTAACAGAGAGATTGCTCTGAAAGTAATGAGAGCATTGCCAAAGGAATGGTATGTCAAGACAATTGCAATGAGGGAGTCTAAAGATCTGAACAAAGTTGAACTCCATGATCTGTTCGCAGATCTTAAGGCGTATGAGTTTGAACTGATCACCAGAGGTGAAGCAGAGCCATTCATCTCTCAACCAAACAAAGCACTGGCAGCCATTCCAGACCAGACCACCCCTTCAACAGACCGATCTGTCGAACAGATAAGTAATGATGCTTTGTCATTATTTATCAAGAAATTTGGTAAATTCATGTCTAAGAACAAACGGAATTTCAAACCTTCTCATCACTATAAATCGAGAAAAGACGATGCTGTTAATGATCAGGCTTGCTACAATTGTGGTAAGACCGGACACTTTATTGCAGATTGCACCAGACCGAAGAAAGATGAGAGAAAAGAAAGACATCGTGATGAAAAGAAAAAGAAGCATTACAAAGACCATAAAAATCATCATGGGAAGTCTCAAAAGGTTCTGGTAGCAGACGAAGCTAACAGCAAGTGGGCTCAGACTGACTCAGAATCAGAAAGCTCAGAATATTCATCCAGTGAAAGCGAAGAGGAAATCCAATGTCTAATGGCAGACGAAGAAATGAGTCAAACAGACGAGGTATTTGATCTTGACTCAAATGAATTCACACGTGAAGAGCTCATGTCCACACTGCAAGACATGGCTAATGATTATAGAATATTAGCTGAATCATTTGAGAAAACTAAAGCTAAAGCCAATGATCAACTAGATGAGCATATCAAGCCAAGCTGCTCTAAGCTAGGTTAATGCAATAATCTAAAGATCGAGCTGCATAAGCTGAAAATCTCTTACGAACAGCTCCATGAAGAAAACAAGAGAATTAGCACACAAAATGCTAAACTCTCTCATATTTTCAAAACATGGACAAAATCAAGAGCATCACTGGAAGAATTGCAAGAGGTACAAAGAAATGTCGGTGATATCACCGGCATAGGCTTTGACATCAATGACTGCACCAAAGATGAATCTGAATTGTTGCTGGTAAAGAACAAATTCAAAGAGATGACATTTGTTAGATCCAGCACAGTATATGAAACCGAAGTGCCTACAATTCAAACGGAAATCTCCTTCGGGGATCAAGGTTTGAGAAAAGGAATTGGGTACGTTAACCAAGCCAAAGAAAAGGCACCAGCAAGCTTTGTGTCTATCAGACCAAACCTAAAGGTGCAAGATCTAAGGCAAGGAAGACCATCCAACTACTATAACTCAAAACCAGTTCAACGAAGATATATATTACCTTATAAGAATCAAAGGCTTCCATATCGCACACATCATCACACACAACATCGAAACAGATCAGCTCACATCACACCAGACACACACAAGCCATTTAAGCTGATTCAGGTGTGGGTTCCCAAAGGGCTAATCCGTTCTGGACCCAAGTAGGATTGGGTACCAACAGTAATTATGCTTGATGACAGGTACTGAAGAAACAAGTGTCGGACTGGTACTTAGACAGTGGGTGTTCTCGTCACATGACAGGAAACATCGAGATGCTGTCTGAAGTCACAGATTGCACTGGTCCAAAGATTATCTTCGGGGATAACTCAAAGGGTAAGACTATGGGCAAGGGTAAGATTGTCCATGGTAATATTACTATCAATGATGTGCTATTAGTTGAAAATCTATGCTATAATCTGATTAGCATAAGTCAATTATGTGATAATGGTTATGCTGTAGAATTTCACAAACACACCTGCACTGTTAAAACATAAGACGGTATGACCATGCTTGTAGGAATCAGAAATGGAAACACATTTAAGATTAACTGGAATTTTGCTCAACCTGATAATCCTACTTGCTTCATCGCGAATAATGATAATAAACACTGGTTATGGCATAAACGCTTGAATCATCTCAACTTTAAGACTATCTCTAGCCTGTGTAAACATGATTTAGTTGTCGGTCTGCCCAAGACCGACTTTGCCAAGGATAAGATCTGTGAAGCTTGCCAAATGGGCAAACAGATCAGATCATCCTTCAAAAACAAGAATGCCAAATCCTCCTCACGTTGCTTAGAACTATTACATATGGACTTGTTTGGTCCTATACCAATAACAAGTTTAGGGGGAATGCGGTATACTCTTGTTGTTATTGATGATTACTCACGTTTTACATGGACTATATTTTTTAGCAGTAAAGATCAGACCGGTCCGAAGTTGATCAAGCTGCTGAAACGCACACAGAATGAAAAATCATCAAGTATTGATAGAATTTGAAGTGACAAAGGCACTGAATTCTCAAATCAGAATCTTGAATCTTTTCTAGAAGACCATGGAATTAAGCATGAATTCTCAGCCGCTCGAACTCCTCAACAAAATGGAGTTGCAGAACGAAGGAACATAACGCTTAAGGAGGGCAGCAAGGACAATGCTTGCAGATTCTGGCATTTCCCAAAAGTTCTAGGCAGAAGCTGTAAATACTGCATGCTACACTCAAAATCGATCTATGATTAACAAGAAGTTAAATCTAACTCTATATGAAGTATGGACAGGTAACAGACCGTCTATCTCTCACCTTCATGTATTTGGTTGCAAATGTTTCGTTCACAATAATGGCAAGAATCATCTTACAACATTCAAAGCTAAGTCAGATAATGGAATATTCTTAGGATATTCATCTAATAGTACAGCTTTTCGCATCTTCAATAATTGAACTTTGACTGTAGAAGAATCAGTTCATGTAGTGTTTGATGAATCCTTGTGTATTGCGGATAACAAGGAATTAAGTCAAAATCAGATGGAAAATATCCATCTCGAATCTAACATTGATGATGAGATTGTAGCTAATAGATCAAGAGACAATCCACCAGAACCTGAAGTACCAGATAGACCGGATCAAGGCACTGAAGCTCTTCCAGATCGAGCCGATCCAGAGGTTCTGAACTCTAATATTAAAGCAGATACTGATAATGATTATACTACCAATCCATCTGGACCAGATAATCCAGAATCAAGCTATCGATGGACAAAAAGGCATCCACCTGATCTAGTAATTGGAAGTCCTTCTGCACCCATAAGAACCAGAGGACAGATGATGGATGAATTCACTCATGCCACTTTTATATCTAATCTGGAACCCAAACAGATTGATGAAGTTTTGACTGATTATAACTGGATAAAAGCCATGCAAGAAGAGCTTAATCAATTTGAACAAAATCAAGTCTGGAGATTAACCCACAGGCCAAGTAGTCTGCCTGTTATTGGAACCAGATGGGTTTTCAGAAACAAGCTAGACGCAGATGGAGTGGTGGTTAGAAACAATGCCAGACTAGTGGCACAAGGCTTCCGACAAGAAGAAGGAATCGACTTCGATGAATCGTTTGCACCAGTTGCCAGACTTGAAGCAATCCGAATATTTCTTGCATTTGCTGCTTTTAAAGATTTCAAAGTATATCAAATGGACGTAAAGAGTGCTTTTCTAAATGGTAAGCTTCAGGAGGAAGTTTACATTGAGCAACCTCCTGGATTTCAGAACCACTCGTTTCCAGATCATGTATATCTACTGAATAAAGTAATATATGGACTGAAACAAGCTCCAAGAGCCTGGTATGATACTCTGTCTCAATTTCTTCTGAACCACGATTTTCAGATCGGCTCAGTGGATAAAACGTTATTTAAATTTATTAAGGGGGAACATACCTTATTAGTTCAAATTTATGTTGACGATATCATCTTTGGGTCAACTAACCCCAAACTCTGCGAGAAATTCTCTAAGTTAATGCAGGGACAATTTGAGATGAGTATGATGGGAGAACTATCATTTTTCTTGGGTCTCCAAGTCAAACAGCTCAGCAATGGTATTTTTATCAATCAAACCAAGCATACAAAAGAGCTTCTCAAAAGATTCGGAATGGAGACTTGTTCAACTGCGTCAACTCCTATGAGTCCTTCAATTAAGCTAGATAAAGACGAAGGGGGAACAACAATTGAAGTAACCATGTATGATGTCTGATTGGATCGCTATTGTATCTTACAGCGAGCCGGCCTGATATTATGTTTTCAGTTTGCATATGCGCTAGATTTCAGTCTGATCCAAAGCAATCTCACTTTATTGTTGCTAAGCGCATTCTTAAATACCTAAAAGGGTCTCAGAACGTTGGTCTTTGGTATCTCAAATATTCAAATTTCAGTTTAATTGGATATTCAAACGCTGACTATGCAGGGTGTAAGATTGATCGCAAGAGCACCAGTGGAACCTGTCAATTTCTTTGTGAAAGACTGATCTCATGGTTTAGCAAGAAGCAAACATCAATTGCCACATCTACAGCTGAGCCGTAATATCTTGCCGCTGGAAGCTGTTGCGCTCAAATGCTCTGGATTCAACATCAGCTCAGAGACTATGGCATTCAAGCTGTTGAATCTCCGATTTTTGTGACAACACCAGTGCCATTGCTATCACGTATAATCCAGTTTTGCACTCTCGAACAAAGCATATTGATATCAGACATCATTTTATTCGAGATCACGTTGGCAAAAAGGAAATTCGGATTGAGCACATTTCAACATACCAGCAAGCAGCAGACATTTTCACCAAACCACTCCCTGAGGCTAAGTTTAATTATTTTCGTCAAATTCTTGGCTTAATAGATTTATCTTGATATTTTAGAAGTATCTTTAATTTTGTTTTAAAGACCGTGCACTAGCACAGATCGATAATACAAAAATCAGAAAGACACAGACCGGTCCAAACTTTCAGACCGATCTGTCAAATCTGATATTATACTATGATTTGTCTGCTCTATCACAACCAGTCTTTAATATAGTAATTGTTTAAACAGCCCGGACTGATCGAATTTTAACCGCCTTATCTCTCTCTTTCATCCCGTCCGTTTATTTTGAATTGCTTAAATATCAGTCATTGAGATACAGATACGTGTCCTCTTTCTCCTATTTAACGGGTTGTACATCTCACTCACATTTCATTTTTACGATTTACTGCTATATGTTTGTAACGTTCAAATCTTTCAATTCTCTCTACATTTTTCATACATACTCACATGAACACTATCACTCACAACTCTCTATCTGTTGAGTTCGATGAAATTTACATGGCTGAAGATCCAGATATAGTTTCTATGTTCAAATCCTTGGAATCCTCAGGATTAAGGAACTTTCTGGAATGTGGAACTGTGGTTTACGAATCAGAAATTTGGGAGTTGTTCGCCAATGCTGTGTCTCAAAAGACGTTCATCTCCACCTCCGTCAAGGGCAAATCATTCGATATTTCTCAAGCAACGCTGTCAAAGACCTTTGGTCTTCCTAGCACTGGTCTGACTGATTTTGGCCACATTCCTCAAGCCACTCTCACCAATCTTTAGGGCAAAGTATCTATTTTTGGCCACAGACTGCAGCCATCCTTCAAGAAGAAGGAAATGCTGTTTCATTTTCAAGTCCTCTGCGAGATTGTTGGCAAGCCACTATTGGGTAAAGACGGGAGCTATGACGCCGTAACCGTCGAAAAATTCAGGGCCATGGCTGCTATCCACTCCAGACAGAAGATGAACTAGTCCGCGATCTTGTTTGGAGTCCTGCTAGAATCAGTCATCGCATCCAAACAAGCTGTCTGCTTTGCTGTTCCTCTCAGCAAACTCTTAGAGACACTGGACATCGAGCTGGGGAAGCCGTCTGCTCTCAACCCCTTCAAGATTCTGAACCCCAAGGGTTTGGCACTACTTAAATCCAAATGTGCTCCACCCACTCCCTCTGATCTGGTGACTGTAAAGATTGAACGGGGACAGGAACAGGCTGCTGCTAGAAAACCTCGAGTCAAGCGCAAAACTGACAGTCCAGACTGACTCAGAGGAAACTCAGTCTGCCTCTGCTCCTTCATCTCCAGCCAAACTTCCTCCAAAGAAACCAAGAACCCAGATCACCAAGCCTCTGTCAACCATCAATATCAAAACCATACCTATCTTGCCCTCAACAAAAGCCACCCCTGCAACCCAAACTCCAACTCAACCTTCAACAGTTCCATCCACCGTACCGAAGGTCACCATCCGAGTTCCCTCCACTATCCCTGTGGTCAAGGGCATTGTTATCAAGGACTTAGGGGACTACACCCAATCAGGGATTAACCCCTCATCTGCCATTGGAAAAGGCAAAGCAGTCCTAGTTGAGCCTCTCTCTTCAAAACCCAAGTCAGCCGCTCAAACTGCAATTGACATCGCCATGGAAGATGTTGAAGACAAAGTTAAGGCGCTTACTGTGGTATTCGATGAATGGGTTGAATACAGAACGATCAACCATTTGGGTATGTTCTTCGGCAAGCTGAAGAGACTCCACAAAATGGAACAAGAAGTCCTTAAAGGGACAGAAACTGATGACGTACGGATTGCGGTACATCGCAAAGAATTGTTCCAGGCTAACCACAGGCTCAGGCTGGCAAACTTGCTCATTGCAGCCAAAAAGGTGAATTTTGATGCCAACAATCCGACTGCCAAAGATGATGGAGCTGTCATTGCTCAGCTGGAGATGGATATTCATGCTCTTCACTTGGCTATTCGTTTTCAACGACAGAAGCTCAATATATCCACTCCGGTTCCCAGCCCCGATCACTCCTCTGCGAGCAAAACTTTCGTAGAACCATTCTTTGAGCCAGTTTCTTCTGGTACAGCGGAGCAGCCACTGACCAATGCTCCGTCTGCAGCAGAGACTGAAGCCATGGATGTCTTGTTGGACTCTCCCACAACTTTCATTCCTCTGGCGTCCTCAGTCTCCCATATTCAGCACAGTCCAACCGACGCACCTTCGATAGTTGTCTCACCAGCCTCCGTCGATCCGGATCTGGTGGTGTCAACAATTGTCGCAGCTTTACAGGTTGAGGAGCCTACCAGACCTATCACTCCTCCAGATAAGTCTGCTGAAGATTTGGCATTTATAGCATAATTCTCTACGGACTTAGTCACTTTGATCCAGTCCGATACCCGCCAATTTGATGTCTCATCACTTGTACCACTTGAAGCCGAGGTTGCTTATACTATGTCGCCATCTGATCACTCTCCGGGCCATTTATCTGCTGAAGCCCCATCTCTGGCCCAGTCACTTCAATTCCTTTATGATAACTGTCTCTCTCTATCTCAGCGAGTCAGAGAAGTTCATCAGAGTCAAAGGTCCACACACTTGGATTTCGAATCCTTCCGAGAAAAGATGACGGCTAGCATAAACGGTATTCAGGGCGGACTGCATGACCTGTTCTCTCAGCAAGCTTCATATAAAAACAGCCTGAGAAAAGAACAGATCGAGCTGGCCACTGAAGTTCGGGCTTCCGTCGCCAAGTCCCTTATTGTTCAAGACACTCGTCTGGATGCTATCTTCGCTCAGCTCTCGCAGATCGTAGATTTCCTTCAGGAGATTGCTGCTGACAAAAAGGGGAAAAGATTAAGAATTTGAAGTCAGCTCCGCAGTCCTCAGCAAAGAAATAGATGTCTAGTTGAATCAAACATAATTGTATCTATGAGATTTTCTCAATAAATCAAAGTCCTCCAGTCATTTATTTAAGTCTTATTCATTTATTTTGAACAAAATGACTTAATCAATCCGAATTACAACTTACAGTGTTCATTTATTTTGAACAAGAATACTAAATTGATCTGCATGAATTCTATTCAAAGCTTGATTAAAAAGACATAGAAGCTATGTTTTGTCATCATCAAAAAGGGGGAATTTGTTAGTTCCGGATTTTAAAGATGACAAAACAGATCAGACCGATCAAAGCCGTAAAACCATGACAAAAGCAGATCAACCTGATATGGTCTATCGCAAAAAACAGAACGGATCGATCAGCCTGACCAGATCGCAGCACGAGACCAGCTCGACAATGATCAGATCAGAGCAGACAAGGTTGAATAAGCTTCGTTCTTCAGTCCGAATCATTAACGGCTATTTATTGAATCATTTAATGATGCAATTAATGTTGAAAAAGACCAAGGACTGAAGATTACCTTAAAAGGTAAGAAGACAAAGAAGAGCTTACCCAACAGACGGCGAAAGCATAAACCAGAATGGCAAGTGCCTAAAAGAATGAGACTGAAGCTTACTCAGACATTGAACAGAGTCTAGAGTTGCACAGAAAAAGAAATAATGTCGTTGGTACAAGCAACTATATAAGGATGCAACTAAAGAGCTCAATGTGCTGATCTGATCATTCAAGAGACAAAAAGAAAACAAAAACAGCACAAGCTTACAAGCCGAGATATTCTTGAGCCGAAAGTTTTCATAAGCACAACATATTGTAATATTTGATCATCATAGGATCATTGTGTGCATAGACAAGATCAGTCTGTCTTTTGTATTCTTTACTAAGATAGAGAAGTGAGATTCAATTGTAAATGTCAGACAGTGTGTGTCTGAACAGATCGAGAGACTAGGAGTTTCAGTCTGGTAGTGAGGTAAATCCAGCTGATTCGGGTTTGTACAACAGGATTGTATAAATCAGAGTCTTCTAGTGGAATCCTTCCTTAATTGGAAGAAGGGGAGACGTAGAAGGATTACACCACCTTCGAACTTCTAGAAACATATTCTGTCTTTTATCATTCCGCACTAAGTTACACTCTCAAAGCCATCAAGCCGTTCTTACTAGTCTAGAACAGATCGTTCCGCACTGTTATATCCATTAGTCTGTTTTGCTGAGAAGTTGATTAAGAATTAGATTTCACTCACTAACCCGAGAGAAATCAAAAAGGATTAATTTTAAAGGAGTGTTCATTCACCTCACTCTAAACACTCCGGACCGATCCTAACAGTTTCTATACTAATCGTTTCATTAATTGAAAAATAAAATTAACAAATTAAATAAAATAATTTTATTTAATTTTCAGTTAGTTGGTAGAATTACTATTTTAGCTTTTAGTCCTCATATTAATCGAAAGTAAAATTAATAAATTAAATGAAACATTTTTATTTAATTTCAATTAATTAAATTTTCATTTACTTGATAAAATCACTATTTTATCTTTTAATCATAATGATAATGAAAAATAAAATTAACAAATTAAATGAAATATTTTTCATTCAATTTTCGATTAATTAAATTTTCAACTAATTGTAAAATCTCCATTTTACATTTAATAAATTAAAAACACATTTTTAAATAATTAAATTTATGATTTATTGTTTCAAAAATAATTTCTCGACAAAACATCTAAAATGATCTAAAATAATTTATGGACTCCAAAAAATTTGGACCCAAAAGTTATATTATTTTAAAAAAACTTTTTTTTTTAGAACATGAAATTGGCCCAAAAATTGTAATAATTCGAAATTAGGCCCAACCAACAAACCCTAGGAACTATTCATCTTCTTCCCCAAATGAAGGTTAGGGTTTCTGGCTAGGGCTGCCACCGCCGCCATCCGCCTCGTCGGATCCACCGCACGCCTCGGTCCTTCGTACGACAACAGTTACCGTGTGGGTTTGGGTCGCGCGTGCAGGGATAGAATCGCGACTTGTTAGAAGCTGGTTGAAATCGTGCGCACAATAGGAAGCCAGGTTGCAGAATTTCATCTGCAACAACGATGCAGCAGCATCCCGAATTTGCACAGATCCTTGAGCAAATCCACGCCGCGTTACATTTCCGTTCACGCAACTATTGCGCAGATTCAGAAAACGGGACATTCGTCCTTGCATCTTTTTGCTCTCTAGTGATTCTGCGATTTCTCACACAGCTATTTGGCACAGATTGTGCGCACCGCCCGCCACGAAGGTGACGACTGGATGTGGGAAACATTTTCCGACATGGCCGATTTTGGGTCTCGATTCTATTTCTACATTTTTCCGGATCCTCTGAAAATCGAATACGATTAATATAGATTTGAAACAATCTAATAAAATTAATTATTAAATATATGAATCAAAGCACAACCTTGCTCTGATACCACTGTTAGGTTTCAGTCACCCTGGTGTCAGATCCAAACGTAGCGAAAAAAAACATAAATAGATCTAGACCCGGGGACGGTCGATCGCGTCTGATTCATATATATCATGCATCTATCAAAATATAATGCAAGAAAAAGAATTACCTTTCATCGATGTAAATCTGATGGCGGTGACCATCGAGTCCAATCAATCTGGCCAGATCTAAAATACCAGCACCAGTGCTAATATGGTGTCGGCGTTTCTATGAGAAATAGTGTATTGTGTGGAATTATTGAGAGTCTCTTAACGCTTAGAGATAATTGACATATTTATAGTTGTAAGGTTAATCAATTGGGCTAAGGTTTATAAAAGCCCATCAGACTAACGTTTAGTTTGATGGATATTTATGCTAACATCTATTACCCATTTCATTTCATGCCAATCATAGGAATTTTATTCTAATGCCAACATATCAATCATGGCCGTACGGTCTCCCATTTTGCCACTGATATATATATATATATATATATATATATATATATATATATATATATATATATATATATGTTCTGATTCTGATTATGTTTGATCCTATTTCGTTCAAGAATGGAGATTGAATTATAATTCGTTAACTCCAATTTCAGAAAAAACTATTTTTAAATAGATGTATTGTATTATATGAATACTGTGTCGGGGTCACTAATGAGGCACCGGTGGATCAGTGGATGCGTGGTTACTAGTTTGGATTATTGTTGGTGATGGGTTTTGGGCTTTGTCAAATATCCCACATTGGTGAGATATGACTTTTTGGGGCAAAGCTTTGGGTATAAAAGAAGGCTTTGGGCCTTTGGTTTCAGTGCATCAGTCAATAGTTTGTCTAGCAACTTTTGGCTTTAGATATATTTCTCTCTTGTTTTAGAATCTAGTAAAAGTCTTAGTATGCTCTGTGGTTGCAGCTGTGGCTGAGCTTCCACATCAGAAAAGATTTTACTAGATGTCTTTCTTATAAGGGGAGGGGTGTGAGTTATAAAGTGTGGCTAGTGGGAAAAGCTTTGTGGGTGTGTTTGGGGTGAGAAGAGAAATTATGTGGTTGTAATAATTTTCCATATAGTGTATTTTCTTTTCTGCTCCTGGTGGTTTTTCTCCTGATTTTGGGAGTTTTTCACGTTAAATCCTTGTGTTATTATTTCTCATTTTGCTTGCTTTCCCACTAAAAGGTGCATCCCGGGGGTGAATTTGGAGGGTCAAATTCCCAACAAGTGGTATCAGAGCCTGGGTCCTTTTGCGGCGGTAGAGCTTTGGTGTGGTAGGCGAATACGTAGTGACTAAGGAGGTTCTGTCTAGGAAAATTGGTATTTAAGTGGGACCAGTGTGACCCCACCAATTTACCTGGGAACCTTGAAGTTCTGTATAGGAAAGATCGAGATCCTCTCTTTTCTGGGAGCTTACTTAGTGTGTACTATTCAGGTCTACGGTAAAATTCATCAAAGTATCAGAAGATGTCGGGAAGCAGAGTTTCAAATGCAGTCAGATTTGATGTGGAGAAATTTGATGGGAAAATCAACTTTGGCTTGTGGCAAGTGCAAGTCAGGGATGTGTTGATTCAGTCTGGTTTACACAAGGCGTTGAAGGACAGAGTATTCCCTGAAAGCAGCAGTGATACTAGTTCGACTGGCGGAACGACTAGTGCAACAGGTAAAGCTGGAATGAGCAATGAAGATTGGGAGGATCTGGATTTGAGAGCAGCAAGTGCTATCCGTCTGTCCTGGCCAAGAATGTTCTTGCAAATGTGCATGGAATGTCTACGGCGAAGGAACTCTGGGAAAAACTGGAAGAGTTGTATCAGACAAAGGGCGTCTCAAATCGGGTGTATCTCAAAGAGCAGTTTCATACATTGCGAATGAATGAAGGTACTACTATTTCAGATCATTTAAGCGTTCTCAATGGCATTGTTTCAGAACTGGAATCCATTGGAGTTGAATTGATGATGAGGATCAGGCCTTGAGACTCATTTGGTCTCTTGCACGTTCGTATGAGCACATGAAACCGATACTGATTCATGAAAGGAGAAAATCATTTTCTCAGAGGTTACTGGTAAGCTTCTTTCTGAAGAGAGGAGACTTGGCGGGAGTAACGGTTCACATGAAAGTTTTGCAATGGTGGCTCATAATTGGAAGAAGAAGAATTCTATGAAGAAATCCTGTTGGGGGTGTGGACAACCTGGTCATATAAAGAAAAATTGTCCAAGAGCTGGAGCGGGTTCGGCAAATTGCTCTGTATCAGCAAGTGGAGATGTTGATAATGAAGCTAACATTGTCTCCTCTTTTGATGTCCTATGAAAAAGGACATGTACATCCTTATGGCATGCCGTTGTCCCCAAGTTGCCATGAAAAAGGATGTAAAATGTTAGCGGGTCTACAGTTTTGCACACGGGCATTGGTTTGGCATTGATGCAGGGTGTGTGGTGGAAATTCATGTCGATGACTGATTAACTTCCAGGAGAGCCAAAAAGTGGGAGTTGCACCATAATTTTTCAGCAAGGTTATTTTTTCGACATGGGCCGAATTGAAATGCTTGGAATGATTTATTCTGAGTGGGGTATGCTTTTATGGTGGAGCATGGTAATTCTCTACATTGAGAATTATGACTGTCTTTGCAGTGTTAGTAGCGAAAGCTATGAAGATCTTCACCGAGGTGGAGCGTTGTGGGACGACAAAGCCCAAGGTGGAGATTGATGGGTTTTGGGCTTTGTCAAATATCCCACATTGGTGGGATATGACTTTTTGGGGCAAAGCTTTGGGTATAAAAGAAGGCTTGGGGCATTTGGTTTCAGTGCACCAGTCAATAGTTTGTCTAGCAACTTTTGGCTTTAGATATATTTCTCTCTTGTTTTAGAATCTAGTAAAAGTCTTAGTATGCTCTGTGGTTGCAGCTGTGGCTGAGCTTCCACATCAGAAAAGATTTTACTAGATGTATTTCTTATAAGGGGAGGGGTGTGAGTTATAAAGTGTGGCTAGTGGGAAAAGCTTTGTGGGTGTGTTTGGGGTGAGAAGAGAAATTATGTGGTTGTAATAATTTTCCATATAGTGTATTTTCTTTTCTGGTCCTGGTGGTTTTTCTCCTGATTTTGGGAGTTTTCCACGTTAAATCCTTGTGTTGTTATTATTTCTCATTTTGCTTGCTTTCCCATTAAAAGGTGCATCCCGGGGGATGAATTTGGAGGGTCAAATTCCCAACAGTTGGATTACTTTTACTGTAATGATTTCGATAGTAAAATATTTATGTATTATATGTATATGTTGTTGGCGAAATTTTTCTATATATCGTGCATACCTATATATTAACAAATATTCAGACCTATACATATATATAATACATTGATATATGTGTTGCTATTGGTGCCTCGGGGGCCAATAAGATGGATCGGTAGATGGGAGGTTACTGGTTTGGACAAATGTTGGGTAAACAGTTGAGGTGCAATTTTACAATTATTAATACCTTCTAGCATTTTTGTTAATTGTTAATTATTGCGGCACGTTTAGGACATGTTCCATGTCAATCTTGAGTTGCATCCCCTAAATAATATAAATTTTTTTTTTTGTTGTTAATAGGATGTACAAAAACTAGGATGTACAAAAAATACAAGTCAACGCCATAATTGTTACCCGTGTTATCAATGGTTAGTTTAATTTTTTTTTTTTTTGAGAAATGGGTTAGTTTAATATTTGATCACGGTAAAATATTTTCTTTGGTTTTGACCTACCTTGGCTTTTTTTATTTTATTTTAATCCATGACCTTTTTGACAAAAAACATATTATGCTTACTACAATGTTCAAAATTGAAGATTTCATATATAGGCATATGGCTTACACATAAGATAGTATTTAAAAAACCAACACGGTCAAAATAATGGATAGGTACGGTAACTCGGGTGAAACTGGCCACCAAATATCAAATATAGAACTAGTGGCAAGTTATATATATATATAAATAGTATCGATAATAGACAGTTTAATCACTTGTGTTTTACAAAACATATCATACTTGGAAAGTATATTTTGCACATATTCATAAACTACAGTAGGTAATCAGCCTATTTTCACAAGCTACAGGGGGTATGCATATTTTCAAATCACATTAGAGTAAACTGCCAGTTTTCAAGATACAGTAGGGTAAACTGCCTATTTGGTGTCATCAATCTAGTTAAAAAATTATAAGGAGGTCCATTACCAATAACTCTCAAAATATATCGTGGGATCAGGGGCATACCAAAAAGGGAGCAGTAGAAAACTAGGTTCTAACTTGAAATAACCTTGGACTAGCCGGCTAGCCAGGTTTTGGGTCGGATACCCCATTTACACAATTATAAGATATCCATTTAAAGTACCATATTTTGTACATGTATATATCAAGATTTGCCAAAACATTAAATTTGTACAGATAATGTGTAAAATGTCTTTTAAATGCATACTTTGACAATTTTTTTTTTTTTTACAGGTCCGCTATTCCACAAAGGATGGTACCACTTTTTCTACCAATACAACCCGCACGCCCCAATTTGGGGCAATATTACATGGGGCCATGCAGTATCAAGGGACCTAATTCACTGGCTCCACCTACCCTTTGCAATGGTCCCTGATAAATCGTATGACATAAACGGAGTATGGACCGGGTCGGCCACTATCCTACCCGATGGTCAGATTCTAATCTTATATACCGGAGACACAGAGGACCTCATGCAAGTGCAGTGTCTCGCGTATCCAGCAAACTTATCGGATCCTCTACTTCATGAATGGGTCAAGGACCCAGCTAACCCGGTCCTTGTCCCTCCATCGGGAATCGGTTATAAGGACTTTAGGGATCCGACAACCGCCTGGCTTAGCCCGGATGGTGAAAAGTGGCGGATCACGATAGGGTCGATGAGGAACAAAACTGGTATCTCTATTGTTTATGAGACAACAGACTTCAGAAAGTATGAATTGTTGAGTGGTTATTTGCATGAAGTCCCGGGTATGGGTATGTGGGAGTGCATCGATTTTTACCCGATTTCAACTACAGAGACGAATGGGCTGGACACGTCAACTAACGGGCCGGGCGTGAAGCATGTACTGAAAGCTAGTTCGCAGGATGACCAGAATGATTATTATGCACTTGGAACCTACAATCCGATGAAGAACGAGTGGATACCGGATGACCCGGAATTGGATGTGGGTATCGGGTTAAGATACGATTATGGTAACTTGTATGCCTCAAAGACATTTTATGACCAAAATAAAGAGAGGAGAATTTTGTGGGGTTGGATTAGAGAAACTGATGCTGAAGATCTTGATATCTTGAAAGGATGGGCCTCTATTCAGGTAGCATTCATTTTGCGTTAAATTTTATTTTTTGACACACATTTAATCCAACTCGAATCATTTAATTTTTTGTTGCTTTAGTCTATTCCGAGGACCGTGTTATTTGACAAAAAGACAGGAATCAACGTACTTCAGTGGCCAGTTAAAGAGGTCGAAAGCTTGAGATCGGATAGTGTTGAGCTCAACGACGTTACACTGGGTCCGGAATCGATTACACCACTACAAATTGAGTCAGGATCCCAGGTTTGTACTTCATCCTATGATCAAGAAACAACGTTATTATATATATTCAAAAAACTATAGAATTTACTGAAAAACTGGTTTGGATACATTGCAGTTGGACATTGTTGCGTCATTTGAAATCGAGAATGGCACGTTACAAACAACGAATGGAGATGATATTAGCTATGACTGCCCCACAAGTGGCGGTGCTGCTAATCGGGGGGCGTTAGGACCATTCGGAATTGTGGTTCTTGGGGACGATAAGCTATTAGAACTAACACCTATCTATTTCTATGTTACCAAAAAGACTAATGGGAAGGTGGAGGCTCACTTTTGTGTTGATGAGTTGAGGTTAGTTTATCTGCTAAAGTTACAATTAATGAATGATTCGTGATTCGTTATGACATTTAATAACTAGAAACGTTGTGTTTAGATCATCTATTTCACGTGATGTTGATAAAATAGTCTACGGAAGCAAAGTGCCGTTTCTTGATGGTGAAAAATTTTCCTTGAGATCATTGGTACATACTCATTCTATACCTTAAATTTCTCCCTTTCGAGTAAAGAACTAATGAAAAAGTCGTCTTTAGGTCGATCACTCCATTGTGGAGAGTTTCGCGCAAGGAGGAAGAACAGTGATCACATCACGAGTATATCCTACGAAAGCAATCAATGGAGCAGCACGAGTTTTCTTGTTCAACAATGCTACCGCAGCAACTGTCACTGCATCAGTCAAGATATGGAAGATGAACTCCGCTAATATTCGTCCGTTCCCATCGGATCATCTTTGAAACGGGGCGGGTTTCGAAATGAAGAATTTTCGGAAGTTTATATTATATCCTTTTTATGTTAAAATGTTTACTTATCATGTCTTCAGTGCCTCCTTGAGTTTGCAGTAGTCAGTCAACCTTAGCCTGATTAAATTCATTGCCTAACTAGGCAACGTTTTTATTAAGATCCCCCGCCCGATGCATAGTCTGGAGGGATTTTTTTTTTACTATACATATTTTTGTTTGTAAATTACATGTTTAATCAGTTATTGTAATTATTAAAAAATTAATTTTTTTCCACAATTTCTATCATTTTATTTTAATTATTTATTTATTTAATAAAAACAATTATTGTGTGAAGCCGTACGCGATGCACTTTGGATCCATTTCAGCATATCTACTAATTTTAGGTGATTTTTTAAAAAATAATTCTAAAAACATAAACGGCAAGAATAAAATAAATTAATAAGGGTGTAATTTTCTGAAGCTCGGATGTTAGAGGAACTCAGTCGCATTAATTGAGAATTATTGAAGCACTTACCGAGCAATCATCTGTGAGGGTTCAATCATAATAATATGATTAATGATCACATAATGATAATTATACTGTAAATAATGAAAGATTAGTTTAAAATTTATCTATACATGACTCTAAAAATTTCGGCATGTTCTCATAGTACGAGGAACATATGATGTCATTTTTTTAAACAATAAAATTCAATTAGTGATCGATTAATCCGCAAGTGCACGATTGCCAAATTTTAGTATAGATAATAAGAAGCACAAGTGTCGAACCCACAGAGACTAACTACAAGTACCAAATAAGACGCTTTTAACTATATTTAACATACGATTATAAATTCAAAAACATACTAATTAATTAAACTACTATTAATGATCCAACCAAGCAAACCAAAGATGGCGAGAAAAATCCACTAGAGAATATTATCGAGACGTTGGTTCACCAATGTAATCCATATAACCATCGATTGAATGTCCAAATATCTCTAAGGTGACGAATTTTTTGAGATTATATAATATACTCTCTTGAGCTATACTAAACATAATACCAAATTGCAGTAAGTTGTCGTGTACTTATTTAACAATTCAATATTGCAGGAATCTTTGTGAAAACTTCTAACTTTCGATTACTAGATATCTATGGCTATCACACGTATATTTGATCTCATCTCTCGATCTCAATCTGAAATCCATGGTATAATTTACTCTTCATATTATAACATCATCTCTCGATCTCAATTATTATATCTAAAATCAATTCAATGGTGATCAATCCATAAAAGCATTAAAATCATAAATCATGCATAAAGGATATAGGAATTCAATCAAAAACCAATAATCATGACATAGTGTAAGGCCCCGATGATAATTAATCGGAACGATGATTAAGCAAACCCGGATAATTAAAAGTACAAACTTTGAATTAAGTTGTTCCGGATTACGATGAGTCAAATAACTAGTGGAACATGTTTTTAATGCTTGTGCATATGCATGATCACATGACACTTGGAGAGCACATGCCACTATTTAATTAATCTCCTAGCATGCAATTAACTCATGTTTAATACATGATTTTGGACCATTAATCTTGCAAGATAGTGATGTATTGACACACGAATTCCACAATACGTCAAATGATCAAAAATCATCCACCAAACATTAACAAATTTGGCCACCTCATTTAAATCCAAGAAATTTCTCTCTCATTCTTGTGAATTTGTGGATGCATGTTGCATGCAAATATAGATTTCCATAGATATTAAGGAGAGGAGCAAGAATGTGGGGTCTTCCCACCTTAACAGTGATTAATAGACATAAGAAGGACTAATCATGCATTAATAACATCCTAAGGTTCTGGTTGTTACATAAGCTATCAGAAATTACAGGCCAAAATAAAGGACTTCAAAAATAAATTCATTATACTTCCAAAAGAATGTTCATGTTTAGATTTATACTACTCCTAGAGTAGATACTAATCGAGACTTGATTCCTATACATTCCTAAGTTCCTCGTAGCTCACTGCCTCAACCCGACCCCTTAGTCCTTTAGTCCAAAAGCGTACCTACAGGGACAACACATCATAAGCATATACAATCTCATTTAACATCATAAAACATCATAGTAAATGCATGAAACATTGGTTAAGTAAATATGCTGGTTATTCATTAACTTCTTATCGTTGTCCCTGATTCATAATCATGCATATGGGCATCTTACCCTGTGGCATCTTACCACATTATAAACATCGCATGGCCTCTTACCATGTGGGGCATCTTACCCCGTGGCATCTTACCACAAATAGTATCGCATGGCCTCTTACCATGTGGGGCATCTTACCCCGTGGCATCTTACCACATATAACATCATAGACATCTTATAAACACCGTAAACATCTTATAAACATCATCATTTCATCATGTATACTCATGCAATAAAAGCATAGTCATAGTGTAAAGATGTATTTTACCGTCCGATGCCCGTACGTCTCTTACGTACCTTTTCAAAAGGAGGAGGAGTCAACAGACTTATCTCCTTGACTGTGCTGGTACCTGAGATGGCTCTACACAACCACATAATATAATATTAGGCACCGATACGAGAATCGAAATCAATTTACAAAAAGAAAGAACATAAAATTTTATAACACATGAACAGTGACTACCGATCGATCGGTCTCCCTTACCGATCGATCGCTAACTGTTCATCATTTTCTTTTTTTAGCTACGACATTTGCCGATCGATCGGTGTTCATCACCGATCGATCGGTCGTTCCCATTCATGCGAGATTTTCCAGAAATCTCGAACACCTCATTTCATACCCTTCAAACCACTTCATAACACACATATAATGTCTGAACAAGCATATCTGTGATATCCCCGAAATGATTATGTGGGTAATCATGCATTTAAGGGTGGTTAATTATGAACCTATATGTTTAAAGCGTTTGTATGTGGGATTAATTTATTTAATTTGATGATGTGGTTTAGGAAGCATGTTAGGTGTTTTTAATTGTTGTGTTGATGTGGTAGAATAATAAAATATCGAGGAGGGATATTTTTATACATCGTATGAAATACCGGGACACAATTAAACACCACAAACCACCCCACATGCAACCACCCAACCCCCACTTGCAGCCAAACCCACGCCCCTCCCCTATTTTCTGGGAAAGCAGATTGACTTATAGGCATGTTTGGACTTAGATATTTTGAGTCTTGCCTCTTCCAAAAGCTTCCTTCTTTTTCCCTTCATTTCTCTGCAACTTGGTCGAGTTCCAGGAGAAAAGTGATCGGGTTTCATGCTTCCTTTCATATAGAAAATCGAAGGGCAAAAGTGGTGAGGAGTCACATTTTTTCCCAGTTTTCAAGTTTCCTGGCATGCTTGTTCTTTGTAGCAGTTTGGCATGATAGTTTAGGGTATGATGTTATCTTGTTATGAATACCTTTTTGGGATGTTTGTGAAGCCTTTAGCATGTTTAGTTAAGAAACTTGCATGCTTTATGTGCTATATTTATGCTAGAGAAAAGGGCTCCTCGAACACCCGAGCAGAGAAGTACTCTGTTTTCCATGTTAGGAAGGGTTTTACCATGATGTTTCGAAGCATGCTAACTTAGGTTTTGGTTGAACCTTTGATGTGTTTTTATGTATGGTAACTTGTTGAAGGTACCAGTATATTTCCTTGAGCATGTTGCATGTGTTATGTGAAAGATTTAATCATGTGAAAGGTAGTGTTCGAAAATTCTGGGCAAGGTTCAAATGCCCTGTTTTCTGGAAATATATGTGCGAAGAGTACTTTTATGAAGGTGTTATCATGCATGATAAGCTTATATATTGGAGAAACTTTGATGTAAAAACATTCTTGGTAGTTTTGTGAAACCCATGGCATGTTTAGTTGAGCACGGTTTATGTTATATGTGTTAGTTTTGATAGCATGTAAAGAGGTGCTCAAGAATTCTGGAAATGAAAATGTGCCCTGTTTCCAGAAAAAGTTGATCCGGTACTTGTTTAAATGATCGATGTTTATGCATGTAGGTTTATGCTAAGGGTGTATATTTGGTTTGAATACACTCAGGGTAGTGTAGTTCAAATGCTAGCATGATGGTCTTGGTATGTATATTGTCCTACATGTTAGATTTAAGGGTATGATTATCGGTGTTAAGCAATTCTGGAAAATCGCCGAAGGAACAAGGTTGGCGATCGATCGCCAAGGAGGCAGGATCGATCGCGACGTTCCAGTAAGTTTTGGCGATCGATCGCCAATATAGTGGCGATCGATCGCGGATTGAATTTTTCTGGTATGCGAGGCAGTAGCATCTCGCGATCGATCGGGGCTCATGGGCGATCGATCGCGAGATGATATTAAAGGATTTGTTTGGTTTTTTATTTGGTTTTGCTTCCGGATTATTATGAGGTGCCTAATATTGTGTTGTGTGGCTATGTAGAACCATCCCAGGTGCCAGCACAACCGAGGAGATAAAGTCGATTGACTCCTCTATCTTTTGAAAGGTACGTAAGCGACGTACGAGCATCCCAACGGTAACATGTACTTTATGTTTGTCTTTATGACACATGATGAATGCAATGTGGTGCATTAAGATTATGATACATGTTTTTATGCATTGTTTTTGCATATGTATGTTGTGAAATATAAGAGGTGTATTTCACGAGTCCAAGTTATCTTAGTAAGGATTTTAATGGCTTACGCTAAAGTCCATTGGAAGCGATGAAGAATTCCGCTTACATGGAGTAGCAACGCTAAAGTCCATTGGAAGCGATGAAGAATTCCGCTTACATGGAGTAGCAACGCTAAAGTCCATTGGAAGCGATGAAGAATTCCGCTTACATGGAGTAGCAAGAAGCATTAAAATGTACTAATGATAAGGGCTCAGGATGAAATAAGGATTTAAGGGAAAAGGAATGTCATGACATTGCATATCCATACATTCATATAATGTGTTTCTATTATGAATTATGGTACAGGGACAACCAATGGGCGATATAAATGCTGGAAATACAGGAAGGACTTGTGTTTAAGATTTGCATTTATGCCTTACTTTCATATTATGTTAAATATGAATTGTGTTATGCTCATGTGTTGGGGGTTGTCTTTGTAGGTGCTTTTGTTGACGAGAACCAGGGCCGGGGTTGATATGCTGAGCTGTAAGGAGTGCTACAGGATTAGCATGTTAGAGTTTTTGTATAGCTTCTACTGAGTAGAGTAAGACTATGATGTAGTACCTTAGTAGGAAGTATGTCTTTCCTTTTTGGAACTTTTTGGTACTGTAATATCTAAAGCTCAGGTTAATCAACACGGCACTTTACTCTGATATAATCACATGTATGTTTAGTTCTCTAAATTGCACCTTAATATCTTGATGTGATAACGGGGTCTCACATTTAGTGGTATCAGAGCCAGGTTAGATAACCAGGGAAGAGTGAAGGGTAGCCTTTAGAGACAAGTTGGCTAGGTATTCATTTAGGCATGCTTATGCATGTGATGCATATGGTTGTATACGTGTTATACTAACATGCTTTGAATATTTTACTCTTGTTATCTAACGGCTTATATTATGAACTGCTTTTGGTATTGTTGTTAACTATTGTGTTGAAAGCATGGCGGACCTCAATGAAGAGGTAGGAGATATGGACAGTAGACATGCCAGTATTGCTCAGCCGAACCCCTTACCACCACCTGCTGTGGGCGTGGAGCCCAGTGTACAGATATTACTGCCAGGGGAGCTCAGTTTGAAGCAGTTTCTGAGTTTCCATCCGCCCATGTTTGAGGGGACTGAGTCTGGTGAAGTAGCTGAGGAGTGGTTGGAACGTATAGAGCAGATACTTGTGACTGCACCTTGTGCACTCACGGCATGGCTGAGGTTAGCAGAGTTTCAGCTGGCTAAGAAGCCTGCTATGTGGTGGAAGACCACCGTGATGGAGCTGAGAGCTCTAGGTATGGCAGTTGACTGGACTGTATTCCGGACCCGGTTCCTTAACCGGTATTTCTCTGCAGCTGCCAGACAATTGAAGGAAGATGAGTTCAACAGTTTGAAGCAGGGTAGCATGTCCGTAGCAGACTACGCTATGCAGTATTCCTCACTGCTGAGGTATGTACCTCATATTGCTGTCAGCAGCCATGCCAAGATGAGGAACTTTCTGAAAGGTCTGAGGCCGGAGCAATTCGATAGGGTTATCTCTAACAACCCCAGCTCGTTTGACGACGCCCTGACACGGGCAGAGTTGGCAGAGATTGCCGTAGACGCATACAAGGATGCTGTACCCCCTTTTGTACCATCACAGAGGCCTACTACTAATAGTCTGAAGCCACGAGGGGATCAGTTTAAGGCTCGTGGGGCCTCATCATCCTCCAGGTTTAGTGGGAAGAAGTCTCATGGACAGAAACAGAACACCCGGGGGCATCCACAAGGAAACAGGACAGAGGTAACCAGGTGTACCAACTGCGGAGGATGGCATTTGTTACGTGACTGTCGAGGTTGCTATATTTGTGGCAAGATGGGCCACATAGCTCGGGGTTGCCCCAATCGGGCAGTTCAGACGGATTCAGGGCCGAATAGGCCAAGGTTTGATGCTGGGAGGGCACCACAGAGGCAGCAGTTTGCACCACGACCCCTGGGAGGTCAGACGACAGGACCGCCGCAGGGACAGGTGTATGCACTGACCAGGGAGCAGGCCGAGGCAGCCCCAGAGGAGGTCATTGCTGGTACGTGTCATTTACTTACGTACCCTGCACTTATATTGATAGATACAGGTGCTTCCCATTCCTTTGTATCTACTGCCTTTGTGGAAGGACATCATTTGTGCTCGTCTCTGTTACCCACGCCTCTCATGGTCTCGACACCCACGGGGAAGCATGTGATTGTGGATCGACAGTTATCAGATTGCCTCATTTATTTTGAGGGCAATGATCTGAGGGCCGATTTGATTCAGTTAGAGATGGCAGACTTTGACTGCATTATCGGCATTGATGTGTTGAGCAGATACCGAGCTATGGTAGATTGCCAAAAGAGGATGGTTCGTTTTCTGTCTGATCAGGGGTTCCAGTGGACTTTTTATGGGGACGGCTCCCGTCCAAAGATACCAGTAATCTCGGCGGTTAAGATGTCGCGGTTATTGGAACGTGGCCATACTGGGTACCTTATTTATGCTATGGATGCTTCAGAGGAGAAGGAAGTGAGAGCTGAGGACATTCCAGTTGTGGCGGAGTTCAGTGATGTGTTTCCAGATGAGATTCCGGGATTTCCGCCAGTCAGGGATGTGGAGTTTGCTATTGAGCTGCTGCCAGGGACATCAGCCATTTCTCGTGCCCCATACAGGATGGCACCGGCAGAGCTGAGGGAGCTGAAGGTACAGTTACAGGAGCTCCTCGACAAGGGATACATCCGCCCTAGTGTATCGCCTTGGGGTGCGCCAGTCTTGTTTGTGAAAAAGAAGGATGGATCAATGCGTCTGTGCATTGACTACAGGCAACTGAACAAGGCTACAGTGAAGAACAGATATCCGCTTCCGAGGATTGATGATCTGTTCGACCAGCTTCAGGGTACGGAGGTGTACTCCAAGATAGATTTGAGGTCAGGCTATCACCAGGTACGGGTTAGAGCTGGTGATGTCCAAAAGACGGCTTTTAGAACTCGGTATGGACACTATGAGTTCTTGGTGATGCCGTTCGGTGTAACAAATGCACCTGCAGTCTTTATGAGCCTGATGAACAGAGTATTTCAGGAGTACCTCGATCAGTTTGTGATCGTGTTTATTGATGACATCCTAGTCTATTCGAGGAATGAGGAGGATCATGCCGATCATCTGAGGACAGTACTCCAGATCCTCAGAGATCATCAGTTATACGCCAAACTCAGCAAGTGTGAGTTTTGGCTGAACAGTGTTGCATTTTTGGGCCATATCATATCACGAGAGGGGATATCAGTAGACCCGAGGAAGATAGAGGCAGTTATGGATTGGTCTACCCCTACTTCAGTCAGTGAGATTCGAAGTTTTCTTGGTCTGGCTGGCTATTATCGACGTTTCGTCGAGGGTTTCTCAAAGATCGCCAAGCCACTTACACAGCTGACTCAGAAGGGAGTCCCATTTTGTTGGTCAGAGGCTTGTGAGCAGAGCTTCCGGGAATTAAAGCACAGACTGACTACTGCGCCAGTTCTAGTGATACCCAAGGAGAACAAAGGATTTGTTCTTTATACCGATGCATCTCTACAGGGATTAGGGTGCGTGCTGATGCAGGACAGACATGTAGTGGCTTACGCTTCGAGACAGTTGAAGCCACATGAGACGAGGTATCCAGTCCATGATCTGGAGTTGGCAGCTATAGTGTTCGCCTTGAAGATATGACGACACTACTTATACGGTACCTCATTTACCATCTTCACTGATCACAAGAGCCTGAAATTCTTGTTTACACAGGCTGAGCTGAACATGAGGCAGAGGAGATGGATGGACCTGCTGAAGGACTACGATTGTGAAATCGAATATCACCCGGGAAAAGCAAATTTGACAGCCGACGCTTTGAGTCGGAAGGTGAGGAGCACAGCAGAGGATGCTATGTCTCTGTCAGCTATGTTTGGCTCCTACTGCCATTTGGGATTCGATTATGATGTATCTTCTTCACCAGTACAGGTTTTGACCTTGCTAGCTGAGCCTGTTATATTTGATCACATCAGGAAGGCTCAGGGGACCGATGTAGAGGTTCAGAGATGGATGTTAGTGGTTCATTCAGGACAGCCATCGAGATTCAGAGTGGCTGATGACGGTTCTCTGAGGCTCGGCGACAGATGGGTGGTTCCAGATACAACCGAGTTACGCCAAGGTATATTACAGCGAGCTCATTGCAGCAGGATGAGTATCCATCCAGGTGGGAAAAAGATGTATAAGGATCTACGCAGCCAGTTCTGGTGGAGGCGTATGAAACAGGATGTCACCTCTTTTGTCAAGCGTTGTTTGATTTGTCAGCAAGTGAAAGCTGAGAGACAAAGGCCTGGAGGTGAACTAAGAAGTTTAGAAGTACCCGAGTGGAAGTGGCAGCACGTATCTATGGATTTCGTGACCCACTTGCCGAGGACTGTTTCGGGTTTTGATGCCATCTGGGTAGTCGTGGACAGGTTGACTAAGAGTGCTCATTTCATTCCCTACTGTATGACCTTCACACACTAAAGAATGGCGCAGTTATATGTCAAAGATGTGGTGAGACTGCACGGGATCCCTGTTTCGATTGTGTCAGATCGAGATCCGCGGTTTACATCTCACTTTTGGGAGGGTCTGCAGACAGCTCTAGGTACAGAGTTGAGGTTGAGCACAGCCTATCATCCCCAGACGGACGGACAGACCGAGCGTACGATACAGACGCTCGAAGACATGTTGAGGGCTTGTGTGCTGGAGTTTGACACTTCATGGCAGGACTCGATAGCCTTGGTGGAATTTTCTTACAACAACAGCTACCAGGCAAGTATTCAGATGGCTCCTTTCGAGGCCCTCTATGGTAGGCGTTGTAGGTCACCCTTGTGTTGGGATGACATGGACCGTAAGTCGGTTGGAGGACCTGAGTTGATTCAGGAAATGGAAGAGAAAGTTAAGGTTATCAGAACAAAGATGAAGGCAGCTCAGGATAGACAGGCAGCATATGCCAATCAGCGGCGTAGACCGTTGGAGTTTCAGTTAGGCGACAGAGTGTTTTTAAAGATCTCACCCTTCAGAGGCGTAGTACGGTTTGGGATGCGAGGGAAATTATCCCCGAGGTACGTAGGGCCGTATGAGATCTTACAGCGTATTGGTACTCTGGCATACCGGTTGGCTTTACCGCCCTCTCTGTCTGGCATACACGACGTTTTTCATGTGTCTATGCTGAGGAAGTATGAGCCAGATCCCTCACATGTGTTGCAGCCTTCAGAGGTTCAGATTGAGTCCGATGTTTCTTATGTGGAGCGGCCTATCAGGATTTTGGATAGAGCAGACCGCAGACTTCGGAACAAGGTTATTCCTATGATCAAGGTACAGTGGGATCGTAGGGGTGTCGAGGAGGCCACGTGGGAGACAGAGCGACACATGGTGCAGCACTATCCAGAGTTATTTTCTGGTATGCGTTTATTTACTGTTTTATTTCTGGTTAGTAGCATGTTTGATTTCGGGACGAAATCCTATAAGTAGGGGAGTATTGTGATATCCCCGAAATGATTATGTGGGTAATCATGCATTTAAGGGTGGTTAATTATGAACCTATATGTTTAAAGCGTTTGTATGTGGGATTAATTTATTTAATTTGATGATGTGGTTTAGGAAGCATGTTAGGTGTTTTTAATTGTTGTGTTGATGTGGTAGAATAATAAAATATCGAGGAGGGATATTTTTATACATCGTATGAAATACCGGGACACAATTAAACACCACAAACCACCCCACATGCAACCACCCAACCCCCACTTGCAGCCAAACCCACGCCCCTCCCCTGTTTTCTGGGAAAGCAGATTGACTTATAGGCATGTTTGGACTTAGATATTTTGAGTCTTGCCTCTTCCAAAAGCTTCCTTCTTTTTCCCTTCATTTCTCTGCAACTTGGTCGAGTTCCAGGAGAAAAGTGATCGGGTTTCATGCTTCCTTTCATATAGAAAATCGAAGGGCAAAAGTGGTGAGGAGTCACATTTTTTCCCAGTTTTCAAGTTTCCTGGCATGCTTGTTCTTTGTAGCAGTTTTGGCATGATAGTTTAGGGTATGATGTTATCTTGTTATGAATACCTTTTTGGGATGTTTGTGAAGCCTTTAGCATGTTTAGTTAAGAAACTTGCATGCTTTATGTGCTATATTTATGCTAGAGAAAAGGGCTCCTCGAACACCCGAGCAGAGAAGTACTCTGTTTTCCATGTTAGGAAGGGTTTTACCATGATGTTTCGAAGCATGCTAACTTAGGTTTTGGTTGAACCTTTGATGTGTTTTTATGTATGGTAACTTGTTGAAGGTACCAGTATATTTCCTTGAGCATGTTGCATGTGTTATGTGAAAGATTTAATCATGTGAAAGCTAGTGTTCGAAAATTCTGGGCAAGGTTCAAATGCCCTGTTTTCTGGAAATATATGTGCGAAGAGTACTTTTATGAAGGTGTTATCATGCATGATAAGCTTATATATTGGAGAAACTTTGATGTAAAAACATTCTTGGTAGTTTTGTGAAACCCATGGCATGTTTAGTTGAGCACGGTTTATGTTATATGTGTTAGTTTTGATAGCATGTAAAGAGGTGCTCAAGAATTCTGGAAATGAAAATGTGCCCTGTTTCCAGAAAAAGTTGATCCGGTACTTGTTTAAATGATCGATGTTTATGCATGTAGGTTTATGCTAAGGGTGTATATTTGGTTTGAATACACTCAGGGTAGTGTAGTTCAAATGCTAGCATGATGGTCTTGGTATGTATATTGTCCTACATGTTAGATTTAAGGGTATGATTATCGGTGTTAAGCAATTCTGGAAAATCGCCGAAGGAACAAGGTTGGCGATCGATCGCCAAGGAGGCAGGATCGATCGCGACGTTCCAGTAAGTTTTGGCGATCGATCGCCAATATAGTGGCGATCGATCGCGGATTGAATTTTTCTGGTATGCGAGGCAGTAGCATCTCGCGATCGATCGGGGCTCATGGGCGATCGATCGCGAGATGATATTAAAGGATTTGTTTGGTTTTTTATTTGGTTTTGCTTCCGGATTATTATGAGGTGCCTAATATTGTGTTGTGTGGCTATGTAGAACCATCCCAGGTGCCAGCACAACCGAGGAGATAAAGTCGATTGACTCCTCTATCTTTTGAAAGGTACGTAAGCGACGTACGGGCATCCCAACGGTAACATGTACTTTATGTTTGTCTTTATGACACATGATGAATGCAATGTGGTGCATTAAGATTATGATACATGTTTTTATGCATTGTTTTTGCATATGTATGTTGTGAAATATAAGAGGTGTATTTCACGAGTCCAAGTTATCTTAGTAAGGATTTTAATGGCTTACGCTAAAGTCCATTGGAAGCGATGAAGAATTCCGCTTACATGGAGTAGCAACGCTAAAGTCCATTGGAAGCGATGAAGAATTCCGCTTACATGGAGTAGCAACGCTAAAGTCCATTGGAAGCGATGAAGAATTCCGCTTACATGGAGTAGCAAGAAGCATTAAAATGTACTAATGATAAGGGCTCAGGATGAAATAAGGATTTAAGGGAAAAGGAATGTCATGACATTGCATATCCATACATTCATATAATGTGTTTCTATTATGAATTATGGTACAGGGACAACCAATGGGCGATATAAATGCTGGAAATACAGGAAGGACTTGTGTTTAAGATTTGCATTTATGCCTTACTTTCATATTATGTTAAATATGAATTGTGTTATGCTCATGTGTTGGGGGTTGTCTTTGTAGGTGCTTTTGTTGACGAGAACCAGGGCCGGGGTTGATATGCTGAGCTGTAAGGAGTGCTACAGGATTAGCATGTTAGAGTTTTTGTATAGCTTCTACTGAGTAGAGTAAGACTATGATGTAGTACCTTAGTAGGAAGTATGTCTTTCCTTTTTGGAACTTTTTGGTACTGTAATCTCTAAAGCTCAGGTTAATCAACACGGCACTTTACTCTGATATAATCACATGTATGTTTAGTTCTCTAAATTGCACCTTAATATCTTGATGTGATAACGGGGTCTCACAATATCAATAGCTTCATCATACTTTCATGAATGTATTAAAAGTAAAGTTCCACTCATAACTTAAATTGATAAAACTACCCCTTTTTATCAGTACCCAATCAACTTTTTCAGAAAAACAGGGCATAATTACACAACCCAGAATTCTTGAACATACATCTTTATAGCAATGAAACTACCACATAGCCCATAGTTCATGCTTAAACAAATATGTTGGCATGTTCACCAAACTTCCGTGTATGTATTCACGTCAAAGGTTTACCCATAACCTAAGCTAGCATGCTTCAAATCTTCATAATAAAAGCCCTACTCAACATAGAAACAGGGCACTTCCTTGCCCAGATTTTCGAGCACCACTTTTCATAACAAGAAACCTAGCATATAAAACATGCAACATGCTCAAACAAATATGCTAGGGGCTTCATAAAACTTCTATATAAGCATTTAAACTCAAGGTTTAACAAAACTCAAGTTAGCATGCAACATAATCATCACAACAAAACAAACTTAACCCAGAAATTCACCCAAGCAAAATATGGTTCCTCACCCTCTTTTGCTCCAATATTTGGCAAAGTTCCAAGCCTTGAAATGGCTGATCTCCTCCTCCTTCTTGGCTACTGAATGTTGGACGAAAATTTGGGAGAAAAGCTGGGGGAGAAGGAGTGATGGGCATTGAATGATTGGAAGGCAAGTGGAGGTATGGGCAGCAGCAGCTTGCTGGAATGGGTATGGGTTGAGGGGGGTGGTGTGGGTTGGGGTGCCATGTGGTGTTTAATTGTGACCCGGTATTTAGTACGATGTATTAAAATATCCTCACTCGATATTTTATATCTTCATTTGACTAATACAACTCTTTAAAATACCCAACATGCCCCCCAAATCATATCATTACATCATAAGTATTATCCCCCAAATTAAATGTACCACAACCCTTAAACACATTATAAATCATCATCGTAGCACATAATCATATAACATTTCGGGGGTATTACATTACTCCCCTACTTATAAGATTTCATCCTCGAAATCCACATGCATCATCATAACGGAACTAAACATAAAAACATACCAGAGAATAGTTCCGGATAGTGCTGCACCATATGCCGTTCTGTCTCCCATGTAGCCTCCTCGACACCCCGACGATCCCACTGAACTTTGACCATCGGTATAACTTTGCTTCGTAGTCTGCGATCCTCTCGATCCAGAATTCTGATTGGTCGTTCTACGTAGGACACATCTGAGTCTAACTGAACTTTTGTAGGCTGTAAGACATGAGACGGGTCTGGCTCATACTTCCGTAACATAGAGACATGAAAAACATCGTGTATGCCAGACAAGGATGGCGGTAGAGCCAAACGATATGCCAATGTACCGACACGCTGTAAAACTTCATATGGCCCAACATACCTCGGAGATAACTTTCCCCGCATCCCAAAACGAACCACACCCCTGAAGGGTGAGATCTTTAAGAAGACCCTGTCTCCTAACTGGAATTCTAGCGGTCGTCGCCGCTTATTGGCATAGGCCGCTTGCCTATCCTGGGCCGCTTTCATCTTCTGGCGTATCAACTTTATCTTACCTTCCATATCCTTGATCATATCCTGTGATGCCCCGAAATTAATTAATTGCGATTAAGGCATTAATTGTGTTTATAAGATGAATCATGTGGTAATTGATTTATGTGATGGGTAATAAGATGTTAACATGATTTAATTGTGTTGATTACTAAATATGAGAAAGATGTGAATTTAGAGGAAGTATATTGCATTTTACTAAATGCTTGTAAAATGCATGAAGAAGTATTTTATGAATCATGTTAAGTTTGGGGTGTGATTTTAAATTAATCCCCAACCCCTTCTTTTTAACCCTTCACCCATCATTTTAACCCCATTTCACCTTTACTCTTTTAAAACCCCCCAACTCATCCTCAACCCTAAACCACTCCACATTTTCGAAACCCTTCTAAGGAGGAAGGAGGAAACTCCACAAAACTTGTGTTTGTGTGATCTTTGTTAAGATTTGGAGTCTTCAAGAGGTATGGAACCCTTCCTTAAATTTTTATGATGTTTGGTTTTGAAATGGGATGATTTTGAAGTGTTTTAGGTGGGTTTGTTTTGGGTGTATGTTGCAAGTGGTTGGGGTATGGTTTTATGAGTTTTTGTGGTGATAAGTTGTTGGGATGTATTTGGTTTAAGATGTATTGGGTTATTTGGTAGTGTTGTACCAAAAAAAATGGAGTTTGCTCGAAAAATCGCAGCGACCGATCGATCGGTAGCAGGGCAACGATCGATCGGTGCATGTGCGAAGCGAGGGGTGAAATTCCTTCACTTACCGATCGATCGGTGAAAGCTACCGATCGATCGGTGGGGATGACTAACGATCGATCGGTGTCTTGGACCGATCGATCGGTGAAAGGCCGTAGCTTAAATTTTAAATATGAACAGTTACCGATCGATCGGTAAGGGTGACCGATCGATCGGTAAAGCGATTTTGCTGAAGGTTATTTTCTTGGCTTAAATGATGGAATTTTTGGTATTAGGATATTGTTTGGCTTCTAATATCAATTTGTATGGTTATGTAGAACCATCCCAAGTACCCACAACCTCAAGGAGTTAAAGTTCTGCAATTTCTCCTTCTTTTGGAATTAAGGTACGTAAGAAACGTACGAGCATTGGACGGTAAACCATACTCCTACATTTAACGATGATGCTTATGATGATGATGTTTATGATGATGTTTACGATGATGATGTTTATGATGATGTTTACGATGATGATGTTTATGATGATGTTTACGATGATGACATTTATGATGATGTTTATGATGACGATGTTTATGATGATGATTATGATGATGTTTACGATGATGATGTTTATGATGACGATGTTTATGATGATGATTATGATGATGTTTACGATGATGATGTTTATGATGACGTTTATGATGATGATGTTTATGATAAGTAAGTTTATGATAAGGTCATACGACGTATATGATTGGGTAAGACGCCTATGTGGTAAGATGCCACCCAATGTATGTGAGTGGGTAAGATGCCCACGTGGTAAGATGCCACACAATGTTATGATATGGCAAGACGCCATATGATTGGGTAAGATGCCCATGTGGTAAGATGCCACACGACGGTTATGTTATGGTAAGATGCCATACAATGGGGTAAGATGCCCTTATACATGAATAAGAATCAGGGATAACAAAAGAAGTTGAAGAACGACCAATAACTTTTACTTAACTAAGATGTTATGCATTACTGTACGTCTTTTATATCATGTTAAGTAAATATGTATATGCTCACGATGTGTTGTCCCTGTAGGTACACTTTTGGACCGAGGGCCTAGGGTCGGGTTGAGGAGGTGAGCTAAAAGGAGCAAGATGAATATAGGATGCAGGATTTTGAAGTCTCTACTCTAGGAGTAGTGTAAACCTATAGCTTTAACATTCATTGTTGAGAATGTAATTAAATAGCTTTTGCAAATTTTATTTTGGCCTGTAATCTTCTTAGCTCGAGCTACAACCGGAACCCTTAAGAGGTTATAAATTCATGTTCTGTGTGAGACCCCGTTATCACATCAAGATATTAAGGTGCAATTTAGAGAACTAAACATACAAGTGATTATATCAGAGTAATGTGCCGTGTTGATTAACCTGAGCTTTAGAGATTACAGTACCAAAATGTTCCAAAAGGAAAGACATACTTCCTACAAAGGTACTACATCATAGTCTTACTCTACTCAGTAGAAGCTATACAAAAATTCTATCATGCTAATCCTGTAGCACTCCTTACAGCTCAGCATATCAACCCCGGCCCTGGTTCTCGTCAACAAAAGCACCTACAAAGACAACCCCCAACTCATGAGCATAACACAATTCATATTTAACATAATATGAAAGTAAGGCATAAATGCAAATCTTAAACACAAGTCCTTCCTGTATTTCCAGCATTTATATCGCCCATTGGTTGTCCCTGTACCATAATTCATAATAGAAACACATTATATGAATGTATGGATATGCAATGTCATGACATTCCTTTTCCCTTAAATCCTTATTTCATCCTGAGCCCTTATCATTAGTACATTTTAATGCTTCTTGCTACTCCATGTAAGCGGAATTCTTCCTCGCTTCCAATGGACTTTAGCATTGCTACTCCATGTAAGCGGAATTCTTCATCGCTTCCAATGGACTTTAGCGTAAGCCATTAAAATCCTTACTAAGATAACTTTGACTCGTGAAATACACCTCTTATATTTCACAACATACATATGCAAAAACAATGCATAAAAAACATGTATCATAACCATAATGCACCACATTGCATTCATCATGTGTCATAAAGACAAACATAAAGTACATGTTACCGTTGGGATGCCCGTACGTCGCTTACGTACCTTTCAAAAGATAGAGGAGTCAATCGACTTTATCTCCTCGGTTGTGCTGGCACCTGGGATGGTTCTACATAGCCACACAACACAATGTTAGGCACCTCATAATAATCCGGAAGCAAAACCAAATTAAAACCAAATTAATCCTTCAATATCATCTCGCGATCGATCGCCCATGAGCCCCGATCGATCGCGAGATGCTACTGCCTCGCATACCAAAAAAAAACATTCAGCGATCGATCGCCCCAATATTGGCGATCGATCGCCAAAACCCACTGGAACGTCGCGATCGATCGCGCCTCCTTGGCGATCGATCGCCAACCTTGTTCCTTCGGCGATTTTCCAGAATTGCTTAACACCGATATTTATACCCTTAAATCTAACATGTAGGACAATATACATACCAAGACCATCATGCTAGCATTTGAACTACACTACCCTGAGTGTATTCAAACCAAATACACACCCTAAGCATAAACCTACATGCATAAACATCGATCATTTAAACAAGTACTGGATCAACTTTTTCTGGAAACAGGGCACATTTCATTCCAGAATTCTTGAGCACCTCTTTACATGCTATTAAAACTAACACATATAACATAAACCGTGCTCAACTAAACATGCCATGGGTTTCAAAAAACTACCAAGCATATTTCCACATCAAAGGTTTTCCAAAACTTAAGTTTATCATGCATGATAACACCTTCATAAAAGTACTCTTCGCACATATATTTCCAGAAAACAGGGCACTTGAACCTTGCCCAGAATTTTCGAACACTACCTTTCACATGATTAAATCTTTCACATAACACATGCAACATGCTCAAGGAAATATACTGGTACCTTCAACAAGTTACCATGCATAAAACACATCAAAGGTTCAACCAAAACCTAAGTTAGCATGCTTCGAAATATCATGGTAAAACCCTTCCTAACTTGGAAAACAGAGTACTTCTCTGCTCGGGTGTTCGAGGAGCCCTTTTCTCTAGCACAAATCTAGCACATAAAGCATGCAAGTTTCTTAACTAAACATGCTAAGGGCTTCACAAACATCACATAAAGGTATTCATAACAAGATAACATCAAACCCTAAACTAGCATGCCAAATCTGCTACAAAGAACAAGCATGCCAGGAAACTTGAAAACTGGGAAAAAATGTGACTCCTCACCACTTTTGCCCTTCGATTTTCTATATGAAAAGAAGCATGAAACCCGATCACTTTTCTCCTGGAACTCGACCAAGTTGCAGAGAAAATAAGGGAAAAAGGAAGGAAGCTTTTGGAAGAGGCAAGACCCAAAATATCTAAGTCCAAACATGCCTACAAGTCAAACTGCTTTCCCAGAAAACAGGGGTGGGCGTGGGTTTGGTTGCAAGTGGGGGTTGGGTGGTTGCATGTGGGGTGGTTTGTGGTGTTTAATTGTGTCCCGGTATTTCATACGATGTATAAAAATATCCCTCCTCGATATTTTATTATTCTACCACATCAACACAACAATTAAAAACACCTAACATACTTCCTAAACCACATCATCAAATTAAATAAATTAATCCCACATACAAACGCTTTAAACATATAGGTTCATAATTAACCACCCTTAAATGCATGATTACCCACATAATCATTTCGGGGATATCACAATACTCCCCTACTTATAAGATTTCGTCCCGAAATCAAATATGCTGCTAACTAGAAATAAAACAGTACATAAACGCATACCAGAAAACAGTTCTGGATAGTACTGCACCATGTGTCGCTCTGTCTCCCACGTGGCCTCCTCGACACCCCTACGATCCCACTGAACCTTGATCATAGGAATAACCTTGTTCCGAAGTCTGCGGTCTGCTCTATCCAAAATCCTGATAGGCCGCTCCACATAAGAAACATCGGACTCAATCTGCACCTCTGAAGGCTGCAACACATGTGAGGGATCTGGCTCATACTTCCTCAGCATAGACACATGAAAAACGTCGTGTATGCCAGACAGAGAGGGCGGTAAAGCCAACCGGTACGCCAGAGTACCAATACGCTGTAAGATCTCATACGGCCCTACGTACCTCGGGGATAACTTCCCTCGCATCCCAAACCGTACTACGCCTCTGAAGGGTGAGATCTTTAAAAACACTCTGTCGCCTAACTGAAACTCCAACGGTCTACGCCGCTGATTGGCATATGCTGCCTGTCTATCCTGAGCTGCCTTCATCTTTGTTCTGATAACCTTAACTTTCTCTTCCATTTCCTGAACCAACTCAGGTCCTCCAACCGACTTACGGTCCATGTCATCCCAACACAAGGGTGACCTACAACGCCTACCATAGAGGGCCTCGAAAGGAGCCATCTGAATACTTGCCTGGTAGCTGTTGTTGTAAGAAAATTCCACCAAGGCTATCGAGTCCTGCCATGAAGTGTCGAACTCCAGCACACAAGCCCTCAACATATCTTCGAGCGTCTGTATCGTACGCTCGGTCTGTCCGTCCGTCTGGGGATGATAGGCTGTGCTCAACCTCAACTCTGTACCTAGAGCTGTCTGCAGACCCGCCCAAAAGTGAGATGTAAACCGCGGATCTCGATCTGACACAATCGAAACAGGGATCCCGTGCAATCTCACCACATCTCTGACATATAACTGCGCCATTCTTAAGTGCGTGAAGGTCATACAGTAGGGAATGAAATGAGCACTCTTAGTCAATCTGTCCACGACTACCCAGATGGCATCAAAACCCGAAACAGTCCTCGGCAAGTGGGTCACGAAATCCATAGATACGTGCTGCCACTTCCACTCGGGTACCTCTAAACTTCTTAGTTCACCTCCAGGCCTTTGTCTCTCAGCTTTCACTTGCTGACAAATCAAACAACGCTTGACAAAAGAGGTGACATCCTGTTTCATACGCCTCCACCAGAACTGGCTGCGTAGATCCTTATACATCTTCTTCCCACCTGGATGGATACTCATCCTGCTGCAATGAGCTCGCTGTAATATACCTTGGCGCAACTCGGGTTTATCTGGAACCACCCATCTGTCTCCGAGCCTCAGAGAACCGTCATCAGCCACTCTGAATCTCGATGGCTGTCCTGAATGAACCACTAACATCCATCTCTGAACCTCTACATCGGTCCCCTGAGCCTTCCTGATGTGATCAAATATAACAGGCTCAGCTAGCAAGGTCAAAACCTGTACTGGCGAAGAAGATACATCATAATCGAATCCCAAATGGCAGTAGGAGCTAAACATAGCTGACAGAGACATAGCATCCTCTGCTGTGCTCTTCACCTTCCGACTCAAAGCGTCGGCGGTCAAATTTGCCTTTCCCGGGTGATATTCGATTTCACAATCGTAGTCCTTCAGCAGGTCCATCCATCTCCTCTGCCTCATGTTCAGCTCAGCCTGTGTAAACAAGAATTTCAGGCTCTTGTGATCAGTGAAGATGGTAAATGAGGTACCGTATAAGTAGTGTCGCCATATCTTCAAGGCGAACACTATAGCTGCCAACTCCAGATCATGGACTGGATACCTCGCCTCATGTGGCTTCAACTGTCTCGAAGCGTAAGCCACTACATGTCTGTCCTGCATCAGCACGCACCCTAATCCCTGTAGAGATGCATCGGTATAAAGAACAAATCCTTTGTTCTCCTTGGGTATCACTAGAACTGGCGCAGTAGTCAGTCTGTGCTTTAATTCCCGGAAACTCTGCTCACAAGCCTCTGACCAACAAAATGGGACTCCCTTCTGAGTCAGCTGTGTAAGTGGCTTGGCGATCTTTGAGAAACCCTCGACGAAACGTCGATAATAGCCAGCCAGACCAAGAAAACTTCGAATCTCACTGACTGAAGTAGGGGTAGACCAATCCATAACTGCCTCTATCTTCCTCGGGTCTACTGATATCCCCTTTCGTGATATGATATGGCCCAAAAATGCAACACTGTTCAGCCAAAACTCACACTTGCTGAGTTTGGCAGTACAACTGATGATCTCTGAGGATCTGGAGTACTATCCTCAGATGATCGGCATGATCCTCCTCATTCCTCGAATAGACTAGGATGTCATCAATAAACACGATCACAAACTGATCGAGGTACTCCTGAAATACTCTGTTCATCAGGCTCATAAAGACTGCAGGTGCATTTGTCACACCGAACGGCATCACCAAGAACTCATAGTGCCCATACCGAGTCCTAAAAGCCGTCTTTTGGACATCACCAGCTCTAACCCGTACCTGGTGATAGCCTGACCTCAAATCTATCTTGGAGTACACCTCCGTACCCTGAAGCTGGTCGAACAGATCATCAATCCTCGGAAGCGGATATCTGTTCTTCACTATAGCCTTGTTCAGTTGCCTGTAGTCAATGCACAGACGCATTGATCCATCCTTCTTTTTCACGAACAAAACTGGCGCACCCCAAGGCGATACACTAGGACGGATGTATCCCTTGTCGAGGAGCTCCTGTAACTGTACCTTCAGCTCCCTCAGTTCTGCCGGTGCCATCCTGTATGGGGCACGAGAAATGGCTGATGTCCCTGGCAGCAGCTCAATAGCAAACTCCACATCCCTGACAGGCGGAAATCCCGGAATCTCATCTGGAAACACATCACTGAACTCCGCCACAACTGGAATGTCCTCGGCTCTCACTTCCTTCTCCTCTGAAGCATCCATAGCATAAATAAGGTACCCAGTATGGCCACGTTCCAATAACTGCGACATCTTAACCGCCGAGATTACTGGTATCTTTGGACGAGAGCCGTCCCCATAAAAAGTCCACTGGAACCCCTGATCAGACAGAAAACGAACCATCCTCTTTTGGCAATCTACCATAGCTCGGTATCTGCTCAACACATCAATGCCGATAATGCAGTCAAAGTCTGCCATCTCTAACTGAATCAAATCGGCCCTCAGATCATTGCCCTCAAAATAAATGAGGCAATCAGATAACTGTCGATCCGCAATCACATGCTTCCCCGTGGGTGTCGAGACCATGAGAGGCGTGGGTAACAGAGACGAGCACAAATGGTGTCCTTCCACAAAGGCAGTAGATACAAAGGAATGGGAAGCACCTGTATCTATCAATATAAGTGCAGGGTACGTAAGTAAATGACACGTACCAGCAATGACCTCCTCTGGGGCTGCCTCGGCCTGCTCCCTGGTCAGTGCATACACCTGTCCCTGCGGCGGTCCTGTCGTCTGACCTCCCAGGGGTCGTGGTGCAAACTGCTGCCTCTGTGGTGCCCTCCCAGCATCAAACCTTGGCCTATTCGGCCCTGAATCCGTCTGAACTGCCCGATTGGGGCAACCCCGAGCTATGTGGCCCATCTTGCCACAGATATAGCAACCTCGACAGTCACGTAACAAATGCCATCCTCCACAGTTGGTACACCTGGGTACCTCTGTCCTGCTTCCCTGTGTGTGCCCCCGGGTGCTCTGCTTCTGTCCATGAAACTTCTTCCCACTAAACCTGGAAGATGATGAGGCCCCACGAGCCTTAAACTGATCCCCTCGTGGCTTCAGACTATCAGTAGTAGGCCTCTGTGATGGTACAAAAGGGGGTACAACATCCTTGTATGCGCCTACGGCAATCTCTGCCAACTCTGCCCGTGTCAGGGCGTCGTCAAACGAGCTGGGGTTGTTAGAGATAACCCTATCGAATAGCTCCGGCCTCAGACCTTTCAGAAAGTTCCTCATCTTGGCATGGCTGTTGACAGCAATATGAGGTACATACCTCAGCAGTGAGGAGTACTGCATAGCGTAGTCTGCTACGGACATGCTACCCTGCTTCAAACTGTTGAACTCATCCTCCTTCAATTGTCTGGCAGCTGCAGAGAAATACCGGTTAAGAAACCGGGTCCGGAATACAGTCCAGTCAACTGCCATACCTAGAGCTCTCAGCTCCATCACGGTGGTCTTCCACCACATAGCAGGCTTCTTAGCCAGTTGAAACTCTGCTAACCTCAGCCATGCCGTGAGTGCACAAGGTGCAGTCACAAGTATCTGCTCTATACGTTCCAACCACTCCTCAGCTACTTCGCCAGACTCAGTCCCCTCAAACATGGGCGGATGGAAACTCAGAAACTGCTTCAAACTGAGCTCCCCTGGCAGTAATATCTGTACACTGGGCTCCACGCCCACAGCAGGTGGTGGTAAGGGGTTCGGCTGAGCAATACTGGCATGTCTACTGTCCATATCTCCTACCTCTTCATTGAGGCTCGCCATGCTGCAACACAATAGTTAACAACAATACCAAAAGCAGTTCATAATATAAGCCGTTAGATAACAAGAGTAAAATATTCAAAGCATGTTAGTATATCACGTATACAACTATATGCATCACATGCATAAGCATGCCTAATGAATACCTAGCCAACTTGTCTCTAAAGGCTACCCTTCACTCTTCCCTGGTTATCTAACCACTGCTCTGATACCACTAAATGTGAGACCCCGTTATCACATCAAGATATTAAGGTGCAATTTAGAGAACTAAACATACAAGTGATTATATCAGAGTAATGTGCCGTGTTGATTAACCTGAGCTTTAGAGATTACAGTACCAAAATGTTCCAAAAGGAAAGACATACTTCCTACAAAGGTACTACATCATAGTCTTACTCTACTCAGTAGAAGCTATACAAAAATTCTATCATGCTAATCCTGTAGCACTCCTTACAGCTCAGCATATCAACCCCGGCCCTGGTTCTCGTCAACAAAAGCACCTACAAAGACAACCCCCAACTCATGAGCATAACACAATTCATATTTAACATAATATGAAAGTAAGGCATAAATGCAAATCTTAAACACAAGTCCTTCCTGTATTTCCAGCATTTATATCGCCCATTGGTTGTCCCTGTACCATAATTCATAATAGAAACACATTATATGAATGTATGGATATGCAATGTCATGACATTCCTTTTCCCTTAAATCCTTATTTCATCCTGAGCCCTTATCATTAGTACATTTTAATGCTTCTTGCTACTCCATGTAAGCGGAATTCTTCCTCGCTTCCAATGGACTTTAGCATTGCTACTCCATGTAAGCGGAATTCTTCATCGCTTCCAATGGACTTTAGCGTAAGCCATTAAAATCCTTACTAAGATAACTTTGACTCGTGAAATACACCTCTTATATTTCACAACATACATATGCAAAAACAATGCATAAAAAACATGTATCATAACCATAATGCACCACATTGCATTCATCATGTGTCATAAAGACAAACATAAAGTACATGTTACCGTTGGGATGCCCGTACGTCGCTTACGTACCTTTCAAAAGATAGAGGAGTCAATCGACTTTATCTCCTCGGTTGTGCTGGCACCTGGGATGGTTCTACATAGCCACACAACACAATGTTAGGCACCTCATAATAATCCGGAAGCAAAACCAAATTAAAACCAAATTAATCCTTCAATATCATCTCGCGATCGATCGCCCATGAGCCCCGATCGATCGCGAGATGCTACTGCCTCGCATACCAAAAAAAAACATTCAGCGATCGATCGCCCCAATATTGGCGATCGATCGCCAAAACCCACTGGAACGTCGCGATCGATCGCGCCTCCTTGGCGATCGATCGCCAACCTTGTTCCTTCGGCGATTTTCCAGAATTGCTTAACACCGATATTTATACCCTTAAATCTAACATGTAGGACAATATACATACCAAGACCATCATGCTAGCATTTGAACTACACTACCCTGAGTGTATTCAAACCAAATACACACCCTAAGCATAAACCTACATGCATAAACATCGATCATTTAAACAAGTACTGGATCAACTTTTTCTGGAAACAGGGCACATTTCATTCCAGAATTCTTGAGCACCTCTTTACATGCTATTAAAACTAACACATATAACATAAACCGTGCTCAACTAAACATGCCATGGGTTTCAAAAAACTACCAAGCATATTTCCACATCAAAGGTTTTCCAAAACTTAAGTTTATCATGCATGATAACACCTTCATAAAAGTACTCTTCGCACATATATTTCCAGAAAATAGGGCACTTGAACCTTGCCCAGAATTTTCGAACACTACCTTTCACATGATTAAATCTTTCACATAACACATGCAACATGCTCAAGGAAATATACTGGTACCTTCAACAAGTTACCATGCATAAAACACATCAAAGGTTCAACCAAAACCTAAGTTAGCATGCTTCGAAATATCATGGTAAAACCCTTCCTAACTTGGAAAACAGAGTACTTCTCTGCTCGGGTGTTCGAGGAGCCCTTTTCTCTAGCACAAATCTAGCACATAAAGCATGCAAGTTTCTTAACTAAACATGCTAAGGGCTTCACAAACATCACATAAAGGTATTCATAACAAGATAACATCAAACCCTAAACTAGCATGCCAAATCTGCTACAAAGAACAAGCATGCCAGGAAACTTGAAAACTGGGAAAAAATGTGACTCCTCACCACTTTTGCCCTTCGATTTTCTATATGAAAAGAAGCATGAAACCCGATCACTTTTCTCCTGGAACTCGACCAAGTTGCAGAGAAAATAAGGGAAAAAGGAAGGAAGCTTTTGGAAGAGGCAAGACCCAAAATATCTAAGTCCAAACATGCCTACAAGTCAAACTGCTTTCCCAGAAAACAGGGGTGGGCGTGGGTTTGGTTGCAAGTGGGGGTTGGGTGGTTGCATGTGGGGTGGTTTGTGGTGTTTAATTGTGTCCCGGTATTTCATACGATGTATAAAAATATCCCTCCTCGATATTTTATTATTCTACCACATCAACACAACAATTAAAAACACCTAACATACTTCCTAAACCACATCATCAAATTAAATAAATTAATCCCACATACAAACGCTTTAAACATATAGGTTCATAATTAACCACCCTTAAATGCATGATTACCCACATAATCATTTCGGGGATATCACATTCTGTCCATTATATGTGTATCATATGATGTTAAGGTAGGAAGACCCTACATTAGTGGTATCAGAGCAGTGGTTAGATAACCCGGGAATGAGTGAAGGGTAGCCTTAGCAATAAGCTTGCTAGGTGCTTACTTTTAAACATGTTTTGCGCATAAGCTACATATGAAGTATATGACTGTTACGCTAACATGTTATGCCTTTCTAACGATGTATATATGAACTGCTGTTGGATCTTGTTGTTAACCCTTGTGTTGCAGTATGGCAGCAAACGTGGAGGTAGGCGACGCAGTGAGCGTCAATGCAAGTGCGGGGCGTACGGATCCCCTACCCCCGCCAGCTTTTGATGATGAACCGTCCGAACAACAGTTGTTGCCAGGGGAGCTAAGCTTAACTCAATTTCTTGCATACCGACCCCCAACCTTTGAAGGAACCGAAACAGGGGAACAAGCTGAGGAATGGTTAGAAAGAATAGAGCAAATCTTTGTGGCAGCCCCATGTGCGAAGACAGCATGGATATGGTTAGCAAAGTTCCAATTGGCCAAGAAGGCACTAATGTGGTGGAAGACCACTGTGGTAGAGCAAGAGGCTCAAGGTCATGAAGTTAATTGGAAAATGTTTCGAACTTGCTTTCTGAATCGTTATTTCTCGGCTGCTGCACGACAGGCTAAGGAAGATGAATTTACTCACCTCAAACAAGGTAATATGTCAATGTCAGATTATGCTCTTCAATATTGCTCCTTACTCAGATATGTACCTCACATCGCCACGAGCACTCAAGCAAAGAAGAGGAACTTCATGAAGGGATTGAGGCAGGAGCTGTACGATAGGGTGATTACTTATGGCCCTACTTGCTTTGACGATGCACTCTCACGGGCTGAGCTAGCCGAACTGGGAGTGGGTGCATACCCTGATGTTGTACCACCGCCAGCACCCCCTCAGAAATCCACTCCTGATAATTTGAAGCCAAGGGGTGAGCAGTTCAAATCAAGAGGAAACACATCGGCGTCAAGGTTCAGTGGTAAGAGGCCCGACAATAGATGGAAAGGAAACCGAAGGAGTGATGCCCCATCTGGAAGGGGGCAGTCTCAGGGAAACAGATCCGGGAAGGTCCAGTGCACTCTTTGTGGGCAACCACATCTGGCGAAAGATTGTGTAGGATGTTATGTTTGTGGCGACAAGAGCCACTTTGCTAGACAGTGTCCCAACAGGGGAAGTCAACAGGGTCCTGCGGGGAGGCCTGCGGATAGGACAGCACAGCACAGCATAGACCACCATTCGTGCCGAGACAGTATGGAGGTCAGCCTACGGGGCCACCTCAAGGGCAAGTCTATGCATTGACGAGGGAGCAGGCTTCAGCGGCTCCGGAGGAGGTTATAGCGGGTACGTGTCTTTTATTTACGCACCCTGCTTTTATATTGATCGACACAGGTGCGTCACACTCTTTTGTGTCGACAAGTTTTGTGGAAAGGCACCACATATGCACTTCTCCGTCGCCCATGCCTCTTATAGTCTCGACCCCCGCTGGAAGAAGTATGATTACTGATCGGATCGTCTACGATGGCCTCATTTATTTTGAGGATAAAGAACTAAGGTCAGATTTGATTGTTCTGGGAATATCAGACTTTGACTGCATTCTGGGCATTGATGTTCTGAACAAGTATCAGGCAGTTGTGAACTGCAGGCAGAGGACAATACGGTTCAAATCTGATATGGGAGTTCCATGGACGTTCTATGGGGATGGTTCTCGCTCTAAGATTCCATTGATATCTGCAGTCAAGATGGCGCAGTTGTTGGAACGAGGCCATACAGGATATCTCATATATGCCGTTGATGTCACGGAAAAGAAAGAAGAAGTAAAAGTTGAGGATGTGCCCGTGGTGGCGGAATTCCCTGATGTCTTCCCGGAGGAGATTCCCGGATTCCCACCGACGAGAGAGGTCGAGTTTGGGATTGAGTTATTACCGGGGACGTCTGCCATTTCTCGTGCCCCTTATAGGATGGCACCAGCGGAGCTAAGGGAATTAAAGATTCAGTTGCAAGAGCTCCTTGATAAAGGCTATATACGCCCTAGCGTATCGCCCTGGGGAGCACAAGTTTTATTTGTGAAAAAGAAAGATGGTTCGATGCGTTTGTGCATCGATTACAGACAACTGAACAAAGCTACAGTGAAGAATAAGTACCCACTTCCGAGGATCGATGACTTGTTTGATCAGTTGCAGGGTACGAGGCTCTACAGTAAGATCGATCTGAGGTCAGGGTACCATCAGATTCAAGTAAGGGAAGACGATGTCCAGAAGACAGTCTTCAGGAATAGGTATGGGCACTATGAATTCCTAGTCATGCCTTTTGGGGTGACAAATGCCCCGGCTGTTTTCATGAGTTTGATGAACAGGGTGTTCCATCCATATTTGGATCAATTCGTCATAGTTTTCATTGACGATATACTCATCTACTCCCGGACCGAAGAAGATCATGTACGGCACTTGAGGATAGTACTTCAGATCCTTAGGGATCATCAGTTGTATGCAAAGCTCAGCAAGTGTGAGTTCTGGCTGAGCAGTGTAGTGTTCTTGGGTCATGTTATATCTAGCAGCGGGATATCTGTAGATCCCAGGAAGATTGAAGCTGTGATGGAGTGGGCAGCACCCACTTCTGTACCCGAGATACGGAGTTTCCTTGGCTTAGCAGGTTATTACCGACATTTTGTCGAGGGATTTTCTAAGATCGCTAAGCCGCTGACACAGCTGACTCAGAAAGGAGTCCCATTCTTTTGGTCCGAAGCTTGTGACGAAAGCTTCCAAGAATTGAAACGTCGTTTGACGACAGCGCCAGTGTTGGTGATTCCTTCTGAGAATAAGAAGTTTGCCTTGTACACGGATGCATCATTGCAGGGTTTGGGCTGTGTACTGATGCAGGAAAAGCACGTGGTGGCTTATGCTTCGAGGCAGTTGAAGCCTCATGAGACCAGATACCCAGTCCATGATCTGGAACTGGCGGCCATCATTTTCGCTTTGAAGATTTGGCGTCATTATCTTTATGGTACGACGTTTACCATCTATACGGACCATAAGAGCCTGAAATTTCTATTCACCAGGCTGAACTGAATATGCGTCAAAGAAGATGGATGGATTTGCTCAAGGATTATGACTGTGAGATTGAGTACCATCCGGGTAAAGCAAATTTGATAGCAGACGCCTTAAGTCGGAAGGTGAAGAGTACTGCTGAGGACGCTATGTGTTTATCAGCGATGATGACTTCTTATTGCCATCTGGGCTATGATTTTGATATGGACACGTCGCCGGTGCGAGTGTCGACCTTATTGGCCGAGCCAGATGTTGAGGCTATCAGGAAAGCCCAGAGGTCAGATGATGAAGTTCAGAGATGGTCATCGATAGTACTTCGAGGTCAGCCAACAAAGTTTAGAGTGGCTGAAGATGATTCTTTAAGACTGGACAACCGATGGGTAGTCCCAAATGCGCCGGGATTGCGTAAAGGAATCTTAGAACGAGCTCATGGTAGCCGGTTCAGTATCCACCCGGAGGAAGAAAGATGTATAAGGACCTGAGTGGTCAATTCTGGTGGAGACGCATGAAGCGTGATGTGATCACTTTTGTCAAGAGATGTTTGATCTGCCAGCAAGTAAAGGCAGAAAGGCAGAGGCCTGGTGGCGAGCTGAAGAGCTTGGAGGTACCTAAGTGGAAGTGGGAGCATATATCTATGGACTTCGTGTAAGGACCCCAAGCCCTTAACCCTTAATTAGTGTATTAACCACTATGTGTGGCACATGCTTTCAATAAAAAGCCAATCGGGAAGCTCAGATGATACTTTACCATTGAATGGCAATTACAAAATTTCTTTAATATTCAACATTAAGATCATCTCTACCCGCAATTAGACTCCCATGTTCGCCCTAAAACACCCCCATTACACCACTTTTGCATTGTGGGTTTTTATAAAAATTTGGGCAGAGTCTCCTCATAAATTGAGCTATCCCAAAACAAAAGCACATCACATAAAATAATTCCCGGCCAGGGAATACACAATACTCAACAGAATACTGAACACAAAGTAAATTCCCAGCCAGGGAAGACACCACACATAAGACGACAAAAGTGGGTTTCAACACCCACATAACACACTAACGACTCTCATATCATTAGCAATTCTACCACAATTGCATGCAACATATAATGAAAGAGAGAAAGGCTCATGCCTTTATATACAACCCATATACAAGAATATCCGTGCTCACATGCGAGCATCATAAATGTGTATGTAAATCTCGGGTGTATATAAGTACTCTATACGATACCGTGCTCCATCAAGCCCTGGTACCACGATCCTATGAGTACATCCAATCAACAGCTCGAGCTCAGCTCCACAGCCATCGATGCACCTGTTCACCTGCCCCAACAGAGACAGCCCCCAACGGGGTGAGCATACCAATACACAAAATCTCATAATCACAATAATGAAATTCATAATTTACAACACAAGTAAATATTAATGAATTTTAAATGATACTCCCTGGATGGCAACATCCTCATCCGGGATTCCGTGTACTGTCCCTGTTCTCACAATCATCAAACTCATCAAATCTCATAAATCAGTAAATCAACACATTGATTTAACTCATAGCATGCCTGATTCTCAAGTATCAATAATCAATGATTCCAAGTTCATTATACATACAAATATAGATATCTCAATATCTAGTACTGATTTCTCAATTTCGCTATCAATCATAGATAGCTCAAATGCCTAGCATTTATTTTACCAATTTTCCATTATACCTAGACATCTCACATGTCTTATAATGAGTACATGATCCCACGATCATTCTCAGGCATCTCAAATGCCGAACAATAGTCATATAGGCCCAGTACCCCATATATATCAACACATAAATATAGCCATGCGCACAACCATCGATGAAGTCAATATACATTATGCATTTCACAAATGCTCTCATATAAAGTAATGCTCGTACGTCGCACGTACCTTAAATCTCCGAAGTCCGAGCAAAACCTTGCTCGAGTTCCATGTCCCGAGGAACGATGTGCTAACACGATAAATTAATTCACAATTAATTACGAACATGCAACCCATGCTCAAGCACACCCATAACCCTTATATAGAAAATTATTGTCAACCCACGACAATTAACCATTATCGAAAATTGCTCAAGAACACCCCACAAATTTTCGAACCTTCACAACACAAATCGAACCCAAATTAAACATCATAATACATCTAAAACATGTAATAAATCTATCAATAGCAAGGACCATCACCCCTTGCCAAAAACCCCCAAAAATTCGAACTCAAACCCCTCAAACAGCAAGAAATTCGAACCAAAAGCCAAGCAATTTTCGAACCAAAACCTCACTCAAACAGCATGAAAATCGAATCAATTGGCAACCAATTTCTTTGAACCACAAAGCAAGAAATTTTTCGACCCAAACTAAGCACCAAAACGCCCCAAAAACACTGGAAGAAAAGCCCCAAAAATCGTACCAAAATCGAGCCACAAAGTCGGACAGAAATCCAGTTCGAACCCTAGCGCTTTTCTGGCAAATCCGAACGCGATTCTCAACGAAACTTCAAATTGTTGGTATGGGGAGGAGCGCCTGGAAGAGACGAAGCTGGCGGCGGGTCGGACGCGCCGAACGGCGGCGGGCGCGGCGCTTGAAGTGGCGGGGGTCGCACAGATCGGGAAAGCTACGCGGGGAAGAGAGAGGGTGACAGGAAAATGTGGGGAAAAAAATGACTCCGATAATTAAAATCTCGGGTTCAAATGGTATTTATAGCAAAAATACCCCAAAATACTAATAGCCCCACAAATACATCATGATTCATTAAAAATCATCTGTTTTCAAAAATTCTCTCTCTAACTCAAAAACCCCCTACCGGTGCCCACACCAAGCACCCGAGATTCTGAGTCACACTAAAAACCCAACTCACAGGTTTTCACCGAAATGAGAATACGATCTCAACCTCGGGATCCAACAATCCCAACTACCCAAATAAACGATCCCAGAAGGCCCAACACCGCGATTAAACTCCAAATCGCCACGTAAAACAACTTTACGGGTTATTAACACTCCGGGATTAACATCCCTAATCTCTGGTCATCACAATATCCCCCACTAAAAGAATTTCGTCCTCGAAATTAGCACCGGTGTATCACGTAACACCCAGGCTACACAACAACATGAAGTCATAACCTCGATTCTTGACCATATCAGGATCGTCTTAAAAACCGTGAGGATACTTACCTCTCTTCAAACTCTGAAACAGAGCGACTTACCAAAACCAACATATCACCCAAGAGGCAAAACGTACCTCGATGCGGGTCATCCCAAAAGTCAGTCCCTCATGACTGCAAAACAACCAATACTTACGACTGTAGATCGGACAGTCATCCTTAGTTCTAATACAACTAGTAAGAACGCATCCTGAATGACACCTCAACCGTGAGAACGTTGACCTCGTGTCAAACTCTGGAGTGGCATAGACTTCCAAATCCATCATAACGTCAAAGAGCGTCAGCACAACTCAACGCTAACAGTCCAAAAGTAGTTAGTCATCTGAAACTGCAAGGATTCGAATCGCTCCCGATTCCATCGTAGATATCATTCAAAGACATCTCTATCATGACTCACGACGTCTAACATACATCGTTACGGGGGAAACATTAGTATACCACGATGTACACATACCAAGCCTGGTTTCCACTTCCAAACCTCCTCCATCAAATGAGCAGTCGCATCATTGTAACGCAATTTGGGCAACTCACGGCCGCAGATTCACACAGAAGACATCTCACAAGATACCCACCTCCGGATATTCAAGGATCACATCCTGATCATAAACAAACCATCGAGACTCCACAGAGTTCAAATTCTGAAAGGACATGCAATAAACCCATTGCATCCTCAACGCTTGTGTCGGCAGCGACACCCAACCAATCTGAATTCCTGCCATCCCTTGGCAATCCTAGGATTTAACAATCCAAACTTGGGAAGGCTATCGTATAACTCGAAGGGAAACACCAACCAGGGAACATCTCAACCCACACAAGATAATCCCTCCTCAAGGGAAGTCAACTAACTTCACGATTATCCCTCATAATCATCGTGCCATGGAGATTCCCAATCTCAAGGTGTTCCATATCTCTCATCAGAGATTTAACCATCCAAAAGTAGCATAACTCTATGCTTGACAAGAAGGAAATCAATAACTGGCATCCGTATACTCGCCGGTATACCTGCATAAGCACTGACATCACATGCATACTCAATGCACTTGGCTCGGGTATCTACAACATACCCCTAAGCCCCAAACACAACTATCAATTCTGAGTCATTCCCTACCCAGTGGAGAACGATAATCGACGATCAACAACACGGTGTGATTCCCAAAATCAACACTACACGTACCAACTTACCGAATCTTTCAAAGATTTCCAAATGGGTATAATACTACCTCCTTCCCCACAAGGGGAGTGCCATCGAACTCGAGATCCACAAGTCTCGAACCACTGTTCGGAAAACTGGATACAATAACACCCATTGCATCCCAAATGCACGGGTTCCCTCAGATCGAGTCAATAACGACCTGATGACTCTCTTGTTAGTACTCCAACATTATGAGCTGCCCCAGACAAATCCCTCAAAATGATAGACGTATAAACGTTCTCATGGGGTGTCACATGCCTCAACATCATGCTACAAAGGGACAATCAAAAGCCTGCCAAAAGCTTTCATCGTATCATCATACGATTCACCAAACTCGGTTCCATCGTGCAGTATCATGGCTCCAACAATCACACTATATCATTACCACGATATCTGGCTAGCAAAGCACTGTCTCCATAGGCTCGTACAAGCTTATCGACGTGACACAGTCCCAATCCGGTATACCATACCGTACAAATTATTAGAGTTGTGGGTCATCGCCCAGCATATCTCTAAAATACCAAGCACAATGGACAACCAGGTGTCCTTGCTCACTTATGATGCAATCATAATCCGTTAAGACTTATCTCACACCCTCAGGGTGGGTGCAACCATGTCTACCCTACATCACAACACAAGCGAGTAGTTTCCTCAATGACTACTCTTACCACCAATCACTTGGCCCTAGCCAAACCAACGAGCATACCCAAGGGTATCATTGCTCGACAAATATATACTTCGAATATGTGCTGCGGTATAATTCCTATACGGCGCACCCAATAGTTCCTCGAGCAACTTGCTCGGCATAATGGTCTCGTCAACTAGTGACTCAGACACTACCATGTGCCCACCAAGGCACTCAAACCATATAACCAAATACATAACATAAATGTATTAATCATCAAAACGACGCCACACGTCTACATAGAACATCAACTATGTCATCGTCATCCCGTGACGGCATATGTCAACATATGACATCCAACTAACATCGTCAAACATACGACGGTACATGGCAATACACGACATCCATAATCTCATTGTCAAACACATGGCATATATATAGCTACACATAGTATCCACAATAATGCTAACACAAGTAATATGCCATACCTCATCGCTATCAATATAGCGGCATACCTGTCTCCGTCGCTCGATAATAGTACGTAGTCAGCACCCATCGCTCGAAGGCGGCAAAATCCTGTGCTGAGCACATAGCGGCACAATCCATCGCTATAGAATCGACGGCATGATACCTCGTCATATAATAAGTGGCATGAAACCTCGCTATACACCTGAGCATGAATCATCGTCCACATAATAGCGGAAAGAGGCATCGCTAGCAATATATCCGGCGGCAAGAACCATCGCCAATCAATATAGCGGAATGAACCATCGCTATCCATATACATGGTGGCAAGAACCATCGCCAGTCAATATAGCGGAATAAACCATCGGTATCAATATACATGGCGGCAAGAACCATCGCCAGTCAATATAGCGGCATGAACCATCGCTATCAATATACATGGCGGCAAGAACCATCGCCAGTCAATATAGCGGCATGAACCATCGCTATCAATATACATGGCGGCAAGAACCATCGCCAGTCAATATAGCGGCATGAACCATCGCTATCAATATCCATGGCGGCAAGAACCATCGCCAGTCAATATAGCGGCATGAACCATCGCTATCAATATACATGGCGGCAAGAACCATCGCCAGTCAATATAGCCGATCCCTAGTCATTGTCACGGTAGTGTATTTTAATGCCCCTCGCTCAAGTAAAAACATGCGGTACTCCCACCCCTCGCTTCACATATAGGCGGCATAGAATAACCTCGCTTAAATGGACATGCGGTACTCCCACCCCTCGCCTCACATTTTAGCGGCAAATATTCTTTCCTCGCCTCATATGCTAACCACGCTTCAATGTGACATGCGGCGCTCCCACCCCTCGCTTCACATTTTAGCGGCACAAAATAATAAATAGCGGCAAGCATTTAAAATCATCACTCATCCATAACAATGACTCATGGGATATTCACCAAGTATTTCATCCATACCTGCATCACAAAGCATAATCCATATACCAACATACATCATCATGAGTGTATTTTAATGCACCTCGCTCAAATGCGACATGCGGTACTCCCACCCCTCGCTTCAACATTTGGCGGCAAAGCATTAAAATCATCACTACATGTATACATGCAACCACAATGCATAATTCCAGGATGTATATAAAATGCAGGTTACCGTTTCGTGTCTTTTCAACCATGGCCTTAGCCTTTCCACGTCATAGTGTCCCTACAGGAACAATTCCAAACCATGAGCATACGATAATCCATATTCCACACAATATGATTATAATGAGTAAATGCATAAACTATGAGTACAAAGTACTTCCTGTATCCCAATGCATTTCAAAATGCTCCACTTGGTTGTCCCTGTGTCACAACTCACAATCATAATCAACAAGTTATATTATGATTCTATAGATGTCATGACATATAATCGTTTCACTATGATCACATATCACAAATGCACATAAGCAAAATAGTTGTGTCACACCACACTAACTACTATCATGCATAAATATGTGCTACTCATCCCTATCAGCATGTTCCAGGCCCTCAACAGCCCCAAAGAGCTAACCACTGCTCTGATACCACTAATGTAAGGACCCCAAGCCCTTAACCCTTAATTAGTGTATTAACCACTATGTGGCACATGCTTTCAATAAAAAGCCAATCGGGAAGCTCAGATGATACTTTACCATTGAATGGCAATTACAAAATTTCTTTAATATTCAACATTAAGATCATCTCTACCCGCAATTAGACTCCCATGTTCGCCCTTTAACACCCCCATTACACCACTTTTGCATTGTGGGTTTTTATAAAAATTTGGGCAGAGTCTCCCCATAAATTGAGCTATCCCAAAACAAAAGCACATCACATAAAATAATTCCCGGCCAGGGAATACACAATACTCAACAGAATACTGAACACAAAGTAAATTCCCAGCCAGGGAAGACACCACACATAAGACGACAAAAGTGGGTTTCAACACCCACATAACACACTAACGACTCTCATATCACTAGCAATTCTACCACAATTGCATGCAACATATAATGAAAGAGAGAAAGGCTCATGCCTTTATATACAACCCATATACAAGAATATCCGTGCTCACATGCGAGCATCATAAATGTGTATGTAAATCTCGGGTGTATATAAGTACTCTATACGATACCGTGCTCCATCAAGCCCTGGTACCACGATCCTATGAGTACATCCAATCAACAGCTCGAGCTCAGCTCCACAGCCATCGATGCACCTGTTCACCTGCCCCAACAGAGACAGCCCCCAACGGGGTGAGCATACCAATACACAAAATCTCATAATCACAATAATGAAATTCATAATTTACAACACAAGTAAATATTAATGAATTTTAAATGATACTCCCTGGATGGCAACATCCTCATCCGGGATTCCGTGTACTGTCATTGTTCTCACAATCATCAAACTCATCAAATCTCATAAATCAGTAAATCAACACATTGATTTAACTCATAGCATGCCTGATTCTCAAGTATCAATAATCAATGATTCCAAGTTCATTATACATACAAATATAGATATCTCAATATCTAGTACTGATTTCTCAATTTCGCTATCAATCATAGATAGCTCAAATGCCTAGCATTTATTTTACCAATTTTCCATTATACCTAGACATCTCACATGTCTTATAATGAGTACATGATCCCACGATCATTCTCAGGCATCTCAAATGCCGTACAATAGTCATATAGGCCCAGTACCCCATATATATCAACACATAAATATAGCCATGCGCACAACCATCGATGAAGTCAATATACATTATGCATTTCACAAATGCTCTCATATAAAGTAATGCTCGTACGTCGCACATACCTTAAATCTCCGAAGTCCGAGCCAAACCTTGCTCGAGTTCCATGTCCCGAGGAACGATGTGCTAACACGATAAATTAATTCACAATTAATTACGAACATGCAACCCATGCTCAAGCACACCCATAACCCTTATATAGAAAATTATTGTCAACCCACGACAATTAACCATTATCGAAAATTGCTCAAGAACACCCCACAAATTTTCGAACCTTCACAACACAAATCGAACCCAAACTAAACATCATAATACATCTAAAACATGTAATAAATCTATCAATAGCAAGGACCATCACCCCTTGCCAAAAACCCCCAAAAATTCGAACTCAAACCCCTCAAACAGCAAGAAATTCGAACCAAAAGCCAAGCAATTTTCGAACCAAAACCTCACTCAAACAGCATGAAAATCGAATCAATTGGCAACCAATTTCTTTGAACCAAAAAGAAAGAAATTTCGACCCAAACTAAGCACCAAAACGCCCCAAAAACACTGGAAGAAAAGCCCCAAAAATCGTACCAAAATCGAGCCACAAAGTCGGACAGAAATCCAGTTCGAACCCTAGCGCTTTTCTGGCAAATCCGAACGTGATTCTCAACGAAACTTCAAATTGTTGGTATGGGGAGGAGCGCCTTGAAGAGACGAAGCTGGCGGCGGGTCGGACGTGCCGAACGGCGGCCGTACGGCGACGGGCGCGACGCTTGAAGTGGCGGGGGTCGCACAGATCGGGAAAGCTACGCGGGGAAGAGAGAGGGTGACGGGAAAATGTGGGGAAAAAAATGGCTCCGATAATTAAAATCTCGGGTTCAAATGGTATTTATAGCAAAAATACCCCAAAATACTAATAGCCCCACAAATACATCATGATTCATTAAAAATCATCTGTTTTCAAAAATTCTCTCTCTAACTCAAAAACCCCCTACCGGTGCCCACACCAAGCACCCGAGATTCTGAGTCACACTAAAAACCCAACACACAGGTTTTCACCGAAATGAGAATACGATCTCAACCTCGGGATCCAACAATCCCAACTACCCAAATAAACGAGCCCAGAAGGCCCAACACCGCGATTAAACTCCAAATCGCCACGTAAAACAACTTTACGGGTTATTAACACTCCGGGATTAACATCCCTAATCTCTGGTCATCACACTTCGTGACCCACTTGCCAAGGTCGGCCTCTGGATTTGATGCGATCTGGTTGATCGTGGATAGGCTGACGAAGGTAGCTCATTTCATCCCTTACAATATGACTTTCACATATTTAAAGATGGCCCAATTATATGTACGGGATGTAGTGAGGTTGCATGGGGTTCCAGTCTCGATCGTGTCCGACAGAGACCCAAGGTTTACTTCTCATTTCTGGGAGGGTCTCCAGACAGCTTTGGGCACCGAGGTGAGACTGAGTACAACTTATCACCCTCAGACAGACGGCCAAACGGAGCGTACTATTCAGACGCTCGAAGATATGCTGAGGGCATGTATTTTGGAATTTGATACTCCATGGCAAGAGTCTATACCACTGGTAGAGTTCTCCTATAATAACAGCTATCAGGCGAGCATTCAAATGGCCCCTTTTGAAGCTCTTTACGGACGACGATGTAGGTCACCGCTGTATTGGGAGGACTTGACGAGTAAAGCGGTCGGAGGACCGGATATGATTAAGGACATGGAGGAAAAGATTAAGATGATACGCTTAAAGATGAAAGCGGCCCAAGATAGGCAAGCATCCTACGCCAATAAGCGGCGACGGCCGCTAGAATTCCAAGTAGGAGACAAGGTTTTCTTGAAAATCTCACCCTTCAGGGGTGTGGTCCGTTTTGGTATGCGGGGAAAGTTATCTCCGAGATATGTCGGACCGTATGAGGTATTGCAGCTTATTGGTACATTGGCTTATCGTTTGGCTCTACCGCCGTCTTTATCTGGAATTCATGATGTCTTCCATGTTTCTATGTTGAGAAAGTATGAGCCAGATCCGTCTCATGTTTTACAGCCTACTGAAGTGCAGTTGGATTCAGATGTATCCTACGTTGAACGACCGGTCAGAATTCTGGATCGTGAGGATCGCAGATTACGAAGTAAAGTTATACCGATGGTCAAAGTTCAGTGGGATCGTCGGGGTGTCGAAGAGGCTACGTGGGAGACGGAACGGCATATGATACAGCATTACCCGGAACTATTTTCTGGTATGATTTATGTTTAGTTTCATTTTGGGTGAGTGCATGCGATTTCGAGGACGAAATCTTGTAAGTAGGGGAGTAATGTGATGCCCCGAAATTAATTAATTGCGATTAAGGCATTAATTGTGTTTATAAGATGAATCATGTGGTAATTGATTTATGTGATGGGTAATAAGATGTTAACATGATTTAATTGTGTTGATTACTAAATATGAGGAAGATGTGAATTTAGAGGAAGTATATTGCATTTTACTAAATGCTTGTAAAATGCCATGAAGAAGTATTTTATGAATCATGTTAAGTTTGGGGTGTGATTTTAAATTAATCCCCAACCCCTTCTTTTTAACCCTTCACCCATCATTTTAACCCCATTTCACCTTTACTCTTTTAAAACCCCCCAACTCATCCTCAACCCTAAACCACTCCACATTTTCGAAACCCTTCTAAGGAGGAAGGAGGAAACTCCACAAAACTTGTGTTTGTGTGATCTTTGTTAAGATTTGGAGTCTTCAAGAGGTATGGAACCCTTCCTTAAATTTTTATGATATTTGGTTTTGAAATGGGATGATTTTGAAGTGTTTTAGGTGGGTTTGTTTTGGGTGTATGTTGCAAGTGGTTGGGGTATGGTTTTATGAGGTTTTGAGGTGATAAGTTGTTGGGATGTATTTGGTTTAAGATGTATTGGGTTATTTGGTAGTGTTGTACCAAAAAAATGGAGTTTGCTCGAAAAATCGCAGCGACCGATCGATCGGTAGCAGTGCAACGATCGATCGGTGCATGTGCGAAGCGAGGGGTGAAATTCCTTCACTTACCGATCGATGGGTGAAAGCTACCGATCGATCGGTGGGGATGACTAACGATCGATCGGTGGCTTGGACCGATCGATCGGTGAAAGGCCGTAGCTTAAATTTTAAATATGAACAGTTACCGATCGATCGGTAAGGGTGACCGATCGATCGGTAAAGCGATTTTGCTGAAGGTTATTTTCTTGGCTTAAATGATGGAATTTTTGGTATTAGGCTATTGTTTGGCTTCTAATATCAATTTGTATGGTTATGTAGAACCATCCCAAGTACTGATAAGTGTCATTTTTACACTTATATTTGCATATATTTATTGCGATTTTTATAGTGATTCGTGGAAGATTTTATACTTTTGGTTGTGTTTTGTTGTATTTCCAGGAATCCAGTTGTTAGGATCGGGGTAGTGTTTAGAAGGGGGGGGGGGGGGGGGGTTGAATAAACACTAGATACAATTTCGATTTCTTTTTCTGGTTAACTGTAAACTGTTAAGTATTACAGTTGCTTCTCAATATCAGGCAAGTTAGTAGACACTTGTTGTAGTGCGGAAGACGTCTACAAAACTTGTGAGGAATAAAACTGAAGTAATAAAGCAATAAACAAATAACACGAGAATTGTTTCTGGAAGTTCGAAGCACAACGCTTCTACGTCTCCCCTTCTTCCTTTGCAGGAAGGATTCACTAGAAGACTTGGTTTACACTTTTACAGTATACAACCTTCTTAGGCACTGACACACTTGGCCTAAACTCCTAGCAATCACACACTTCTTTACTTTGATTACAATGGATTCTATGACACTCTTTACAGAATACACGTTCTAGCTTTTAGAGTTTTTGAGCAGCAGACTTCAATTGAAGATAATCTGTCACAGATTCAGTTTTGCTGTTTGTCTGCTCTTTGCTGAACGTTTGGAATATCAGTCGGATGACTTTAGTGTTTGCTTTGAAATATATCTCTTAGTTGAAAATCGCTCAGCCCTTCTTTGTTCTCTGCTTGGATATATTTATAGGTTTGGATGTCCAACGGTAGCCTTTCTGTATATGGAAGAGATTAACTTTCCAATTTCATATTGTCTTCTTTCCTATTTTGTAAAGCAACGGCTCTTTTCACTCTGACGGTAATGGTGGCGGAGATATAGCAGGGTGCGCCGCTCTGTTGTACCTTTGTCAGAGAATGTTGTACTGATTTTGTCTCGTTGCTTAGTGCTCTAACTGGAAGCTTAGACTTCTGCTGGTTTTCTTTGTTCAACTGGTCGTTCATCCTCTTATGACCAGTTGATGTCCTTGTACAGTGAGAGACTATTCAGTTGATAGTTTGCACTGTTGATGTCTTCATCCGGTGGATGTCCATCCAGTTGATGTCTTGTCCGGTTGATGCCTTCATCCGGTTGATGTCCATCCAGTTGATGTCTTCATCCGGTTGATGTCCATCCAGTTGATGTCTTCATCCGGTTGATGACTTCATCCGGTTGATGTCCATCCAGTTGATGTCTTCATCCGGTGGATGTCCATCCAGTTGATGTCTTGTCCGGTTGATGACTTCATCCGGTTGATGTCCATCCAGTTGATGTCTTCATCCGGTTGATGACTTCATCCGGTTGATGTCCATCCAGTTGATGTCTTCATCCGGTTGATGACTTCATCCGGTTGATGTCCATCCAGTTGATGTCTTCATCCGGTGGATGTCCATCCAGTTGATGTCTTGTCCGGTTGATGACTTCATCCGGTTGATGTCCATCCGGTTGATGTCTTCATCCGGTTGATGACTTCATCCGGTTGATGTCCATCCAGTTGATGTCTTCATCCGGTGGATGTCCATCCAGTTTGTAATTACCAAAACTTTAGAAATCGTTTTCCCAACAATTTCCCCCTTTTTGGTGATGACAAAACTAAGCAAAGATCTATTTCCAGTTTGAGTAAATAAGATGAGAATCCTGAACTTACTTGAAGACATAATGGAAAAGAAATTTTCATTAAATATAAGCAGATTACAAGTTGTAATCAAACTGGACAATTGAGAGAGATTCATCTTTACTTAAGATGAATTCTAATAGCTTGACTAGAATCTAAGATCAATTTAGTTTACATAATTTAGCTGATACAAGACAAATCTTTAAACAAGTATTGTAGACCCTGAGAGCTTCGATCCATCTGGTGTCAAAGAGGAAGAGCTCGATCCACCTTATTTCAGAGAGGAAGAGCTCGATCCACCTTGTTTCCGAGAGGACCTAATAAAAATACTCTATCTCTGCCGGTCTACCTTGTTTCAGAGAGAAGGTCGGGAAGAGTCATATGAATATTCATCAGGCAGCTTCCATGGTCCATGGATTCACCTAATGAGAATAGTCTATCTCTGTCTTCCCCCTTTTTGTCATCAGCACCCAGGCATCTGCTGTAAGTGGTTCCTGACTGATGAGGAGCACCAGAACAGGATCAAAGCGCTGAAGCTTAACAGAGCTGGGTTAGATAAGTAATCAACCCATGAGGGGTTGATTTAGATAAGTAATAAACCCATGAAGGTGAAACAAATCGAACAGAAAACCAGGGAACTTTGAATAGCTTGAAGGTAAGCATGTTAAGTGAATGTGTGTTCTGTGAGCAAACAAGAGTCGCTATTTATAGAAATGAAAAGGTTGCAATTAATGTGAATGTATTTAAGTGGAACAGTAAATACAAAGAAAAAGTCAATAAAAGCAGTAAATAGATACGAGTAATTAATGGAAGAGTCAGAGAATGATACTATTTGCGCCCGAACCAATGTTTGGAATAGTCGCGTTTCTCGGTAGGCGGTTGGCGTGGACTCCGAGATCTTTGTTGAGCAGTTGGTCTGGACTGAGTGGGAGCTCCAGTTGCAGGGGATGAATGGGCAGCGGAACTTGAACCTCGCTGCGTGGAGGGAGCAGTTCGGCTGGGTTCAGGTAATCTGCGAATAATTTGAGGAGCTGCAGGCAGGCTGTTGCAAATATCTTCAATTTGAGATGCAAATGCGGCCTGCATAGTGGCCAACTGATCAGTCAATGTTTTCTTGGCGTCGTCAATCTTTTCTCCAAGAGCCATTGAGGTGGCAGCATGAAGAGATTCATTGTTCTGATTTATCTGAAGACGCGCCTGGCCAATTCTAGTAAAAGCATCCGCCACTGCATTCTCAGCAAATGTTTGAAGTCTGGTGACGGTAGTCGTTAAACTACTTAAGTCCCGGTAGACTTGCTGGAATTGTGAGTCATTGTGCTGCTGATGAGTGCCTAGAATGAGAGTTGCAGTTCGTTCTTCTTGTTTAAGCTTATGAACATCGCTGGCTAGGGCTGATATGGCAGTGGATAGATTGGCTAGCTGTGCAGCAATGTTCGGAGGTTCGTCCATAGGGTTGGTAAAGACAAAAAAATCTTCCGAAAGCTCTTGAACCATGGACGGATCTGCAGCAATCAGTGGAACATCAGTAGGAGGGACAAGGGCGCTGAGATGAGCATCGTCAACTGCAGCGGATGGCAAGATAGAAGCTTCAACAAGTGGTGCAGCTGTAGACTCTGAGATAGTGAGAGCCAATTGGGCAGCGTCTTCATTTGGTGGAGCAGTTAAAGTGGTTGTGGGTTGATCAACCACAGCAGCTGACATCTGGGTGTGATCATTTGAGTGCGAAGACTCGCTGGGTTCATGATTTGCAGAGGATATGGTAACTTGCTGAACTACTTTCTGTATGACTGCATCCACATTGGTGTGATCAACAGCCATTGGCTGGGGCTATTGATCCTGGTGAGAGCTGGGAGGAGAGGAGATGCCAAGAGCAGTTGGAGAGGGGAGTTCTTGAACCGAGGAGGCTACTTCCAAGGCAGTTGGTGCGGCCTCCGCTCCAGGGGAAGTAGTCTCCAAAGCAGTAGAAGTGAGCTCCACAGAAAATGGAACAATCTCCAAATTTGCAATGACGGAGTGTAGATCCTGCTGATCAGGACTGGCAACAGTTGTAGTAGTGGAGCAAGAATGAATACCAGTGGATATGCGAAGGTCATGAAGAGCAAGCTCAGCCATTTCGAGCTTGGGTCCAAGAGCATTTAGAACCGCTCTATCATGATTCGCTGTTCCGGAATTCCTGTCAAATTGTTGAAGGCGAGTTTCAACCAGGGCCTGAAGTTCACCCACATAGATCATCAGGCTGAAAACTTCTCGCAGCTTTAAGCTTGTTTCAGGGTCTGGGATTTGAAGATACGCTAGTATTTTGTTCTCATCTCCCCTAGCCTGATCCAGAATTTGATCAAAATCATCTAAGCGAACCTTGATACGTGCCTTTACCCATCGATCAAAAATCTCCAACTGTGGTTGCAGTTTGGCTTCAACTGTATCCATTACCATTTGAATCTCGAAGGCAACAGGAGTGGACACTGGAGCCGTAAGAGATTTTCCTTTTCCAGCAGGGGTGGTCTTGGGATGACAGTATGGACATAGTGACTTGGGCGTCCTGAAGCTGATAGAGCCTGGTGCTTGCTGAGTGCTTACCAGTGTTGTCTGAGTGTCAGCTGGAACCACTGAAGGAACAGGCACCATGGCTAAGGAAGCAGGTGGGTCCTCAGTTGAAGGGATGACAGGGCTGGGTTCCTTATCAGGATTTACATCTGTAGGACCTACGGAGGAGATAGTGTCGGAGGCGGCAATGTCTAACTGTCGGGCGGTCTGAGGAGCAGCTTTTCGTGTTCTTGGCTTCTTAGGAGGTGGAGGAGGGGGAGATGACTCAGCGGATTCCAATATAGTCTGTTCAGAGTCACTTATAACCTGAGTCAAGCGACGCTTTGTTACTCCGCCTTCTCTGCCACTTCGTTGGCGATGAAGCTGAAGATACTTATGAGTGATGAGCCTCCCTGGATGAAGGTGAGAAAGAGCTCCTGTCTTAAGGTGTTTGCTCTCAAAAAGACTACTGAGTGGGAGAGCAAAACCTGATTGACCCTTGCCAGATGCGACCAGACTAGTCAGTATTTGAAATAGTACAGCTGACCAGTTTATCTCCAACCCTTTGCATATAGCGCTCATAACGTCAAACTTCTCAGGGGTAATTATATCAAATGATCCTGCCTTACAGAGGAGCCCCTTGGAGATTATGTCCGCCAGTTGTCTATAATGACTCTTCATCAAAACTTTCCGGAAAGGAGGACGTGGAAGGCGATGAGTAGATTCCGAGACTGTGAGACGCATTTCTTCTCTTAGTTCTGCCGGAATAGTAGAGAAATCAGAAAGTCCGGTAGAGGGTAGGCACAGGTGAGTGGCAAATTCTGGTTGGGTGATGGTGACGGATTGTCCAGAGATGGACGCCACCACGGTGTCATCCACAACTTTGGCAGTAGCAAAGAACTCTTGTAGTTCGTTCTTGTAAAAGGAAGGGGTCTGGCTCAAGATTACCAGGAGTCCGGAGGTATCCAGCCTTTGTATCAACTCCTTGGTTTCTTCATCAGAGGATATGGATATTGAATGAAAATCAACGTGAATAGCATTGGTGATAAAACTCGGCTGAACATTCTTCGACATATTGAGTGAGTAGGAGGAAGAAGCAGCAACAGTTTGTTGGAGTAAGTTTTCTGAAAGAAAAATAATCGCAGTGATTTGTTGGAGAAGAAAAGTAGTGAAACTAAAGGCGGTGAAAAAGGAAGTATATGTAACGTCGTACTGTAGATGAGCGGACACATGTATACGTGGCGATCATCTATGGTTTAAAAGGATTTAACAAATAAATGAAAGAACAGGATTTAGGCGGGAGTGAAATAATTTATTTTTAACCAAAAGTAATTTTGAATTCCGACGTTCATTAGGTTAATGAGTATCGAGGGTTATTTTTGTCAAAGCATATTTGGTATCAACTGGTATGTAGGGTTCGACTGGTAGGAAAACATCCACTGGTTGTGGAGTCCTACTGGTTCGGATACACCTACTGCAGCTGACCATTGTATTACCAGCTGAGCTTAAATAACCATGATAAAATTATAACAGAATTCCCCCTAAATTTATGCACATAAACTAACTAATTCCCCCTGAATTCATTACCCAAAACAAAATAATCAAGAAGTAATTTCAATTAAACCAAGAATGTTTAGAAAGTAAGAAAACTTAGCGTCCGGTAGAGGCTTTGTGAAGATGTCTGCTGCCTGTTGTTCTGTAGAAATGTACTCCAGCCGGATTTCTTTCTTCATGACATGATCTCTGATAAAGTGATGACGGATGTCAATATGTTTAGTACGAGTATGAAGAACTGGATTGTACGTTATGGCAATGGCAGATGTATTGTCACAGAAAATAGGAGCCTCTGTAGACTCAATTCCATAGTCTCTGAGTTGTTGCTGAATCCATAGCAGTTGAGCACAGCAGCTTCCAGCAGCAAGGTACTCTGCTTCTGCAGTGGAAGTTGCAATGGATGTCTGTTTCTTGCAACCCCATGATATCAATCGATCACCAAGGAATTGACAATACCCACTGGTGCTTTTCCTGTCAATTTTGCATCCAGCATAGTCTGCATCTGAGTATCCGATAAGATTGAAGGTTGAGTCCCTTGGATACCATAGACCGACATTCTCAGTGCCTTTCAAATATTTTAGGATCCTTTTGACTGCAGTGAAGTGCGACTGCTTGGGATTTGCTTGAAACCGGGCGCACATACACACTGCAAACATAATATCTGGTCGGCTGGCTGTCAAATATAGTAAAGATCCAATTATGCCTCGATACATTGTAACTTCGACTGGTATTCCTGAATTATCCAAGTCGAGTTTGGCAGATGAGCTCATTGGTGTAGCAGCAGCTGAGCTGGTACTCATTCCATATTTCTTCAGTAGCTCTTTAGTGTATTTAGACTGATTGATCAGGATTCCTTCACTAGATTGTTTGACTTGCAGTCCTAAGAAAAATGATAGTTCTCCCATCATGCTCATCTCGAACTGGTCCTGCATAATTTTAGAGAATCTTTCGCACAATTTTGAGTTAGTACTACCGAAGATAATATCATCAACATAAATTTGAACAAGCAGAGTATGATTTCCCTTTGTAAATTTAAAAAGGGTCTTGTCCACCGTGCCAATAATAAAATTGTGTTCTGTCAAATATTTTGACAAAGTTTCATACCAGGCACGAGGAGCTTGCTTTAGACCATACAAGGCTTTATTGAGACGAAAAACATGAGATGGCTGCTGATGGTTTTCAAATCCAGGAGGTTGTTCAACATAGACTTCTTCCTGGAGTTTGCCGTTAAGAAATGCACTCTTAACATCCATCTGATAGACTTTAAAGTCTTTAAACGCAGCAAATGCAAGAAATATGCGAATTGCTTCTAGTCGAGCTACAGGGGCAAAGGTTTCATCGAAATCAATGCCTTCTTCCTGTCTGTAGCCCTGTGCAACTAATCTTGCCTTATTTCTGATTACTGTACCATTTTCGTCTAATTTATTTCTAAACACCCATTTGGTGCCAATAACAGTGTGATGCTGTGGTCGTGGTACTAGATACCATACTTTGTTTCGCTCAAACTGATTTAGTTCCTCCTGCATTGCTTCTACCCAACTTGGGTCTAATATAGCGTCATCAATCTTCTTAGGTTCTATATGAGATATGAATGCAGCATGAAGAAATTCATTAATCATTTGTCCTCTGGTGCGTAGAGGAGCAAGAGGGTTACCGATGACCTGCTCAGGTGGATGATCCTTCTTCCATCGGAGCGAAGGTCCAAGAGAATTGAGTTCTTCAGTTGACTGGATGTGAGTAGGCAGATCAGAGGTTCTGATTGACTCATCTTTCTCATTAGTTCCTTCTACTGCAGCAGGGGTAGATGCAACTGTTTCATTTGTAGCTGGCTGCAGTGCTTGTTGGCCAGCAGACTCCTCTGCTTGAGTTTCAGGAACTTCTGGTTCTAAGGAGCAGTCAGTCCTGCTTCTGTAATCAATCTCATCATCAACATTTTCGTCAATGTAAGTGCTTTCCAGTCGATTACTCAAGTTGTTGATTTGTATATCAGATAGTGTACAGTTAGTAGGTTCATCAAATTTTACATGCACTGATTCTTCTACATTAAGAGTTCTATTATTAAATACTCTGAATGCCTTACTAACTGTAGAGTAGCCAAGGAATATTCCAGCATCAGATTTGGCATCAAAGGCTGTGAGATGAGTCTTTCCATTGTTGTGAATAAAACATTTGCAACCAAACACATGGAAATAGGAAACATTTGGCTTACTGCCATTCCAGATCTCATAAGGGGTTTTATTTGCTCGCTTATTAATCATTGATCTGTTCTGCGTATAACATGCTGTGTTGACAGCTTCTGCCCAAAATCTCTGCGATATTTCTGATTCCGCGAGCATGGTTCGCGCAGCTTCTTTCAAAGTGCGGTTCCTACGCTCAGCAACTCCGTTTTGTTGAGGAGTTCTAGCTGCAGAGTATTCGTGTTTAATACCAAGGTCATCTAGATATGATTCGAGTGATTGATTGGTGAACTCAGTACCTTTATCACTGCGAATTCTATCTATCCCACACGATTTCTCATTTTGGAGTCTTTTCAGTAATTTGATCAGCTTTGGAGTAGCTTGATCTTTGCCACTTAGGAACAAGACCCACGTGAAACGAGTGTAATCGTCTATTACCACTAGAGTATACTTCATTCCCCCTAGACTTGTTACTGGTATAGGAGCAAATAGATCCATATGCAGCAACTCTAGGCACCGAGAAGAAGATTTACTCCCTTTGTTCTTAAAGGAGGATCTGATTTGCTTACCAAGTTGGCATGCTGCACAGATCTTATCTTTTGAGAACTCAATTTGGGGCAGTCCAACAACTAGATCAAGTTTACGCAGACTGGCAATAGTTTTAAAATTTAAGTGACTCAACCGTTTGTGCCAAAGCCAATTTTTGGATGAATTCAGAGCAGCTAAGCAAGTAGAAGAGATAGGCTGATTAAGATTCCAATCAATTTTATATGTGTTATCATGCCTTCTACCTACAAGTAGTATACTACCATCAATAGATTTGATTGTGCATGAGTACTGATTGAATTCTACGGAATGACCATTGTCACACAGTTGACTTATGCTAATCAAGTTGTAGCATAGATTTTCAACTAAAAGAATATCTTTAATGATGATGTTACCGTAGATAATCTTACCCTTACCCACGGTTCTACCTTTCGCGTTGTCTCCAAAGGTTATTCTGGGTCCGGTGGAGTCCACCAGTTCAGACAGTAAGCTCGCGTTCCCTGTCATATGTCTAGAGCACCCGCTGTCCAGAAACCATTCTGAGCTCCGAACAGGATGCATTCTAGTTTCCTGCAATTAAAGCGATAGCATGATTGGTACCCAATCCTACTTGGGTCCAGGTAGGATTAGTCCTTTCGGAACCCACACTTGTATGACCCTGAATGACTTAGGTCGGTGTGTGTTCTGAAATGTGTGTGCATTTATAGATATAGGTGATGATTTTGACTGTGGAGTGTGATAATATGTGTATGCATGTGCTTTTGGTTTGTAGTTCCTGTTATTTAGCATATACCTCTTCTGGACAGGTTTACAGTTGTAGTACCAGTTGGGTTTAACCTCTCTAGCTGCTCGACCAGTAGGTTTAAGTTCATTTCTGAACTTTTGCCTCGGTTTAGCCTCTTGGAGTGGTTCTACATAACCGATACCTCTGTGCTGTGCCTGTTCCTTGATGAGTGTTGCTTTAACAGGTTCTTTAACCAGTTCGTAAGGGTCATATACTGTGCTAGATCTTACAAAGTTCATTGATTGAGCCTTGCCTTTTGTTAGACACAGTTGAGGTTCATTACCAGATGAACTGCTATCATTGCTATTATAGCCTATGCCAGTTAAATCACTAGCCAGCCTTATAGACTTAAGCATTTCATCCTTTCTGGTAGTCGATGCATTCCAAATGCTAACCAGTTTGCTAAGTTTCTGGTAAGCATTCTTGGCTTCATCTCTTTCCTTCACTAGAAGACTGGCTGTTTCCCTTAGGCAGTTCAACTCCCTTGATTGTTCACAATCAAGCTTGTTTTCATGCGTTTCAGTTTGGGTTGTATGCTCAGTCTTATAGCTTTCAAAAGATTCATATAGCGTCCGATACTCATTTATCATGTCCTGCAATGCATTGGTGAGTTCACTATGTGTAAATTCAGATAGGTTTGATTCATGTACCTCATTTTCATTATTTGCCATTAAGCAGTGGACTTCCTCGTCTTCACTCTCGCTGGATGAGCTAGTTAACTCTTCTGAGTCTGATTCAGACTCAGCCCATTTGCTCTTACTTTCTTCTGCCATCCAGACCTTTTGATCTCTGTCCTTTTTGGATGATCTTCTGGTTTCTTTGGATTTTCTGTAATCCTTGGATCCTCTTTTGTGATCATCCTTCTTGGGTTTAGGACAGTCCGCAATGAAGTGTCCTGGTTTGAGGCAGTTGAAGCATACTCGCTCTTCTTCTTCTGAATTTCCTTTGGAACTCTGCCTCCGAGGATATGATTGATAAGATCTCTGATTTTTCTTCATGAATTTCCCAAATTTCTTTACAAACATTGCCATAGCATCATTACACATCTTTTCTGGAGTCATTTTTGTAGGGGTGGGCAGAGACTCAGATGCAGTGAGAGCTTTTGTTGGTTGACTGGTGCTTGGTTCATCTTCAACCCGAATGCCTAATTCGAATTCATAGGCTTTTAAATCAGCAAACAGATCATGTAGATCTATTTTGTTGATGTCCTTCGATTCTCTCATAGCAATGGTCTTGACATCCCATTCTCTTGGTAGACCTCTCATTACTTTGAGTGTGACTTCTCTGTTGGGTAACTCCTTACCCAGACTGTTTAGTTCATTGATTATTCCAGTCACTCTTTCATCGTACTCGTTGAGAGTTTCTCCATTTATCATTTTGATATGCTCAAACTTCTGTAAAGCCACGGTAAGCTTGTTTTCTTTGGTTTGATCATTTCCTTCACAGAGTTGAGCAATCTTCTCCCAGATTTCTTAGCTGTAGGGCACATCTTTATTTTGTTGAACATATTTTTGTCCAAAGTTTTGAATAGAATGTCCTTAGCAACGTTGTCTAGGTTTGCCTTTTTCTTGTCTTCATTTGACCATTGAGATCTTTCCTTTTCTACCATTTGTGGATCTCCACTTGTGATAGAAGCAGCTGTATTGATTTTCATGATCTTCAAAGGTCCTTCAGTGATTACATACCACATATCATCATCTTGAGCACTTAGATGTGCTTGCATACGGATCCTCCAGTCATCATATTCATCTTTCTTGAACATTGGAATCTTGCTGAATGAGGCCATCAGTTTTTGATAAATGGTAATTTCTCAAGATTGAGAAGACCTATGCTCTGATACCACTTGTTAGGATTGGGGTAGTGTTTAGAAGGGGGGGGGGGGGGTTGAATAAACACTAGATACAATTTCGATTTCTCTGTAAACTGTTAAGTATTACAGTTGCTTCTCAATATCAGGCAAGTTAGTAGACACTTGTTGTAGTGCGGAAGACGTCTACAAAACTTGTGAGGAATAAAAGTGAAGTAATAAAGCAATAAACAAATAACACGAGAATTGTTTCTGGAAGTTCGAAGCACAACGCTTCTACGTCTCCCCTTCTTCCTTTGCAGGAAGGATTCACTAGAAGACTTGGTTTACACTTTTACAGTATACAACCTTCTTAGGCACTGACACACTTGGCCTAAACTCCTAGCAATCACACACTTCTTTACTTTGATTACAATGGATTCTATGACACTCTTTACAGAATACACGTTCTAGCTTTTAGAGTTTTTGAGCAGCAGACTTCAATTGAAGATAATCTGTCACAGATTCAGTTTTGCTGTTTGTCTGCTCTTTGCTGAACGTTTGGAATATCAGTCGGATGACTTTAGTGTTTGCTTTGAAATATATCTCTTAGTTGAAAATCGCTCAGCCCTTCTTTGTTCTCTGCTTGGATGTATTTATAGGTTTGGATGTCCAACGGTAGCCTTTCTGTATATGGAAGAGATTAACTTTCCAATTTCATATTGTCTTCTTTCCTATTTTGTAAAGCAACGACTCTTTTCACTCTGACGGTAATGGTGGCGGAGATATAGCAGGGTGCGCCGCTCTGTTGTACCTTTGTCAGAGAATGTTGTACTGATTTTGTCTCGTTGCTTAGTGCTCTAACTGGAAGCTTAGACTTCTGCTGGTTTTCTTTGTTCAACTGGTCGTTCATCCTCTTATGACCAGTTGATGTCCTTGTACAGTGAGAGACTATTCAGTTGATAGTTTGCACTGTTGATGTCTTCATCCGGTGGATGTCCATCCAGTTGATGTCTTGTCCGGTTGATGACTTCATCCGGTTGATGTCCATCAAGTTGATGTCTTCATCCGGTTGATGTCCATCCAGTTGATGTCTTCATCCGGTTGATGACTTCATCCGGTTGATGTCCATCCAGTTGATGTCTTCATCCGGTGGATGTCCATCCAGTTGATGTCTTGTCCGGTTGATGACTTCATCCGGTTGATGTCCATCCAGTTGATGTCTTCATCCGGTTGATGACTTCATCCGGTTGATGTCCATCCAGTTGATGTCTTCATCCGGTGGATGTCCATCCAGTTGATGTCTTGTCCGGTTGATGACTTCATCCGGTTGATGTCCATCCGGTTGATGTCTTCATCCGGTTGATGACTTCATCCGGTTGATGTCCATCCAGTTGATGTCTTCATCCGGTGGATGTCCATCCAGTTTGTAATTACCAAAACTTTAGAAATCGTTTTCCCAACACCAGTAGAAGTGCAAGAAATACTGGAAAAACCCCGTTTTATGGACTAGGAGGTGGAACTATGACAGTACGAGGAAACCCATGGGAAAAGATGTCAAAATGACTTTAAAAATCGATAAAAGTTTCAGGCGATCGATCGCCTATTTCGAAGAGATCGATCGCCTGAAGCCAGTGAGCTCGTGGAATTTTTCAAGCGATAGGCGATCGATCACAACAAATCAGGCGATCGATCGCCTCGGGGCAGAACATATAGGAGATCGATCGCCTATCTTGAGAGACCGATCGCCGAGGAGAAAAAGCTGAAGGCGATCGATCGCCTATTTTGAAGAAATCGATCGCGTGCAGAGTTCCAGAATTAAAAACTTCCTTAATTAAGTTTTGGGGCTATTTTTGGTACCAGATTCTTTGGACTTGGGAGGAGACATATAAAAAGAGGTTTTTAGGTCATTAGAGGGGTTCTTTCACCTCTGGATAGGCAGCCACCCTTTGGAAGAGAAGATTCATTCAAGACGATTCAAGGAACGCAGCTAGAGACGGGAACAACGGATCGACGCACGATTCAACATCGAGTGTTTACTAGTATTTCTGAACTTTTGTTTAGTTTTATTTTCGAATTCCAATGTTTATAATGTTGTTAGATATTATAAAACGTTGTTTTTCCGTTAATATGCTAGGCTAAGTTTGTTATCGAGACAAGGGGATCTTGTGTATGAACCCACAGTTTTAATTCTAGTTTTTGATTGAGTTTTTGTTATTTTTGAGTTTATGTTATGCTGTTAATGCTTTTGAAGAATTAGCTACTCTTTGAATGTTGTTAGTTTGCAATTGAGATCGAGAGATGATTTTGTAAAACGGAACCAATAACATAAACCGTGGATTTCAGACCGAGATCGAGAGATGACGTCAAATACACGAGTGATAGCTATAGATATAGGGGTGTTCAACGGTTTGGTTAACCGACCGAACCAAACCGAACCGAGCAAGTTCGGTTCAAACCGAACCGAACCGAAAAAATTCGGTTCGGTTTTCGGTTCTGGAAAATTCGAAATTTTGGTTTTCGGTTCGGTTTTCGGTTATTATCATCGGTTAACCAAACCGAACCGAAAACCGAAGTTTTTATTTTTTCTAAAAAAAATTACAATTAAAATATAAAATAAAAAATACCACTCTCGCTCCATACTCTAAAAAAAATTACAATTACAATTAAAATATAAAATAAAAAATACCACTCTAAAAAAAATTACAATTACAATTTAGTTTTTAAAATTACAATTTTTTCCAAAACCTAAACAACACAGTCTCTCTCGACTACTCCATACTCTGCCGCCGCTCAAAGCCTCAAGCTATTAAACAAATCTGAAAATCTCACTCTCGCCTCTGCATCCTCGCCTCTGCATCCTCGCCTCTCCAGCCTCCATCTGCGCTCCGCTCTTCCCATCTCCCTCCGCGGCTGCGCCTCCCAAGGACGGAACGAAGTCAGCGAACCAAGCTCTCCCCATCTCCGTCTCAGCTTTCCGTTCACTGGCTCCACCGTTCCCGTCGCCGGCGAGCCTACTGTCGGTGAGTTCCACTTCTCCTTCCCTGAATCCTCACATTGTAATTTAGCTACAATTTTAATATTTTGTGTTCATAGTTTCTAAATTCTGATTTAGATTGTAATTTACCTACAATTTTAATATTTTGTGTTCATAGTTTCTAAATTCTGATTTAGAGTTTTAGTTAGGGTTTTGTTAATTAGTGCTGACAATGTGTTTATTAATTTTGGTATATTAGATTAAAACTTAAATAGTGATGGATACCACATCATTATCAGAGAATGAAGCATCTAATAGGCAAGCTGCAGAACTTGGGAACGATCAACAGAGAGAAATTGGGAATGAAAGTCAAAATGAACAAAAGAACAAGAGGAAAGACATATCAAAGAGGTCTCTTGTTTGGGATCACTTCAATGTTTACCATGATAAGAATGGCAAACGGCGAGCTAAATGTAAGTATTGTGATCGAGATTATGCTGCTGATCCTACTAAGAATGGCACTTCTAGTTTAAATAATCATTTAAGAGTGTGCAAAAACCATGCGGATAGAGTGACAGATAACTATTCAATTAGTAGTTTTTGTCAAAATACAGATCCAAGAGATACATCATCTCATGTTAGTCATGCTAGTACAAAATTTGACCAAGAAGCTGTTAGGAGAGCAATTGCACGTATGATTATTATGGATGAATTACCTTTCAAGTTTGTGGAAAATGAAGGATTTAAGCATTTTATCTATGTTGCATGCCCTCATTTGTGGTTCCTTCTAGAACTACAATCACTAGAGATTGCTTTAAGGTGTATTTTGAAGAAAAGCAGACACTAAAAGAGTACTTTAAGTTATCACAACAAAGAGTTGCTCTTACTACTGATACATGGACTTCTAATCAGAAAATCTCTTATATGTGTTTGACTTGCCACTTTATTGATGATAATTGGAAGTTGCAAAAGCTACTTTTGAACTTTGTTCCATGTTATAGTCATAAAGGTGACGACATTGGTCTCTTGATTGAAAAATGTTTGCTTGATTGGGGAATAGAGAATGTGTTTAGCATAACTGTTGATAATGCTTCTTCCAATGATACATCGGTAGCTTACTTAAAGAAACGATTTGTTGCTTGGAGGAAGACAATCTGCGATGGGAAATTTTTGCATATGCGATGTGTAGCTCACATTATTAATCTTGTTGTAAAAGATGGATTGAAAGAGGTAAATTCTTCAGTTGAGCGGGTTCGTGCAGTGGTCAGGTATATGAGACAATCACCTGCTAGGTGGAAAAAATTCAAAGGATATGTCACTGAGGAGAAAATAGAAAGCAAGAAGTTATTGTGCTTAGATTGTCCAACTAGGTGGAATTCTGTTTTCTTGATGCTTGAGACTGCTTTAATATTTCGGGATGTTTTTGATAGGTTTGAGATATATGAAAAAGAATTTTCTTCTGATTTTATGCCTGGTGGACCTTTTGGTAACATAGGATTGCCTACAAATTCTGATTGGGATGTTGTTGCACGGTTGGTGAAAGTATTGCAACATTTTTATGACTTAACTCTACGAGTTTCAGGTTCTTTGTTTGTGACGTCTAATATTTTTCTTGATGAAATTAGTGATATTGATTCCGTAATAAAAGGATGGTTGATCGGTGGTGATGATGATTTAGCAAGTATTGCACGTAGAATGAAAGTGAAGTTTGATAAGTATTAGGGGTGACCCCGAAAAGATGAACATGATGTTGTTTGTTGTCGTGATACTTGATCCTCGACACAAGTTGAAATACGTTCATTTCCTTCTTAGTGACATGTATGAAGGTGTAAAAGGAGAGAAGATGTGTGAGTTGTCTACGAAAGCTTTGCATGAAGTTTTTGAGGATTATAAAAAGTTGTATGCTCCTCGACCACGAGCAACAACATCATCACAACCATCCTATGTTTCTGGGGATGGCAGTACTTCTTGTGATTCTGAAACTGACAGTGAGAAACGGATGGCGAGGTCTATTAGAAAGGACAAATATCGGAGGTTACAAATCGAAGAAGGAGAGACAGAAGATGAGACGGAGTTGGACAAGTACTTGAGTGAAAAAGCTGAGAAAGATGTTGATGACTTTAATATCCTTGACTGGTGGAAATTAAATAGCCCGAGATTTCCCATTTTATCAAGATTGGCTCGTGATATATTTGCAATGCCGATATCTACTGTTGCTTCCGAGTCTGTCTTTAGTACTGGAGGTCGCATAATTGATGATTTTAGGGCTTCTTTGACTCCTAGACTGACACAAGCCCTCATTTGTAGCCAAGATTGGCTACGAAATGGACCAATGAAGCCGATTGAAGAAGATTATGAGTTTATGGAAAGAATCGACCAAGGTAATCATACAGTCTATGAATGTTCACTTTTCATACTCTTGACATCTATAATTTAGATTTAAGTTTTAACTCTTTCTTATGTTTTCTTTTGTTTTTAGATTTGATTCAAGTATTGGTGCAGAGTCGACTGTTATCGGTTTATAAAATGGTAAAAAATAGCGCACTCATTTTTTTAGTTAAATATTTGTATTGTTAGTGTTAGTCAAGTATTCTGATATGTTTCTTTCTTTTTTTTGTATGTACATGCATTCCATAGGAATCTTATTTGGCCCTGGGAGTGGGAGGTGATGAGGATATCTCAAGTATAATAATTATGATTGGAAATCTAGAATTATTGTGATTTGTTTTTTTTAATATCCAAATGAAGCATGCTTGGGCTTGTACGATGTATTTTTGGATATTTTGAGTTTTGTACGATGTATTAGTGCTTGTATTATGCTGAATTTTATTTGAATAAGCATACAAAAAAAAATTATTTGTTTTTTTTAAAGTTCGGTTTACCCGAAACCAAACCGAACCAAACCGAAAAAGTTCGGTTAAAACCGAAACCGAACCGAACAGTTTTGGTTCGGTTTTCGGTTTTAAAATTTTGGAACCGAGATTTCGGTTAACCGAAATTTCGGTTCGGTTTGGTTCAAACCGAACCGAACGAACACCCCTATATAGATATCTAGTAATCGAAGGCTAAGGGTTTTCATAGAACGTATGCAACATTGAATTGTTAAATAAGTGAACGAGAGTTACTTACTGCAATTCAGTGTTAGGTTTAATATAGCTCGAGAGAGTATATTGGATATAATAGGAAAACTTGTCACCTTAGATGCATTAATTTTAATTAGAACTAGTAGGTAAATTGTGGGGGATTACTCAAGTGAACCGAAGTCTCGATATTTATCTCTATTGTTTATTATCTTAATTCTCTGTGGTGCGTTGAATATTGGAGTTGATAAATATAGAACGCTAGTTAAATTTGGTAGGTTAAATATAGAACGCTAGTTAAATTATCTCTACTGTTTATCATCTTTCAACCAGTTTCGTAGGTTAAATATAGAACGCTAGTTAAATTTGGTAATTACTACTAGTCCTCGTGGGTTCGACAATCCTTACTTCTAGATCATTATACTAAAACTTGACACCGTGCATTTGCGGTAGAATCGCTCGAAATAACTGTTTAAAATAAAAGCGATCAAGTTTTTGGCGCCGTTGCCGGGGACTAGTTTAAGTAATATCATAAGAGATTAGTTGACTAAAATTTAGCCATTTTTTCTTTTATAATTATTTTTATTACGGTTTATACGATTTCATTATTGTTCTTTCTTCGTTGTGTTGAATTTTGCAGGGAGTTGTCTTTGTAGTGCATGCTACGAAGTGACAGACCTATATTAGAGCCCCTCGACTTAGAGATTGAACGAACTTGCAGAAGACTTCGAAAAGAAACAAGAGAGATGGCTGAGAACAATCGAGGGAATGGTGAACAACATAATGGTGAAGTGCCAATTATAAGGTCCATGATGGACTATGCACAACCATCTTTTCACGTAACCATGTCTAGCATCACAAGACCAAGGATTCAGGCTAATAACATCGAGATCAAGCCTGCCATAATTCAGATGGCGTCACTGACGACGCCATCAGGTTACGTCTCTTTCCCTTTTCTTTGAATGACAAAGCTAAGAGCTGGTTGAATTCATTGCCTGCAGGGTCGATCACTACTTGGGAGGGGATGGCTCAAGCCTTCCTATCAAGATACTTTCCCCCTTCCAAGACAGCTAAGATGCGCAATGATATCACCACATTCATGCAACATGATCCGGAAACTCTATATGAAGCTTGGGAGCGCTTCAAGGATTTACTTCGAAGATGCCCACATCATGGCCTTCCGATTTGGCTTCAGGTACAAACATTTTACAATGGGTTATTTTCTGCTAATAGATCTATGATTGATGCAGCAGCAGGAGGTACGATTATGAGGAAGTCACCTGAAGAAGCTTACACACTTTTGGAAGAGATGGCATCCAACAGTTACCAGTGGCAGTCCGAAAGGAATGTGCCTAAAAGACCGATTGGGATGCATCAAATTGATGAGGTGACATCTAAACAAGCTCAGTTGGAGGCATTGCATAAGAAAATGAATAGCTTGAGCATGACAGCGATGCAAGCTCAAGTAGTCATATGTGAATTATGTGGAGGCAACCATCAGAGTACAGAATGCCAAGCAGGTAATCCTTTTGTGCAATCTACTGAAAATGCTAACTTTGTAGGAAACAGGCCACAACAGGGTAACTCTTACTCCAACAATTATAACCAACCGTGGAGGAATCATCCAAACTTCTCTTGGTCTAACCAAAAGAATGTTTTGAATCCACAACCTCCACCGGGTTATCAATCAAAGCCGAGTATGGAAGAGTTGATGACCAAGTTTATTACATCAACGGAGAATAGAATGCAGAACCAGGATGCATCAATAAAGAACTTGGAGACTCAAGTGGGACAGTTGGCGAATATTTTGTCAGGAAGAATGCAAGGGACCTTACCTAGCGATACCGAGAAAAATCCAAAGGAGCAAGTAAAGGCTATATCATTGAGAAGTGGTAAGCAGACTGTATCACCCACTGAGGAGAAAGAGGAAGTTGAGGAAGTACAAATAGAGGAAAGTGAACAGAATGAAGCAGACGTTGAAGCTAAAGGTAAGTCTTCTATCAAGACACCCATCACACCACCAATGCAGGTACAAATCCCACCTCCTTTTCCCGCTGCATTAAAAAGAGCTAAGGTAGATGCAAGTTTTGCAAAATTTCTTGAAATTTTTAAGAAATTACATATCAATATACCATTTGCTGATGCTTTACTTCAAATGCCTAGTTATGCTAAGTTTTTGAAGGAAATTTTATCGAATAAGCGGAAATTAGGAGAGCATGAGACGGTAAGTTTAACAGAGGAGTGTTCAGCGATTGTGCAAAACAAATTGCCTCCTAAGTTAAAAGATCCAGGGAGTTTCTCTATACCCTGCACCATTGGCTCTATTTCATTTACTAAATCTTTGTGTGATTTTGGTGCGAGTATTAATTTAATGCCACTGTCAATTTTCAGGAAGTTGGGAATAGGCGAGCATAAACCCACTACAGTGTCACTTCAACTGGCGGATAGATCTATCACCTACCCACGAGGACTCATCGAGGATGTACTTGTCAAGGTGGATAAATTCATTTTCCCGGTGGATTTTCTCGTGTTAGATATGGAAGAAGATGCTGAAATGCCCTTGATCTTGGGAAGACCATTCTTGGCCACTGGCAAAGCACTCATAGATGTGCATCAAGGGAAGTTGATCCTCCATGTAGGGGGGGATCAAGTTACTTTTAATGTTTTTAAAGCTATGAAACACCCTCATGACGAGCATATGTGTTTTAGTATTGACCATGTTGATGTGTTATCTGACATGATATTTCGAACAGAATGCAAGGATTTAGTAGAAGCTTATCTCACTAATGATTAGGACATGCTTGAGAATGAAGAAGAACAAGAGATAGTTGCTCAGATGCGAGCTAACCCTCCTTACATTAGACGTCAAAGCAATAATTTAGGAGAGTTGGGAGAAAGGGACATCAAGCCACAGAAATCTTCAATTGAAGAACAACCCAATCTTGAACTCAAGACACTACCAACTCACCTCAAGTATGTTTATTTGGGTAATAATAATTCTCTACCAGTAATTGTGTCTTCATCTTTGACAGGTATTGACGAAGAGAAGCTCCTTAGGATTTTGAGGGAGCACAAGCAACCCTTTGCATGGAAAGTGGCGGACATAAAGGAATAAGCCCATCGATGTGCATGCATAAAATTCTGATGGAAGACACTTACAAGCCGTTGGTGCAACCACAACGCCGTTTGAATCCAAAGATGCAAGAAGTAGTCAAGGCGGAAGTGATTAAGCTACTCTATGCAGGTATTATCTATCCTACCTCAGATAGTGCATGGGTGAGTCCGGTGCAATGTGTACCAAAGAAGGGAGGTATGATTGTTATTACTAATGAAAAGAATGAATTAATACCTACTAGGACAGTCACTGGTTGGAGAGTCTGTATTGACTATAGAAAACTTAATGAAGCTACACGTAAGAATCACTTCCCCCTCCCCTTCATTGATCAAATGATAGAGAGACTAGCTATGTATGATTATTATTGCTTCCTAGATGGGTATTCGGGATATAATCAGATAGCAATTGCACCTAAGGACCAAGAGAAGACCACCTTCACTTGTCCTTATGGTACATTTGCATTTAGGAGAATGCCTTTTGGGTTATGTAATGCACCGGCTACATTTCAAAGATGCATGATGTCGATATTCCATGACATGGTAGGAATGTTTATAGAAGTATTCATGGATGATTTTTCTGTGTTTGGAAATTCATTTGATGCATGTCTGCATAATCTTGATCTCGTATTGACAAGGTGTGAGGAGAACAGCTTAGTACTAAACTGGGAGAAGTGTCACTTCATGGTAAAAGAAGGAATAGTCTTGGGCCATAAAATATCCCAAAAGGGTATTGAAGTGGATCGAGCAAAGGTACAAGTGATACAGGAACTACCTCCACCAGTATCAGTGAAGGGAATTCGCAGTTTCTTAGGCCATGCTGGGTTCTATAGACGATTTATAAAGGATTTTCTCAAATTTCAAAACCTTTATCTCACTTGTTGACTAAAGAAGCACCATTTGATTTTAATGCTGATTGCTTGCAGGCATTTGAGACACTAAAGGAGAGATTGGTCACGGCACCTATTTTGATAGCACCTGACTGGGATATACCATTTGAGTTGATGTGTGATGCAAGTGACACAGCTGTCGGAGCAGTATTGGGACAAAGAAGGAATAAGGTATTTCACACTATTTACTATGCTAGTAGAACGTTAAATGAGGCACAACAAAACTATGCCACCACTGAGAAAGAACTTTTAGCAGTAGTATTTGCCTTCGATAAATTTCACTCTTATCTTTGTCTATCAAAAGTCATTGTGTACACTGATCACTCGGCACTCAAGTATCTTCTTGCTAAAAAAGACGCTAAACCACGTTTAATCCGATGGATTCTTTTATTGCAAGAATTTGACTTAGAAATTAAGGATAAGAGTGGGGTAGAGAACGTAGTGGCGGATCATTTATCTAGGATTGATTTTGAGATTGAGAAACATGATAATGAGGTGGAAGAGATCAATGAAAAATTCCCCGATGAACAGCTCTTTCAAGTTCTTGCCCTACCCTGGTATGCCGATTTTGCAAACTATCTGGTTAGTGGTATCCTCCCACAAATGACATTTTATCAAAAAAAGAAATTCTTATCTGATGTTAAACACTACATGTGGGAGGAACCATTGTTGTTCAAAGTTTGTGCAGATAACATGATCAGGAGGTGTGTTCCAGAGGAGGAGATGTCATCTATTGAGCCATTGTCATGATCGCGAGGTAGGGGGACACATGGGTCCAACCAAAACTGCTGCCAAGGTACTGGAATCTGGATTTTATTGGCCTACATTATTTAAAGATGCATACAAGTATGTTTCAGCTTGTGATAGGTGTCAACGAACTGGTAACATTTCTAGGAGACAGGAGATGCCCTTGAACAACATTCTTGAATATGAATTGTTCGATGTTTGGGGCATCGATTTTATGGGACCATTTCCAGTTTCATGTTCACACTACTATATTCTAGTTGCGGTCGATTATGTGTCAAAGTGGGTTGAGGCTGCAGCTTCTCGCACTAATGATGCTAGAGTGGTGGTGCAATTTTTGAAAAAACATATTTTTACTCGATTTGGCACCCCTCGGGCAATCATTAGTGACGGTGGGTCACATTTTTGCAACAAACTTTTTGACAAACTCTTAAGCAAATATGGATTCACCCACAAAGTTGCAACACCTTATCATCCACAAACTTGTGGGCAAGTAGAAGTGTCGAATAGGGAAGTAAAACGCATTTTAGAAAAAAACTGTCAATACTTCTCGAAAAGACTGGTCCTTACGGTTAGATGACGCTTTATGGGCATATAGAACTGCATATAAAACACCTATTGGCACCACACCATATCGGTTAGTTTTTGGAAAAGCATGTCATCTTCCGGTTGAACTGGAACATAGAGCATATTGGGCAATAAAGAATCTAAACTTTGATTTAACTGCTGCAGGTGATCACCGGCTCCTCCAAGTGAACGAAATGGAAGAGTTTCGGAACCAATCATACGAGAATTCCAAGATCTATAAAGAAAAGACAAAAAAATGGCATGACGCAAGGATCAGTCAACGTGATTTCAAGGAAGAAGATATGGTGTTATTATTTAACTCCAAATTAAGGCTGTTTCCAGGCAAGCTTAAATCTCGTTGGTCCGGACCATTCCGTATTTCCAAGGTGTTTCCATCAGGTGCAATCGAACTCTATGATCCAACCAAGGGAACGTTCACAGTGAATGCACAGCGATTGAAGCACTACCACGGGCATGATTTCAGTATACCGGAGTGCACCACCGTCCATTTTGTTGAATGAAGCGACAGATGCGAAAAGTCCAGCTTGGGACTATAAATCAAGAACTAATTTTTCTCCCTTCTCCTTCGTTTTTGAATTTAGTAATTAGTTAATTGATTTTGGTTTGGAATTTCGTTTTTCTTTTTAATTTTTGTAGGTTTTGATTTAAAAAAAAAAAAAAAAAAAAAAAAAAACAAAAAGAGAAAAACTCTGGAGGGAGGCGATCGATTGCCTAACAAGGCGATCGATCGCCTTGAGCATGCACTTTTCAAAAACAGCTACTGGAGGTAGGCGATCGATCGCCTATTTTTAGGAGATCGATCACCTAAACGCAAAATTTTTTAAAAATGCTACTGGAGGTAGGCGATCGATCGCCTATTTCGAAGAGATCGATCGCCTCAACGAAAAAATTTTAAAAAATGCTACTGGACACAAGCGATCGATCGCCTAATCTGAGGCGATCGATCGCCTGTCGCGTTTTGTTGTTTTTAAAACACCTCAGATTCACTCATCACCAAAATTTCACCTCACCTCCTCCTCTCAAATCCCTAATCCCTAAATCCCCAAATCTTCCAATCCCCAATTTCCTTCCCAATCTCTTCTCAATTCTTAATATAATCACAAATTCCTTTCATCTCCACTATTATTGGCTAAGTGGTGCAATTTTCTTCTACAGATTTCAAGCTCGGGTGGCCATTCAAGCACCAAGGGGAGATTACTCCAAGCCAAGGACCACACCCCTTCAAAGTTTCGAAATTCAGAGGTAACTTGGTTTGGGATTACCGGGTCATGCTTAATTCCTAGATATTTGGTGAAAGTGGGAAAGGATTTGCATTCTTTGTTGGTAGGGAAGTTAAATTGGGGAATTCTGTTAGAAGCTTGCTAGTATTGATATTGTTGAGGCTTGGTGGTGTTTAGCAACTTCTTGGAAGTGTTGTGCGATCAGTTGGACTGTGTAGGAATTTATTGAGGCATTGCTTGTTCGTGTTCATATATCTCATAGCATGGCACCTACAAAGAAACCAAGGCGAGGGGCTTCCTCTTCCGCCCCCACCCCGACTTATGATACTACTCGTTTTGCCACTCATGCCGCATCGGAATTCTATGACAAATGGCATGCTAGGCCTTTGGTGAGGGAGAGGGGAGTGGATATGGACACACCCGATTCGTCCATCCTCCGTGAGGCGGAACGCCGCGGATGGTTGCGCTTTGTGTCACCCCTGTGCCATGCAGTCATCCCCTTAGTCAAGGAGTTCTATGCCAACTTCAAAGTCGAAGCGAACGGTCCGTATCTGACTATTCGGCGGAAGAAGTTTCTTTTTCTTAGCGAACGCATCAATCGCACATATGAGATGCCGGATATCGGAGACGATGAATACTCGACTTATTTGCATCACCACCTTGACTATAATGAAGTGATAGAGACAATCTGTGGGGAAGGGGCATAATGGATACTCAATTCGGATGGGCAGATCAAACATTGTAAGAAAACTCATTTGAAACCAGAGGCAGACATCTGGTTTACTTTTATCTCCCATCGAGTCCTTCCATCGACTCACACTGCCGTGGTTACTAAGGAGAGAGCTGTGTTAGTTTTCGCTACCATGACACGCCGCTCGGTGGATATTGGGGAGATCATATACTCTTCGATGAAAGTAGCGGTGGAAGGCTCTACCACGATTGGTCTCCCCTTTCCGTCTTTAATCACTGAATTGTGCCGTCAGGAGCAAGTCCCTTGGGAGGCTTATGAGGAAACAAGTGTGCCATTTATGCCACTTCGCCTTCCTCAACCACCGTCGGTGCCCGAGTCTGCACCAGGGCCTTCCAATGATCCGGACCAGCCCCAATCTTCACATCGCCGAGCTTCTCGTGGCCATTCTCCAATAGCTCATCCTACAACCAATGCTCAACGATTTCAATCTTTAGAGGATGAGCTTAGGGCACTCAAATTGCAACAGCGATTGGTTCGTGATGGGCAACGCGAGCTCCGGCGCAATCAAGAGGAGATGTTGCACAATCAAGATGACATGCGCCTTGAGCTTCGTGAGTTTCTACGTTTTTCATACGACTGGCACACAGTCGCAGCCCAGGCCCATCCCGACTTGGCGTTTCCACTGCCACCCACGCTCCAGCCATACCCGCCACCCTCTGATGACGATGATGATGCTGATGGCGCTGCCGATGCGGATGAGGGTGACGACCACTGACGGTTGTCACCACAGGTATTACGTTGTCCTATTATTTCTTCCTGTTCACTACATTGAGGACAATGTATTACTTAAGTTTGGGGGGGTAATTGGTTAACTATGATATGATATGTGGAGATGGGAATTTTGTTTTTGCTTTTGTTTAAGGAGTGAATGGTGTTTGTGCTGAGTTGAATTTGTTTAATTGTGCGTTTGAACATGTCTACTGCTGTGGAATCTTTGATTTTAGCATAATATTGATGAGTCCGATGAAGAGCCTGAAAAATTGTTTTTAGTGTAATTGGATTAAAAGTAGTGACTCCATGCTATGATGATATTAGTTTACTCTACTTATGACTTGAATCTTGATGATTGTAAACATGTTGTGAATATTTTGAGTCGAGTTGACATGTTGAAAATGAGGAATAATTTGACCACATTGAGTCATAAACTTGTTGATTACTTTTGAAGTAGTGATGATAGGTGTGAACTTGATGACATGTCTTGAGCATCTTAGAGTAATCATAGAACTTATTTGATGATGGCACTTTGAGGCGAAATTTTTATAATTATGAACTAGACTTGGATATGATTTAGGCGATCTTTGGAACGTTTGAGCCTTTCAAGCCTACCTTATTTACATCTTTCCCTAGTGTCCAACTTTGAGCTTGATTGAATAAGAATGGAAATTAGCCACCATTCGACATTTGTTGATAAACTCATTATACCTACCTTGTTTAGCCAAAAAAAAAAAAAAAAATTTGAAAAAAAAAAAATCTTATCCTCACCCAATGGAGTATAATGAATTTCATTAGATGCACATAGATGTTTATAGTTGATGAGCTTATTGTGAAAAGAGCTTGTGAATGAGAAAAAGAAAAGGATAGACAAAGAGCCTTGAAAAGAAAAAAAATAAAAATAAAATAAACATATAAGACCCAAAGTGGCCAAGGCTATAAAAGAAAAAGAAGAGAAGCTCGATGTGTGCGAAACAATTGAATTGTAAACGATTATACTCTCTTCTTTGCGCTTATCCTATCTTTTCTTTGTACCCGACACCAAAAGGCCTAACATTATAAGCTTTAAAAGTCCTTTTGATCCAAGTCTAGGAATTGATTACATTAGTGGAGAAGTGCTTGAAAACTAGGTTTATGAGATTCTCGATGAAAAATCTTGATTGTTATTGATTAACACTGTTTTGATCTATGATAATTGTATGATACTTGGGATTGACAACAGCACACACACACGTTCCGAATTTGAAACTGTTATTTGACTTAAAGAGAAAACACTTTGTGTCCAACAATTTGAAGGATTCTTTGTTGTAGTATGAGTAAAAGTCTGAGAAAACATACGAGCACGAAATGATCCATGTCACTTATCTGTTGTGAATTCACTGTTTTTGATTTTATTCTTGCTCGAGGACGATCAAGAGCTAAGTTAGGGGGGAGTTGATAAGTGTCATTTTTACACTTATATTTGCATATATTTCTTGCGATTTTTATAGTGATTCTTGGAAGATTTTATACTTTTGGTTGTGTTTTGTTGTATTTCCAGGAATCCAGTAGAAGTGCAAGAAATACTGGAAAAACCCCGTTTTATGGACTAGGAGGTGGAACTATGACAGTACGAGGCAACCCGTGGGAAAAGATGTCAAAATGACTTAAAAAATCGATAAAAGTTTCAGGCGATCGATCGCCTATTTCGAAGAGATCGATCGCCTGAAGCCAGTGAGCTCGTGGAATTTTTCAAGCGATAGGCGATCGATCGCAACAAATCAGGCGATCGATCGCCTCGGGGCATAACATATAGGAGATCGATCGCCTATCTTGAGAGACCGATCGCCGAGGAGAAAAAGCTGAAGGCGATCGATCGCCTATTTTGAAGAAATCGATCGCGTGCAGAGTTCCAGAATTAAAAACTTCCTTAATTAAGTTTTGGGGCTATTTTTGGTACCAGATTCTTGGGCTCGGGAGGAGACATATAAAAAGAGGTTTTTAGGTCATTAGAGGGGTTCTTTCACCTCTGGATAGGCAGCCACCCTTTGGAAGAGAAGATTCATTCAAGACGATTCAAGGAACGCAGCTAGAGACGGGAACAACGGATCGACGCACGATTCAACATCGAGTGTTTACTAGTATTTCTGAACTTTTGTTTAGTTTTATTTTGGAATTCCAATGTTTATAATGTTGTTAGATATTATAAAACGTTGTTTTTCCGTTAATATGCTAGGCTAAGTTTGTTATCGAGACAAGGCGATCTTGTGTATGAACCCACAGTTTTAATTCTAGTTTTTTATTGAGTTTTTGTTATTTTTGAGTTTATGTTATGCTGTTAATGCTTTTGAAGAATTAGCTACTCTTTGAATGTTGTTAGTTTGCAATTGAGATCGAGAGATGATTTTGTAAAACGGAACCAATAACATAAACCGTGGATTTCAGACCGAGATCGAGAGATGACGTCAAATACACGAGTGAGAGCTATAGATATCTAGTAATCGAAGGCTAAGGGTTTTCATAGAACGTATGCAACATTGAATTGTTAAATAAGTGAACGAGAGTTACTTACTGCAATTCAGTGTTTGGTTTAATATAGCTCGAGAGAGTATATTGGATATAATCGGAAAACTTGTCACCTTAGATGCATTAATTTTAATTAGAACTAGTAGGTAAATTGTGGGGGATTACTCAAGTGAACCGAAGTCTCGATATTTATCTCTACTGTTTATTATCTTAATTCTCTGTGGTGCGTTGAATATTGGAGTTGGTAAAATTAGTTCATCTTTCAACCAGTTTCGTAGGTTAAATATAGAACGCTAGTTAAATTTGGTAATTACTACTAGTCCTCGTGGGTTCGACAATCCTTACTTCTAGATCATTATACTAAAACTTGACACCGTGCACTTGCGGTAGAATCGCTCGAAATAACTGTTTAAAATAAAAGCGATCAAGTACCCACAACCTCAAGGAGATAATGTTCTGCAATTTCTCCTTCTTTTGGAATTAAGGTACGTAAGAAACGTACGAGCATTGGACGGTAAACCATACTCCTACATTTAACGATGATGCTTATGATGATGATGTTTATGATGATGTTTATGATGATGTTTACGATGATGATGTTTATGATGATGTTTACGATGATGATGTTTATGATGATGTTTACGATGATGACGTTTATGATGATGTTTATGATGACGATGTTTATGATGATGATTATGATGATGTTTACGATGATGATGTTTATGATGACGATGTTTATGATGATGATTATGATGATGTTTACGATGATGATGTTTATGATGACGTTTATGATGATGATGTTTATGATAAGTAAGTTTATGATAAGGTCATACGACATATATGATTGGGTAAGACGCCCATGTGGTAAGATGCCACCCAATATATGTGAGTGGGTAAGATGCCCACGTGGTAAGATGCCACACAATGTTATGATATGGCAAGACGCCATATGATTGGGTAAGATGCCCATGTGGTAAGATGCCACACGACGGTTATGTTATGGTAAGATGCCATACAATGGGGTAAGATGCCCTTATACATGAATAAGAATCAGGGATAACAAAAGAAGTTGAAGAACGACCAATAACTTTTACTTAACTAAGATGTTATGCATTACTGTACGTCATTTATATCATGTTAAGTAAATATGTATATGCTCACGATGTGTTGTCCCTGTAGGTACACTTTTGGACCGAGGGCCTAGGGTCGGGTTGAGGAGGTGAGCTAAAAGGAGCAAGATGAATATAGGATGCAGGATTTTGATAGTCTCTACTCTAGGAGTAGTGTAAACCTATAGCTTTAACATTCATTGTTGAGAATGTAATTAAATAGCTTTTGCAAATTTTATTTTGGCCTGTAATCTTCTTAGCTCGAGCTACAACCGGAACCCTTAAGAGGTTATAAATTCATGTTCTGTCCATTATATGTGTATCATATGATGTTAAGGTAGGAAGACCCTACATATCCGGTCCTCCGACCGCTTTGCTAGTCAAGTCCTCCCAATACAGCGGTGATCTACATCGTCGTCCATACAGAGCTTCAAAAGGAGCCATTTGAATGCTCGCCTGATAACTGTTATTATAGGAGAACTCCACTAGCGGTACTGAATCCTGCCACGGAGTATCAAACTCCAAAATACATGCCCTCAACATGTCCTCGAGCGTCTGAATGGTACGCTCTGTTTGGCCGTCTGTCTGAGGGTGATAGGCCGTACTCAGTCTTACCTCTGTGCCCAAAGCTGTCTGGAGACCTTCCCAGAAATGCGAAGTGAACCTCGGGTCCCTGTCAGACACTATCGAGACTGGAATACCATGCAATCTCACCACATCCCGTATATACATCTGGGCCATCTTCAAGTATGTATAAGACATACTGTAAGGGATGAAATGAGCCGTCTTCGTCAGCCTATCTACGATCACCCAGATCGAGTCAAATCCTGAGGCCGTCCTCGGCAAGTGGGTCACGAAGTCCATAGATATATGTTCCCACTTCCATTCAGGAACCTCTAAGCTCTTCAGCTCACCACCAGGCCTCTGCCTCTCTGCCTTTACCTGCTGGCAGATCAAACATCTTTTAACGAAATTGATCACCTCACGCTTCATGCGTCTCCACCAGAATTGATCGCATAGATCTTTGTACATCTTCTTTCCCCCTGGGTGGATACTGAACCGACTACTGTGAGCTCGCTCCAATATTCCTCTATGCAGTTCTGGTGTATCTGGGACTACCTATCGGTTGCCCAGTCTCAAAGAATCATCCTCAGCCACTCTGAACTTGGATGGCTGACCCTGAAGTACCAATGATGTCCATCTTTGAACCTCACTATCCGACTTCTGGGCCTTCCTGATCGCTTCAAATATATCTGGCTCCGCCAATAAGGTCAACACTCGCACAGGCGACGTGTCTACATCGAAATCGTAGCCCAGATGGCAATAAGAAGTCATTAAGGCCGACAAACACATAACATCCTCTGCAGTACTCTTCACCTTCCGACTTAAGGCGTCTGCTATTAAGTTTGCTTTACCTGGATGGTACTCAATTTCACAATCATAGTCTTTGAGCAAATCCATCCACTTTCTTTGCCTCATATTCAACTCTGCCTGAGTGAATAAGAACTTCAGGCTCTTATGGTCCGTATATATAGTGAAAGACGTTCCATACAAGTAATGCCTCCAGATCTTCAAGGCAAATATGATGGCCGCCAGTTCCAAATCATGCACTGGATACCTAGCCTCGTGTGGCTTCAGCTGCCTCAATGCATAAGCCACCACGTGCATATCTTGCATCAACACACAGTCCAAACCCTGCAGTGACGCATCCGTATACAAGGAAAACATCTTATTCTCAAACGGAATTACCAATACAGGCGCTGTAGTCAAGCGACGCTTCAGTTCTTGATAACTTTCCTCACAAGCCTCAGACCAAAAGAAGGGGACTCCTTTCTGAGTCAGCTGTGTCAGGGGTTTGGCAATCTTCGAAAAACCTTCGACGAAACGTCGGTAATAACCTGCCAAACCGAGGAAACTCAGTATTTCCGGTACAGAAGTGGGTGCAGCCCACTCTAACACAGCTTCAATCTTCCTGGGATCCACAGATATCCCATGGCTAGATATGACATGGCCCAAGAATACCATGCTGTCCAACCAGAACTCGCACTTACTAAGCTTTGCATATAGCTGATGATCCCTAAGGATCTGAAGTACTATCCTCAAGTGCTTTACATGCTCTTCTTCTGTCCGAGAGTAAATAAGTATGTCGTCAATGAAGACTATGACGAACTGATCCAAATATGGCTGGAACACTCTGTTCATCAAACTCATGAAGACAGCTGCGGCATTCGTCACCCCAAAAGGCATGACCAGGAATTCATAGTGCCCATATCTAGTCCTGAACGCCGTCTTATGAACATCATCTTCTCTTACTCGAATCTGATGGTACCCCAACCTCAGATCGATCTTACTTAAAAGCCTCGTACCCTGCAACTGATCGAACAAGTCATCGATCCTCGGAAGTGGATACTTGTTCTTTACTGTAGCTTTATTCAGTTGTCTGTAGTCAATGCATAGACGCATCGATCCATGTGATATCCCCGAAATGATTAAGTGTTATTTTTAAACATTAATCATTGTTGTGAAAATTATGGTACTAATCCTTGTGTTGAATTAATAATATTGGGAAATGCATGTGAGGGTGCATGTATTATATGTTGGGATTTTGGGGTTGTGGCATTGTTATTTGGGGTGTGTGTTGTTTGTTTTGGTAAAGCATTTTTAAATGGGAGTTGAAGTATTTTATTGAGAAAATACTATAAAATATCATGTGAGGATATTTTAATACATCGTGCTAAATACCGGGACCAAAACATAACACATCACATAACCCACTACCCAACCACCCCCCTTGACCCATGCCCTACTGCCAGCTACAGCTGCTTGCCCATGCCCCTTGCCCCATCTCCCACTCCACCTTGTCATAGCTGGAACACCTCCAATTCTCTCCCATATTTCGTCCAACACCTGATAAGTGAGAAAAGAAGGAGATTGATAGGCGTAGATTTTGAGTGATTTTAACTGTGATTTCTTCCCATTTTCTGTACTTTTTCCTGGATGATATTATGCTTTTTGGTGTTGTTTCAGGAAATTTGATCAGAAGTGGAAGAAATGAGCTAATGAGAAGATAACGGGCGAAATCGAGGCGTAAAAGACAAGAAAATTAAGAAGGTGGATTTTTCAGATCTCGATCGATCGAGATTTATTCTCGATCGATCGAGCCAGCCAGTAGCAAGACTCAGAATTTTCGAAGGCCCGATCGATTGGTGGAAATTCCCGATCGATCGAGCGAGGCAGTAGCTTCAGCAACAATTTTTGAGAAATCTCGATCGATCGGTGGAAATTCCCGATCGATCGAGCGAGGCAGTAAGTTCCAAAAGCTGGCGTGAACAGTGCACCGATCGATCGGTGAAATTCTCGATCGATCGAGACGCGAGATCTGAAGATTTTATTTTCCTAATTTATCGAGATTTTTTGAGGGTTTTTTAAGAGGACTCTCTTCCACAGAATTGGGACGAACTTTGAGAGAAAATATCAGACTTTTTAGGTCAAGAGCAGCCGCCCTAGCCGCCGCCAACGCCGGAAGAAGGAGATCCAATCTCCGTTCTTCGTCCAAAGTCGAGCCTATCCGTTCCGGATTGCAAGGAAGGAACAAGAGAAGAAATCACGGTGCAACGCACGGATTCATCCATCGTTTATCGTATTTCTAAACTTAATTTATTTGATTTTCAATTTGCATTTGTTGTTTTTAAGGTCGAGAGACAAGAAAACTCATCTGTTATTGATTTGAATTAAAATTGGTTTATATTATTGAAGTTTTAGTTCGTTGTGTTTGATATTATTGATTCATTGATATTTGCGCGCATTGATATTTAAAGTTCATAAATTAATTGCATGTGTAGGTCAGAGTCTAGCTAGCTTTGATTGAATTTGAGAGTTACAGCCGAGATCGAGAGATAACGCTGTAACAAGCTCCATTAATTTATGATGTATGTTAAGATTGAGATCGAGAGATGATATCGCATAAGTGAGAACTTAAAATCGAAAGGTTTAGAGTTAATAGGTTTTGATAATTTAAGCAACTTTAAATTAGTAAATAGGTGCACGAGAGTGGCTTGTTCTAATTTATTGTTAGTTTCGTTACAGCTCGAGAGAGTGTATCGAATAATCGTGAAAACCTTTCACCTTTAAATTCAATTGGTTAATAAATTGAGAATTCCATTGAATCATTAGAGATAACATAATTGAACGACAAACTTGGTAATTTCTTGAGTAACTTACCTTTGCATTCCCGGAACCATTATTGTCATTGTTTCTAGTTTAATCTGTATTCGTTAGATTAATTTAGCGTTAGTTAATCAAGCTCCTTTAATCGTAGGCTAAATATAATTTGATTGATCTTATTTGGTACTTATACGTTAGTCCCTGTGGATTCGACAACCTGTACTTAATTTTCACTATACTAAAACTTGACACCGTGCACTTGCGGTAGAATCGCTTCACACTAATCTTTGAAAAATAATTGTTTAAAAATAAAGCGGTCAAGTTTTTGGCGCCGTTGCCGGGGACTAATCTGTATAATATCATACGAGATTAGTTAATTGTAATTTAGCCAATTCTTTTATTATTGCATTTTTGTTTTCTTTGTTTTCTTTTGTTGATATTTGTGAATAATTTTGTGCATTTTTGTTGTCTCCTTTTGTCTATTTTGTACAGGAATCAGTTCTTTAGTGCATGCATAGAAGAGAGGAACCCTTTCTCGAGCCGTTTGATCCAGAGATAGAGAGAACGTTACTAAGAAGATTACGAGAAGCTCGAGAAATGGCTGACAATAACGAAGCACAGCACCCTAGATCAATGATGGACTTTGCACAACCTGCATTTCATGGATCGTTGTCGAGTATCACAAGGCCGACGATCCAAGCAAACAATTTTGAGATCAAGCCGGCAATCATACAAATGATTCAGCACTCGGTGATGTTCGGGGGAGCAGCTACAGATGATCCGAACAATCACATCTCCAACTTTTTGGAGATTTGTGATACATTCAAACACAATGGCGTCTCTGACGATGCCATCAGGTTAAGGCTCTTTCCTTTTTCATTACGAGATAAGGCTAAAGCATGGTTAAATTCACTTCCTGCAGGTTCAATAACAACATGGGAGGGGATGACAAATGCGTTTTTGTCAAAGTACTTTCCCCCTTCCAAGACGGCGAAGATGCGGAACGATATCACGACTTTTGGTCAGTTTGACCCCGAAACTTTATACGAAGCGTGGGATCGGTTTAAGGAGTTGTTGAGGAGATGCCCACACCATGGTCTACCCATATGGCTACAGGTACAAACGTTCTATAACGGTTTATTTTCTGCTAACCGTTCAATGATTGATGCAGCATCTGGGGGATCCATAATGAGAAAGACGCCGGAAGAAGCATATAGCTTGTTGGAGGAAATGGCGTGCAACAGCTACCAGTGGCAATCTGAGAGGAGCACGCCACAGAAACCAATGGGAGTCCATCAAGTGGACGAAATCACTGCTCTTTCGGCTCAATTAGAAGCCATGAACCGGAAGATAGACAGCATGGGAGCAGCAGCAATGCAGGCCCAAACTATTTTCTGTGAGCTGTGTGGAGGCGGTCATCCTAGCATCGAGTGCCAGGCAGGTAATCAATTTAACCAATCCGTTGAAGCTGTTAATTTTGTAGGTAACAGGCCACACAATAATTCCTACTCGAATTACAACCAACCATGGAGGAACCACCCGAATTTGAGGTGGTCGAATCAAGAAAATGTGTTGAACCCTCAACCGCAGGCCGGGTTCACACAAAAGCCGAGTATGGAGGAATTGATGGCGAAGCTGATTTCATCAACAGAGGTGAGGATGCAGAATCAAGATGCATCAATCAAAAATTTGGAGGTGCAGATAGGGCAATTGGCCACGTTGATATCTGGGAGGACGCAAGGTACGCTCCCGAGTGATTCTGTAAAGAATCCGAAGGAGCCATCAAATTGAGAAGGCGAGGAGGTGACAGTCCAGCTTGGGACTATAAATTAAGAACTTCCGTTTTTCTTTCTTTCCTTGAGTCTTGTTTTTGATTTCTTGTTTTGGTGTGTTTTTGTTAGTGTGTTTGTTTTGAGTTTTTCTGGGATTGAATTCGTGTGTTTTTAATGCAGGTGTGAAAGTAAGAGCAACAACGAGCTAGGCGAGGCAACCCGAGAGAAAGTGTTGAGAGAGAAATGAAAATCCTAAGTTCTGGAGTTGGCGATCGATCGAGACAAAATCTCGATCGATCGCCCGTTTTTTAAAAAAATCTTGTGAAGTACTGCCTCGCTCGATCGATCGAGAATTTTTCCGATCGATCGAGCGAGCGGATTTTTTGAAAAAAAAGAGGCAGACGCAGCAGCCATAATTCATTCTTCTCCTCTCCAAAACAAAACCCTAGCCAATTTTTTTTAAAAATCCTTTCATCAAATCTCAAATTTTGTTCATCAAATTTCGATTTACTTCAATTCTAAGAAGTAACATTCATTCTAATGAGATTTACATTGCAGATTTGAAAGGAAAATTGGGTAGAAGCGCATAAAGAAGGGAATTCCAAGCCGAGGGCCACATTTGTCCAAGATCAAGTTTTTACGAGGTAATTGGTTTCCAATCATCCTAGATTTGAGCTTTTGGTGTTTTTTTCGTGAATTTTATTAGAAGGGGATTGGAAAAGAATTTCAATTAGGAGGAAGTTGTGTGGTATTGAAAGGTGTCGGATTACAGTGTTGTGGGGTGTTAATTGAATTGAATTGAAGTATTTGAGAATCTGTTGGCAAAGAAATGTCGTCCAGAAAGAGGTCAAAGCAGGCAGAAGCTTCCCAGAAGCAAAAGCAGGCAGAGGCCACTGTTTCTGAGCCAGTTTATGATGAACAGAAATTTCTAAATGCCAAGATTGCTGAGTTATACCCCATCTACCATAAGAAACCCCTGAGCCGTGAAAGGGGAATGAGCTTAGATAAATTGGAGTGTCCTGTCATTAGGACAGCACGCCGAAAAGGGTGGTTCCAATTCATTCAAACACCGATTGATGCTGTGGTGCCACTGGTAAGGGAGTTCTATACAAATCTTCGAGCAGTTCAACCAGGACACCGAGTAAGTGTTTATGTTCGAGGGAAAGATGTGTTGGCGGATCGAGCCACAATCAATAATATCCACCGGATGCCATTCATTCACAACTGTGCATACCAATCTTTTAAGAGTAGCAGGATTGACTACGATGAGGTATTGACAGTCATAGGCAAGCCGGGAGTGGATTGGCAGAGGAATGATAAAGCAGAGCCACAGTTGGTTCTAAAGAAGAATTTGAAGCCAGAGGCCCAAGCATGGTTTTCATTTGTCGCCTCACGGGTCATGCCATCGACCCACACTTCTGAGGTGACAAAAGATAGAGCGGTCCTGGTTTATGCCGTCCTCTCAGGGAAGGAAGTGGACTTCGGTGAGATCATTGCCGATGACATTGCTGAAATTGGAAGTAGCCCACCGACCTCCGCACTACCGTTTCCATCCACAATCACTGCTTTATGTCAGAGGAACGGAGTGACATGGGGGGAAGACGAGGAGCTACTCCCGCCGAAGACACCAATCATTGTAGCCGATCCTACAAACCGACGCAGACCCTCGGACAATACACAAGCTGGAGCATCATCCTCTGCTGCAGAGCATACACGAGTTACTTTGGATTCTCTTCATAGGGATCTCCAAAACATTCGCCTGGAGCAGCAGAGCATTCACAGCATGCAGCGGGACATTCATAGCATGCAGAGAGCATTGCAGATGGACCATGAGCAGGTAGCTCAGCGTCAGATGGAGTTCATGCACTATCAGAGTGCATGGAACACTGCCATGGCCCAGGGCTTCCCAGGTTTCCAGTTCCCGCCGGAGCCACACTTTGCACCTTACCAGCCACATGCACCTCCACCTTCCGAGTACCCACCATTTCCGCCATATCAGGGCGAGGAGCACCACTACCCAGTCCCCCCTCCGGAGCATGATGAGGATGACGATCAGTGACGATCGTCATCATGGTATGTGTCTTTGCCTTGGCATTTATTTTTCTTGTTCATTGAGGGCAATTCACATGCTAAGTTTGGGGGGGTTTTTGAGTATTTGTACATAATCTTGCTTTTGCACATCCTGCTACTTGTTTTATTCCCATACCTTGCATGACTGCATGATGTTGAGACTAATTTGTCCTTGAGCATTACCAACAAAAAATTTTTTTTTTTGGATTGAGTTATTCTTGAGAATTGATGAATTGGACTTGCAATAGTAATACATGATGAAATTAATCCTCATCTAGATAGGAGCCATGAAAATGTTTAACTTGTTTGTATATATCCTTTGTTAACTATATGTCAAAATTGAGGAACTATTTGAGCACTTATTGAGTCATGATTGAGTGAAGTATGTATTGTTTTAATTGAAAATTTGTGTTAACTATGATGAGTCTTGAGTATCTTAGATAACTCTACAGTTTAGTTGAAAGCACTTTGAGGCGAAATTTATAATTAGGAACTAGACTTGGAGATGATTTAGGCGATTTTTGGACCGTTTGAGCCTTTCAAGCCTACCTGTTATATATTATTCAATAGTGTCCCCTTTTGAGCCTTATTGAAAAAGAATGGTATATGCATTGCATATGATTAGACCCCCATTCGACATTCTTGGCAACTCACTATACCCACCTTGGTTTGAGCTTAAAAGAAAATTTTTACCTACCCCTAGGAGAGTATAATGAATCTCATTCATTGCAAAGAATTGTTATATGCAAATGAGTTCAAAAGGAACAAAAGAATGAGCAAAGAAAAAGAAAAGATGTAGAGAAAAGCCTTGAAAAGAAAAATTCAAAATAAGACCCAAAGTGGCCAAGGCTAGAAAAAAAAAGTTGAAGAGAAGCTCAAGAAAGAGGTGAACTGATTTTATTATACTCTCTTCTTTGAATCCCTCCTACCTTTTCTTTGAAGCCGACACCAAAAGGCCTAACGTTATAAGCTTTTAAGACCTTTTGATCCAAGTCTAGGGAACAATTACATTAGTGGAGAAGTGCTGGATAGTAAACTTGTAGAGTATTTCAAAGTAATCTTGACTAGGAGTTAATATGTCACATGTTGATTTTAAAGATATATATGTAACTCATGTTTGACAATAGCACACACGCACGTTCCGATGTTGCGATGTATTGTTTAGCTTAGGAGAAAATGCTTCGTGTTAAATGTTGATTGACTTCTATTACTGTGTAAGTAGGATTTCTGAGCTGTTACATATGTTGCAAAGATAATTCATGCTTAGTATCGAGTTTAACTTTTCTTTTTGAGTTTATTGCTTGCTCGAGGACGATCAAGTCTAAGTTTGGGGAGTTGATAGGCGTAGATTTTGAGTGATTTTAACTGTGATTTCTTCCCATTTTCTGTACTTTTTCCTGGATGATATTATGCTTTTTGGTGTTTATTCATGTGTTTCAGGAAATTTGATCAGAAGTGGAAGAAATGAGCTAATGAGAAGATAACGGGCGAAATCGAGGCGTAAAAGACAAGAAAATTAAGAAGGTGGATTTTTCAGATCTCGATCGATCGAGATTATTCTCGATCGAGCCAGCCAGTAGCAAGACTCAGAATGTCGAAGGCCCGATCGATCGGTGGAAATTCCCGATCGATCGAGCGAGGCAGTAGCTTCAGCAACAATTTTTGAGACATCTCGATCGATCGGTGGAAATTCCCGATCGATCGAGCGAGGCAGTAAGTTCCAAAAGCTGGCGTGAACAGTGCACCGATCGATCGGTGAAATTCTCGATCGATCGAGACGCGAGATCTGAAGATTTTATTTTCCTAATTTATCGAGATTTTTTGAGGGTTTTTTAAGAGGACTCTCTTCCACAGAATTGGGACGAACTTTGAGAGAAAATATCAGACTTTTTAGGTCAAGAGCAGCCGCCCTAGCCGCCGCCCAACGCCGGAAGAAGGAGATCCAATCTCCGTTCTTCGTCCAAAGTCGAGCCTATCCGTTCCGGATTGCAAGGAAGGAACAAGAGAAGAAATCACGGTGCAACGCACGGATTCATCCATCGTTTATCGTATTTCTAAACTTAATTTATTTGATTTTCAATTTGCATTTGTTGTTTTTAAGGTCGAGAGACAAGAAAACTCATCTGTTATTGATTTGAATTAAAATTGGTTTATATTATTGAAGTTTTAGTTCGTTGTGTTTGATATTATTGATTCATTGATATTTGCGCGCATTGATATTTAAAGTTCATAAATTAATTGCATGTGTAGATCAGAGTCTAGCTAGCTTTGATTGAATTTGAGAGTTACAGCCGAGATCGAGAGATAACGCTGTAACAAGCTCCATTAATTTATGATGTATGTTAAGATTGAGATCGAGAGATGATATCGCATACGTGAGAACTTAAAATCGAAAGGTTTAGAGTTAATAGGTTTTGATAATTTAAGCAACTTTAAATTAGTAAATAGGTGCACGAGAGTGGCTTGTTCTAATTTATTGTTAGTTTCGTTACAGCTCGAGAGAGTGTATCGAATAATCGTGAAAACCTTTCACCTTTAAATTCAATTGGTTAATAAATTGAGAATTCCATTGAATCATTAGAGATAACATAATTGAACGACAAACTTGGTAATTTTCTTGAGTAACTTACCTTTGCATTCCCGGAACCATTATTGTCATTGTTTCTAGTTTAATCTGTATTCGTTAGATTAATTTAGCGTTAGTTAATCAAGCTCCTTTAATCGTAGGCTAAATATAATTTGATTGATCTTATTTGGTACTTATACGTTAGTCCCTGTGGATTCGACAACCTGTACTTAATTTTCACTATACTAAAACTTGACACCGTGCACTTGCGGTAGAATCGCTTCACACTAATCTTTGAAAAATAATTGTTTAAAAATAAAGCGGTCAGAGATCCACCATTTTTGTTGCCTGGAAAGCTTCCAAAAATCGGAGCAAAAAGGGGTGAGAAACCATTTCTGGGTTTGAAATTTAGTTGTTGAGTTCATACTTTTGTTGGTGTGAAAAATGGCATGTTAGCTTAGGTTTCTTAAAACCTTCGATTTAAATGCTTACATGGTGTTGTTATGTAACTCTCAGTATTTTTCCTCATATATTTTTACATGTTTTATGTTGAGGAAATAAGCATGTAAAGTAGGGTGTTCGGAAATCTGGGTAGGAGTATGCCCTGTTTTTCTGGAAAATGTGGACTGGGAGTGATTTTGAGGAGGTGATATTATGCATGTTAGATGGGTTTTAGGGTAAACCTTTGATGTGATGCATCGTAGTTTTGTGAAGCCTTTGGCATTTTTATTCGAGCAATATTCATGACTTATGTGGTAGATTTTATTGCCTTGAAAGTGGGTACTCAAATATATGGGCAGGAAGACAATGCTCTGTTTTTCGAAAAACGTTGGTTGAGTACTGATGTTATAAGGTGCTTTTAATGCATGTGGGTTTGTGGTTGGGATATATATCTTGTATGATTACACTCAGGGTAGTGTATTGTAGCTACTAGCATGTTTGTTTAGGCATGTTGTATGTCTTACATGTTAGAATGAAAGGTGTGAAAATCAGTGTTGAGCATCCTGGAAAATGTCGCGCACAGACCATGTGGCGATCGATCGCCACAAATGGCGCGATCGATCGCCGAGGTCCACTAGCCAAAATCAAAGGCACGCGATCGATCGCCATGAATGGCGCGATCGATCGCCATGGGATAGTGGAGTTTGGCGATCGATCGCCAAGTGGTAGCGATCGATTGCCAAAGGCAAAATTTTGAAATATTGATATTTTGTTGGATTTTTGATTTTGGATCATATATTGGCATCTAATATTGTGTTGTACACTGGTGTAGAGCCTTCACAGACGGCTACACAACGCAGGGGATAGAGTCCCACCACACACTACATTTTGGAAAGGTACGTAAGCGACGTACGGGCATCCCAACGGTAACATGTACTTATGTTTGTCTGTTGGACATATGATGAATGCAATGTGATGCATTAAGAGTTGATACATGTTATTATGCATTGTTGTTGCATATTATGCATTGTTGTTGCATATTGTGATGTGGAATAAAGAGGAGTATTCCACGAGTCAGGGGTGATAGTGAAGGTTTAATGCTTACGCTTGACCGCTAAAAATGTGGAGCGGGAGGGGGGAGGCTCGCTTGCACATGGAGGCGGGGTATACCATACTAAGCGATGATGAGATACCGCTAGTATGAAGAAGCGAGGATGAGATACCGCTTGTTTTGAGATTGTAAAGCGAAGAAGCATTAAAATAACTGATGATGACTGACTCAAGAAAAAAAAGAGATGATATGTCATGACATTTATTAGTGAAGCCATACATTCATATAGTATTTTGATTATGAATTGTGGTACAGGGACAACCAATGGGCATTGTAAATGCGATGAAAATACAGGAAGTGTTTTGTATTTATGATTATGCATTTACGCCGTACGTATTCATATTGTGTTGTATATGGATAGCTATGTGCTCATGTGTTGGGGGTTGTCTTTGTAGGTGCTTTTGCTAAGGAGAACTAGGGTCGGGACTGATACTTTGAGCTATAAGGAGTGCTACTACAATAGCAGGACAGAGTTCTTATGCGTAGTCTCTACAAGTAGTAGAGTAGAACTATAGTGTCACTCCTATTGTTTTGAGAAATGTAACTATTATCTGTTGAAAATTTTATGGGTACATTTGAACTGTAAGCTCAAAATGTCAACACGATTAAATACTCTGATATTGAAATGCTTAGTTCTCTTAATCGCACCTATTAGTATCTTGAGATATCGGGGTCTCACATTTAGTGGTATCAGAGCAGTGGTTATATAACCAGGGAAGAGTGAAGGGTAGCCTTTAGAGACAAGTTGGTTAGGTATTCATTGTTGGGCATGTTATGCATGTGATGCATATTTTTGTATAAGTGTTATACTAACATGCTTTGAATATGATACTCTTGTTATCTATCGGCTTATACTATGAACTGCTTTTGGTATTGTTGTTAACTCTTGTGTTGCAGCATGGCGGCAATTAACCCGGAGAACCTCAATGAAGAGGTAGGGGATATGGGCAGTATGAATGCTAGTGTTGCTCATATAAATCCTTTACCGCCACCTGCTGTAGGAGTGGAGCCCAGTGCACATATGTTATTACCAGGGAGCTCAGTTTGACACAGTTTCTGAACTTCCGTCCACCCATGTTTGAGGGGACCGAATCTGGAGAAGGGGCCGAAGAGTGGCTAGAACGGATAGAGCAGATACTTGTGACTGCGCCCTGTGCACGTACCGCATGGCTGAGGTTAGCCGAGTTTCAGATGGCAAAGAAGCCTTCTATGTGGTGCAAGACCACTGTGATGGAGCTGAGGGCCCAAGGTATGGTAGTGGACTGGAGTGTATTCAGGACCCGGTTTCTTAACCGGTATTTTTCTGCCGCTGCCAGACAAGTCAAGGAGGACGAGTTCACTAATTTGTAGCAGGGCAACATGTCAGTTTCAGACTTTGCTTTGCAGTATTCCTCACTGTTGTGGTATGTCCCCCACATCACTGTGAGCAGCCATGCAAAGATGAGGCATTTCCTGAAGGGACTGAGGCCAGAACTATTTGACCGGGTTGTCTCCAACAACCCCAGCTCTTTTGATGACGCCCTGACTAGGGCAGAGCTGGCAGAGATTGCAGTGGGAGCATATAAGGACGTTGTACCCTCTTCCGTGCCATCACAGAGGCCTGTTACTGATAGTTTGAAACCACGAGGGGATCAGTTCAAGGCTCGTGGAGCCTCATCATCTTCCAGATTTAGCGTGAAGAAATCTCAGAGTCAGAAGCAGAGCAATCGAGGACCTACACTGGGGAGTAAGGCAGGAGGGGACAGGTGTGACCGCTGTGGAGGATTTCACTTGTCACGTGACTGCCGAGGCTGTTATGTTTGTGGCAGGGTGGGCCACTTAGCTCGGAATTGCCCCAATCGGGCAAGTCAGGCAGACTCAGGGCCTAATAGGCCAAGATTTGATGCTAGGACGGCACCACCGAGGCAACAGTTTGTGCCTCGACCACAGGGAGGTCAGGCGACAGGACCACCGCAGGGACAAGTGTATGCACTGACTAGGGAGCAGGCTGAGGCAGCCCCGGAGGAGGTCATTGCTGGTACGTGTCATTTATTTACGTACCCTGCATTTATTTTGGTAGATACAGGTGCTTCTCATTCTTTTGTATCTGTTGCTTTTGTGGAGAGACACCACTTGTGCTCGTCTCTGTTACCCACGCCTCTCATGGTCTCGACACCCACGGGAAAGCATGTGATTGCGGACCGACTGTTATCTGATTGCCTCATTTATTTTGAGGGCAATGATCTGAGGGCCGATCTGATTCAGTTAGAGATGGCAGACTTTGACTGTATTATCGGCATTGATGTGTTGAGCAGATACCGAGTTGTGGTAGATTGCCGACAGAGGATGGTACGTTTTCTATCTGAACAAGGGTTCCAGTGGACTTTTTATGGGGACGGCTCTCGTCCAAGGATTCCAGTGATCTTAGCGGTTAAGATGTCGCGGTTATTGGAACGTGGCCACACTGGGTACCTTATTTATGCCGTGAATGCATCAGAAGAGAAGGAAGTGAGAGCCGAGGACATTCCTAGTTGTGGCGGAGTTCATTGATGTATTCCCAGATGAGATTCCGGGGTTTCCGCCTGTCAGGGATGTTGAGTTCGCCATTGAGCTACTGCCAGGGACTTCTGCTATCTCTCGTGCCCCTTACAGGATGGCACCGGCAGAGCTGAGAGAACTGAAGGTACAGTTACAGGAGCTCCTCGACAAGGGATATATTCGTCCTAGTGTATCGCCTTGGGGTGCACCAGTATTGTTCGTGAAAAAGAAGGATGGTTCAATGCGTCTGTGCATTGACTACAGGCAACTGAACAAGGCCACAGTGAAGAACAGATATCCACTTCCGAGGATTGATGACCTGTTCGATCAGCTTCAGGGTACAGAGGTGTACTCAAAGATAGACTTGAGGTCAGGCTATCATCAGGTGCGGGTTAGAGCAGACGATGTCCAGAAGACGGCTTTTAGAACTCGGTATGGGCACTATGAGTTCTTAGTGATGCCATTCGGAGGGACAAATGCACTTGCAGTTTTTACGAGCTTGATGAACAGAGTATTTCAGGAGTACCTCGATCAGTTTGTGATCGTATTCATTGATGACATCCTCGTATACTCAAGGAGTGAGGAGGAACATGCCGATCATCTGAGGACAGTACTTCAGATTCTCAGAAATCATCAGTTGTACGCCAAACTCAGCAAGTGTGAGTTTTGGCTGAGCAGTGTATCATTTTTGGGCCATATCATATCACGAGAGGGGATATCAGTAGACCCGAGGAAGATAGAGGCAGTTATGGATTGGTCTACCCCTACTTCAGTCAGTGAGATTCGGAGTTTTCTTGGGTTGGCTGGCTATTACCGACGGTTCGTCGAGGGTTTCTCAAAGATTACACAGCTGACTCAGAAGGGAGTTCCATTCCTTTGGTCGGAAACTTGTGAGCAGAGTTTCCAGGAGTTGAAGCACAGATTGACTTCAGTGCCAGTTTTGGTAATTCCCAGGGAGAACAAAGGGTTCGTTCTCTATACCGACGCATCGCTTCAGGGTTTAGGATGCGTGCTGATGCAGGATAAGCACGTTGTGGCTTACGCTTCGAGACAATTGAAGCCACATGAGACGAGGTATCCGGTCCATGATCTGGAGCTAGCAGCTATAGTGTTCGCCTTGAAGATATGGCGACACTACTTATACGGTACCTCATTCACCATCTTCACTGATCACAAAAGCCTGAAGTTCTTGTTTACACAGGCTGAGCTGAACATGAGGCAGAGGAGATGGATTGATCTGCTAAAGGATTATGATTGTGAAATCCTATACCATCCCGGGAAAGCAAACTTGACAGCCGACGCTTTGAGTCGGAAGGTGAGGAGCACAGCGGAGGATGCCATGTGTCTATCAGCTATGTTGGGCTCCTACTGCCATTTGGGATTTGATTATGATGTGTCTACTTCACCAGTACAGGTTTTGACCTTGTTAGCTGAGCCTGCTATTTATGATCACATTAGGAAGGCTCAGGGGACCGATGCAGAGGTTCAGAGATGGATGTCAGTGGTTCATTCAGAGTAGCCATCGAGATTCAGAGTGGCTGAGGACGGTTCTCTGAGACTTGGCGATAGATGGGTGGTTCCAGATACACCCGAGTTGCGTCAGGGTATATTACAGCGAGCTCATTGCAGCAGGATGAGTGTCCACCCGGGCGGGAAAAAGATGTATAAGGATCTACGCAACCAGTTCTGGTGGAGGCGTATGAAACAAGATGTCACCTCATTCGTCAAGATATGTTTGATCTGTCAACAGGTGAAGGCTGAGAGACAGAGGCCTGGAGGTGAGCTAAGGAGCATGGAGATACCAAAGTGGAAGTGGGAGCACATATCCATGGACTTCGTGACCCACTTACCAAGGACTGTTTCAGGTTTCGATGCTATATGGGTAGTCGTCGACAGATTGACAAAGAGTGCTCATTTCATTCCCTACTGTATGACATACACGCACTTGAGGATGGCACAGTTATATATCAGAGATGTGGTGAGACTGCACGGGATCCCTGTTTCGATTGTATCTGATCGAGATCCGCGATTTACATCTCACTTTTGGGAGGGTCTGCAGACAGCTCTAGGTACGGAGTTGAGGCTGAGCACAGCCTATCACCCTCAGACGGATGGACAGACCGAGCGTACAATACAGACGCTCGAAGATATGTTGAGAGCTTGTGTGCTAGAGTTTGACACTTCATGGCAGGACTCGATAGCCTTGGTGGAGTTCTCTTACAACAACAGCTACCAGGCAAGTATACAGATGGCTCCTTTCGAGGCCCTCTATGGTAGGCGTTGTAGGTCACCCTTGTGTTGGGATGACGGGGATCGCAAATCAGTCGGAGGACCAGATTTGATCCGGGAAATGGAAGAAAAGGTAAAAGTGATAAGGCAAAAGATGAAGGCAGCTCAGGACAGACAGGCAGCGTATGCCAATCAGCGGCGTAGGCCGTTGGAGTTTCAGTTGGGCGACAGAGTCTTTCTGAAGATCTCACCTTTCAGAGGTGTAGTACGGTTTGGTATGCGGGGGAAGTTGTCCCCGAGATATGTGGGGCCGTATGAGATCTTACAGCGTGTGGGTACTCTGGCGTACCGATTAGCTTTACCGCCCTCTCTGTCTGACATTCACGATGTATTTCATGTGTCTATGTTGCGGAAGTACGAGCCAGATCCTTCTCATGTGTTGCAGCCTTATGAGGTTCAGATTGAGTCAGATGTTTCCTATGTGGAGCGACCTATCAGGATTTTGGATAGGGCAGATCGCAGGCTGAGAAACAAAATTATTCCTATGATCAAGGTTCAGTGGGATCGTAGGGGTGTCGAGGAGGCCACGTGGGAGACAGAGCGACACATGGTGCAGCACTATCCAGAGCTGTTTTCTGGTATGCGTTTATGTTTTGTTTTACTTCATGTTGGTAAGCATACTGATTTCGAGGACGAAATCCTATAAGTAGGGGAGTATTGTGATATCCCCGAAATGATTAAGTGTTATTTTTAAACATTAATCATTGTTGTGAAAATTATGGTACTAATCCTTGTGTTGAATTAATAATATTGGGAAATGCATGTGAGGGTGCATGTATTATATGTTGGGATTTTGGGGTTGTGGCATTATTATTTGGGGTGTGTGTTGTTTGTTTTGGTAAAGCATTTTTAAATGGGAGTTGAAGTATTTTATTGAGAAAATACTATAAAATATCATGTGAGGATATTTTAATACATCGTGCTAAATACCGGGACCAAAACATAACACATCACATAACCCACTACCCAACCACCCCCCTTGACCCATGCCCTGCTGCCAGCTACAGCTGCTTGCCCATGCCCCTTGCCCCATCTCCCACTCCACCTTGTCATAGCTGGAACACCTCCAATTCTCTACCATATTTCGTCCAACACCTGATAAGTGAGAAAAGAAGGAGATCCACCATTTTTGTTGCCTGGAAAGCTTCCAAAAATCGGAGCAAAAAGGGGTTAGAAACCATTTCTGGGTTTGAAATTTAGTTGTTGAGTTCATACTTTTGTTGGTGTGAAAAATGGCATGTTAGCTTAGGTTTCTTAAAACCTTCGATTTAAATGCTTACATGGTGTTGTTATGTAACTCTCAGTATTTTTCCTCATATATTTTTACATGTTTTATGTTGAGGAAATAAGCATGTAAAGTAGGGTGTTCGGAAATCTGGGTAGGAGTATGCCCTGTTTTTCTGGAAAATGTGGACTGGGAGTGATTTTGAGGAGGTGATATTATGCATGTTAGATGGGTTTTAGGATAAACCTTTGATGTGAAAATATGCATCGTAGTTTTGTGAAGCCTTTGGCATTTTTATTCGATCAATATTCATGACTTATGTGGTAGATTTCATTGCTTGAAAGTGGGTACTCAAAAATCTGGGCAGGAAGACAATGCTCTGTTTTTCGAAAAAAGTTGGTTGAGTACTGATGTTATAGGGTGCTTTTAATGCATGTGGGTTTGTGGTTGGGATATATATCTTGTATGATTACACTCAGGGTAGTGTATTGTAGCTACTAGCATGTTTGTTTAGGCATGTTGTATGTCTTACATGTTAGAATGAAAGGTGTGAAAATCAGTGGTGAGCATTCTGGAAAATGTCGCGCACAGACCATGTGGCGATCGATCGCCACAAATGGCGCGATCGATCGCCGAGGTCCAGTAGCCAAAATCAAAGGCACGCGATCGATCGCCATGAATGGCGCGATCGATCGCCATGGGACAGTGGAGTTTGGCGATCGATCGCCAAGTGGTAGCGATCGATCGCCAGAGGCAAAATTTTGAAATATTGATATTATGTTGGATATTTTATTTTGGATCATATATTGGCATCTAATATTGTGTTGTACACTGGTGTAGAGCCTTCACAGACGGCTACACAACGCAGGGGATAAAGTCCCACCACACACTACATTTTGGAAAGGTACGTAAGCGACGTACGGGCATCCCAACGGTAACATGTACTTATGTTTGTCTGTTTGACATATGATGAATGCAATGTGATGCATTACGAGTTGATACATGTTATTATGCATTGTTGTTGCATATTGTGATGTGGAATAAAGAGGAGTATTCCACGAGTCAGGGGTGATCACAGTGAAGGTTTAATGCTTACGCTTGACCGCTAAAAATGTGGAGCGGGAGGGGGGAGGCTCGCTTGCACATGGAGGCGGGGTATACCATACTAAGCGATGATGAGATACCGCTAGTATGAAGAAGCGAGGATGAGATACCGCTTGTTTTGAGATTGTAAAGCGAAGAAGCATTAAAATAACTGATGATGACTGACTCAAGAAAAAAAAGAGATGATATGTCATGACATTTATTAGTGAAGCCATACATTCATATAGTGTTTTGATTATGAATTGTGGTACAGGGACAACCAATGGGCATTGTAAATGCGATGAAAATACAGGAAGTGTTTTGTATTTATGATTATGCATTTACGCCTTACGTATTCATATTGTGTTGTATATGGATAGCTATGTGCTCATGTGTTGGGGGTTGTCTTTGTAGGTGCTTTTGCTAAGGAGAACTAGGGTCGGGGCTGATACTTTGAGCTATAAGGAGTGCTACTTCAATAGCAGGACAGAGTTCTTATGCGTAGTCTCTACAAGTAGTAGGGTAGAACTATAGTGTCACTCCTATTGTTTTGAGAAATGTAACTATTATCTGTTGAAAATTTTATGGGTACATTTGAACTGTAAGCTCAAAATGTCAACACGATTAAATACTCTGATATTGAAATGCTTAGTTCTCTTAATCGCACCTATTAGTATCTTGAGGTATCGGGGTCTCACAATCCATCTTTCTTCTTAACAAATAAGACAGGCGCACCCCAGGGCGATACGCTAGGGCGTATGTAGCCCTTGTCAAGGAGTTCTTGCAACTGAATCTTTAACTCCCTTAACTCTGCTGGTGCCATCCTATATGGGGCACGAGAAATTGCAGACGTCCCTGTTAGCAGCTCAATCCCAAACTCAACCTCTCTCGTCGGTGGGAATCCGGGAATTTCCTCCGGAAAGACATCAGTAAACTCTGCCACTACGGGCACATCCTCAACCTTTAACTCCTTCTCTTTTCCGTCATATCAAAAGCATAGATAAGATATCCTGTATTACCTCGTTCCAATAACTTTGCCATCTTGACAGCAGATATCAACGGAATCTTTGGGCGAGAACCATCCCCAAAGAATGTCCACTGGACTCCCATGTCAGACCTGAAACGGACATTCCTCTGCCTGCAGTCTACTACCGCCTGATACTTGTTCAGAACATCGATGCCCACAATGCAATCGAAGTCTGTCATTCCCAGCACAATCAAATCTGATCTTAACTCATTATCCTCAAAATAAATGAGGCCATCATATACAATCTGATCCGTAGTCAAACTTCTTCCAGCGGGGTTCGAGACCATAAGAGGCATGGGCGACGGAGAAGTGTATATGTGGTGCCTTTCAACAAAATTCGTCGACACAAAAAGAGTGTGACGCACCTGTGTCTATCAATATAAGAGCAGGGTGCGTAAATAAAAGACACGTACCCGCTATAACCTCCTCCGGAGCCGCTGTAGCCTGCTCCCTCGTCAAAGCATACACCTGTCCCTGAGGTGGCCCCGTGGGCTGACCTCCATACTGCCTCGGTGCGAAAGGTGGTCGGTGCTGTGCCGCTCTGTCCGCAGGCCTCCCCGTAGAGTTCTGCTGTCTTCCCCTGTTGGGACACTGTCGAGCAAAGTGGCCTCTATCGCCACAGACATAGCATCCTACGCAATCCTTTACCAAATGTGGTTGTCCACAAAGAGTGCACTGAACTCTTCCAGAATTGTCTCCCTGAGGCTGTCCTCTCCCTGATGGAGCATCATTCCTACGGTTCCCTTTCCATCGATTCTCGGGCCTCTTGCCACTGAATCTCGACGCTGAAGTGTTTACCCTAGGCTTAAACTGATCACCCCTGGGCTTCAAATTGTCAGAAGTGGATTTCTGAGGGGGTGCTGGAGGTGGCACTGCATCAGGATATGCGCCAACTCCCAGTTCGGCTAGTTCAGCTCGTGAAAGCGCATCGTCAAAACAGGCAGGGCCATAGGTAATTACCCTGTCATATAGTTCCGGACTCAAGCCCTTCATGAAATTCCTCATCTTCGCTTGAGGGTTTGCAGCAATATGGGGCACATATCGCAGTAAGGAACAGTAATGTAGAGCATAATCAGATACAGGCATGGTACATTGCCTTAAGCTGGTAAACTCATCCTCCTTGGCTTGTCTTGCAGCGGCTGAGAAGTAGCGGGTCAGAAACCGCGTTCGGAACATCTTCCAATTTATTTCCTGCCCCAGAGCCTCTTGCTCAATCACGGTGGTCTTCCACCACATCAGTGCCTTCTTGGCCAGCTGAAATTCTGCTAATCTGATCCAGGCCGTCTTTGCACAAGGCGCTGCCACAAATATCTGTTCAATCCTCTCCAACCACTCCTCAGCTTTTTCCCCTGATTCAGTTCCTTCGAACATCGGGGGTCGGTACATCATAAATTGAGCCAAGCTCAACTCCCCAGGTAGCAACTGTTGTTCAGAGGGTTCTTCGCCCAAGGCTGGTGGTGGCAGTGGATTCGTACGCCCAGCACTTGCATTTACACTAACGGCGTCACCCACTTCTATATTTGCTGCCATGCTGCAACACAAGGGTCAATAGCAACACCAAAAGCAGTTCATAAAGCACATCGTTAGATAATTAAACATGTTAGCATAACATAGGAACTTCATATGCAACATACATATGAAACATGTTCAAAAGTAAGCACCTAGCCAACTTATTGCTAAGGCTACCCTTCACTCATTCCCGAGTTATCTAACCACTGATCTGATACCACTAATGTGGGGTCTTCCCACCTTAACAGTGATTAATAGACATAAGAAGGACTAATCATGCATTAATAACATCCTAAGGTTCTGGTTGTTACATGAGCTATCAGAAACTACAGGCCAAAATAAAGGACTTCAAAAATAAATTCATTATACTTCCAAAAGAATGTTCAATATTAGATTTATACTACTCCTAGAGTAGATACTAATCGAGACTTGATTCCTATACATTCCTGAGTTCCTCGTAGCTCACTGCCTCAACCCGACCCCTTAGTCCTTTAGTCCAAAAGCGTACCTACAGGGACAACACATCATAAGCATATACAATCTCATTTAACATCATAAAACATCATAGTAAATGCATGAAACATTGATTAAGTAAATATGCTGGTTATTCATTAACTTCTTATCGTTGTCCCTGATTCATAATCATGCATATGGGCATCTTACCCTGTGGCATCTTACCACATTATAAACATCGCATGGCCTCTTACCATGTGGGGCATCTTACCCCGTGGCATCTTACCACAAATAGTATCGCATGGCCTCTTACCATGTGGGGCATCCTACCCCGTGGCATCTTACAACATATAACATCATAGACATCTTATAAACACCGTAAACATTTTATAAACATCTTATAAACATCATCATTTCATCATGTATACTCATGCAATAAAAGCATAGTCATAGTGTAAAGATGTGTTTTACCGTCCGATGCCCGTACGTCTCTTACGTACCTTTTCAAAAAGAGGAGGAGTCAACAGACTTATCTCCTTGATTGTGCTGGTACCTGAGATGGCTCTACACAACCACATAATATAATATTAGGCACCGATACAAGAATCGAAATCAATTTACAAAAAGAAAGAACATAAAATTTTATAACACATGAACAGTGACTACCGATCGATCGGTCTCCCTTACCTATCGATCGCTAACTGTTCATCATTTTCTTCTTTTAGCTACGACATTTGCCGATCGATCGGTGTTCATCACCGATCGATCGGTCGTTCCCATTCATGCGAGATTTTCCAGAAATCTCGAACACCTCATTTCATACCCTTCAAACCACTTCATAACACACATATAATGTTTGAACAAGCATATCAATAGCTTCATCATACTTTCATGAATGTATTAAAAGTAAAGTTCCACTCATAACTTAAATCGATATGCATTAAAACTACCCCTTTTTATCAGTACCCAATCAACTTTTTCAGAAAAACAGGGCATAATTACACAACCCAGAATTCTTGAACACACATCTTTATAGCAATGAAACTACCACATAGCCCATAGTTCATGCTTAAACAAATATGTTGGCATGTTCACCAAACTTCCGTGTATGTATTCACGTCAAAGGTTTACCCATAATCTAAGCTAGCATGCTTCAAATCTTCATAATAAAAGCCCTACTCAACATAGAAACAGGGCACTTCCTTGCCCAGATTTTTGAGCACCACTTTTCATAACAAGAAACCTAGCATATAAAACATGCAACATGCTCAAACAAATATGCTAGGGGCTTCATAAAACTTCTATATAAGCATTTAAACTCAAGGTTTAACAAAACTCAAGTTAGCATGCAACATAATCATCACAACAAAACCAAACTTAACCCAGAAATTCACCCAAGCAAAATATGGTTCCTCACCCTCTTTTGCTCCAATATTTGGCAAAGTTCCAAGCCTTGAAACGGCTGATCTCCTCCTCCTTCTTGGCTACTGAATGATGGACGAAAATTTGGGAGAAACGCTGGGGGAGAAGGAGTGATGGGCATTGAATGATTGGAAGGCAAGTGGAGGTATGGGCAGCAGCAGCTTGCTGGAATGGGTATGGGTTGAGGGGGGTGGTGTGGGTTGGGGTGCCATGTGGTGTTTAATTGTGACCCGGTATTTAGTACGATGTATTAAAATATCCTCACTCGATATTTTATATCTTCATTTGACTAATACATCTCTTTTAAATACCCAACATGCCCCCCAAATCATATCATTACATCATAAGTATTATCCCCCAAATTAAATGTACCACAACCCTTAAACACATTATAAATCATCATCGTAGCACATAATCATATAACATTTCTGGGGTATTACAAAGAACCCTCAAGCAATTTTGGAATTAGAGGTGTTTGTGTAGGTGAAAGCTATTGGAAAGCTTGGTTGGAGCTATGGTGTTGGTTTGGTGCTCAAACCTTGAAGATATAGGAAGGTGACTATAGCCCGAGGTCAATTTGAGAAGTACAAAAATTCTTGACATTTGTTTGACTCGGTCGAGGTACGTAGAAAATCGGTTCTATCACGATGTCTGACAAAGACATGTGATGTACCCGGGGTATGATTTACTTGTCATTATTTGATTCCTATGTGATTATATGACATGTTGAATTGCAGTATATGTGATTATATGATATGAACTGCATGATATGAGATGATATATTGAACTGCATCATATGAGATTACATGATACATTGATGCATGGACATTGTACATATCATAGTGATCCTACCGTTCCTTTGATTCCATTTGATATTGATGAGATCTATAGTGTCATGGGGATGCTGGACAAGATGATGACATACAGTTTAGCTAGCAATTATAGTCACGTGCGTTGTCGTCGAACCTAGACACGAAGGATGATGGGCACAACACATGATGATTCTCCTAGCGCGATCTGTGTGTGTCGCCACCCTCTGCTCGAGCTTGATATTGTGGATGATACCTTCTTTGGATTCCGATATTTGGTTTCTCGAAATTTGATCCATTGTACCCATTATGCATAACATTCATTTATGCATTGCATTCATGCACGTCAAGCATGACATGATACTTTGTCATACTATTGGGATTTACCTGTTTCTCGTACTGGGTTCTGACCCCTTCGTGGGGGCTGTCATGTCTTTGTTATACGGGCATGACAGGTGGTACAGGTGGACGTACTGCGGATGCTGGAGAGGAAGCATCGATGTATACCAGAGCTCCTTGAGAGCGAGCTCACACATAGGTTCAAACCAAGGTTCCCCTAATCTTGATAAATAAATTTAGTTCATCATAATAAAGCAAAAGAAAGAAAAACTAATGTTTAAAGACAAAGAAAAACTTCCGGCATCGACTCCGTTTGTAGATCATAGCTTCCTCTATCACTTCTTTCTCAATTGTCTTTTCAATCCCCTTGTTGGGTTGTTCCAATTCCTCGGGTGTAGATGGTGGATGATGGATGATTATGGTGGATGGATGATGGAGTGGAGGCTAGTTCCTAGGTTAAAATATTTGTTTAAGTGTGATTATTTTAGTGTGGTATAAGGTTGTATTTATAGAGGAAGAAAATAAGGTAGATTCCTTGTAGGACTCGATCTCTAAAAGATATTTTTTTTCCATAATTTCTCGCCTACCGATCGATCGGTAGATCTTCAAATTTTTACTCAACCAATATCATTGGAGCGATCGATCAGTGCAAGTTTACCAATCGATCGGTAACTCTTTTTCTTCAAATGTCGAGTTTTCGCCGTTTCTTCAATCGGTTCACTCATTTGAGTCATTTTTCATCATTTCATGTCCTGCACTTTCATGCACTTGGACCTAAATTCCTGAAATTACAAATGTATACCAAAAAGTGTAAAATCATCCAGGAATCGATACGAAAACCAAAAGAATCATAGCAAAATAAGTGTAAAAACTAAACTTATCAGCTCCCCCAAACTTAGAGTTGATCATCCTCGAGCAAGCAATAAGATCAAAATATAGAGTTCAACATTAAGAATTCAACTGAATCAGTTTGCAACCAATCATGTAGCTGAGACATCTCACTTAAAGACAAACAAGAGTCAATCAAAAAGTTTTAACAAGTCGTGTTTTCTCATAAATCAAGTAACATGTCTCCAACTCAGAATATGTGTGTGTGTTATTGTCAATTTCAAGTTTCATGCAAATTTCATAGATCAAACGGTGCTAATCAATCAAAGTTAAGATTATCCCTAAGCACCCCATAAACCTACTTGTCAAACGACTTCTCTACTAATGTAGTTACTCCATAATTTGGATCAAAATGACTTTTTATCTTGTAATGTGTAAGACACCAAGTCCCAGTCTCGTCATCAATGCATTCATCATCGTTATTAGTGCATACATTCATATCGTTAAGGGATTCTCATAACATGCTTCTTTATTATAGCATTACTTCCATATAATTGTTCGAACATAATCTGTAAGGACCCCATGTCCCAATCACATGATTAGTGCATTTATCATCTATATTAATGCATAAATTCATAGCATTAGGGAATTTTCATTTCATGCTTCAATAACAACCACAAGCCGTCTATAATTTTTTTTGACATGAATCCTCTTAATGTCCCATTCCCAACCCAACTCAAATAACATAAGTATACACTTCACAATGCACCAATCATATTCTCAATTCATCATGCAATTATACACTCAAATAATTGCAGGCAATACGTATTGAAAAGAGAAGTCTCAATTTTATACATGCTATATACACATATTCAAAATGCTTACGCACGAGCCTTTAATAAATGAATATGTATAACATGTACCAGTTTCATAACTAATACCAACATTGGTACCTCAGTCCTGTAGGCATTTCCATTCAACAGCTTGAATTCATTTCTAGAGCCAATGTTGTATCTGTTCTACCTGTTTCAATAGAAACAACCCCTCCACACAGGGTGAGCATATCAATAGCAAAATCTCAATATCATCAAATACACAATTTCATAATTTACAGAATGTAAGGCTGCAAATTTAGATAATACTCCATGTATATGCCATATCCATATGGGATCACCCCTGTTGTTCCTGTTCTCTAACAATATCCAAGATCGTCAATTCCATAATCAATCATAGCTAAATCATTAAAATAATGATTTACAGAAATCGAATACATCTCAATCAACAATTTCATAATTATAACTCATCATATCATATCGCTCGCTCAACAGCGGCGACACTCTAACCTCTCGCACGCTCAACAGCGGTGGCATCATAAACATTGCTTGCTATACACAGTTAATAACTCACAATCAATTACGTGCACACAATCACATACTCAAGCACGTACTCAACCTCCATATGAATCTCATCCTAACATGACGATATAATACCCAAATGACTCAGGCAAGGCGTACGTCGACATTCAACAACAAATTTTTTTTTTCAAGTATTTTGGCCTGGCGATCGATCGCCAACCACAGAAAATTAGGGCAATCTTTTGACCCTCGGTGATCGATCGCCAAGGTCCCAGGATAGATCGCGATACCTTGTGATCGATCGGTTGCTACGCACGATCGATCACCAAAACTGTACATCGCCAACAAATTCTATTGCCTCGTCGTGATCGATCGACGCAAGTGTCGCGATCGATTGTGACCTGCGATTTTCCGAAATGTTTTTGCTTCAATGGTGTTTTTCAAACCCATACTCAAATCCAACACCCCAACACCCACAATACTTCAAAAACTCCATTACAACATATAAAAACACTTAATACATCACAATAATAAAATCCCTTAAAACCCAAAACTCAAACCCATCTCAATTCATAACCAATCCTAACAAAAATACAATCATAACAAAACAATTGAGAGGGGAAGAAGATTACCCAACTATTTGGTTGAAAATCGAGAATCGACCCTCCATCGATTTTCTTCTTCAAGGGGAAAATGGGGGAATGGAAAGGTTAAGGGGAGGAGAGATGGTGAGCCTTGAAAAATGATTGAACACCGAGTCCACTTGGTATATATAGTACCAAGGCTCCAAAAACCCGAGTCTCCAATACTCGCACCAAAACTATTTAATAACAATAGTGTTCAATAAAATCTCACACTCCCTCAAATACATCTCAAACCTCAATCCAAATCTCCCAAAACTCCTCCCACTACCGACACAATTCCAAGGTTCAACAGGTCAATGAGAATAAATCTCGAATCTTGAAATCTAACAATTCCAACAACGGATAATAATCCCTAAAAACTCAAGTCGCTAATTATATCATATTTATCACAATTAAATCAATTAATGATTCGATTAAAATCTGGGATTATTACAATTAATTTCCGGATATCACATTTATCCCACACTAATCAAATTTCGTCCTCCAAATTTGTACACACGTACTCAACGTACCACACAACTCAACTCAGATACACATCATCGATTCATGATTACGTCATGAACGAAACACCAACTGCGAGGACATTGACCTCGCACCAAACTCTGGAATGGAGATGTCCTCCCAAAACCAACATTATCTTCTAAAAGATGTTAACATACTGTAATGCCTCGATGTGACTTATACATGTTTGAGGTGATGATTGAGTACTTATGCAATAATTATGGTATGATGTGGACTCGGGTTCGGGTTGGTCCGAGTATGACTCGTTAACATATGCTAAAAATATTAATGTTCATGTTGAAATGAACTAAGCATAGTTGAAAAATAATAAATTGATATGATGTATAGTTGTACGGCAAAGGAAATGTTAATCATATGTGCTATGAGTAAAGATGTGATTAAATGAGATAAAAGAAGTTGTGATGTCCCCGAAATGATTAATTGCAATTAAGGCATTAATTATGTTTATATGATGAATTATGTGGTAATTGATTTATGTGTTGGGTAATAAGATGTTAACATGATTTAATTGTGTTGATTATTAAATATGAGGAAGATGTGAATTTAGAGGAAGTTTGTTGCATTTCATTAAATGCTTATAAAATACCATGTTTTGGTATTTTATACATCATGTTAACTTTGGGGTGCAATTTTTTTTTATATTAACCTTTTTAACCCTCTTTCCCCACTATACCCAGCTTTTCACCACTTTACCAATCACTCATTTAACCCCCAAATTCCATCCCTCAACCCTAACCCCACACCATTTTCGAAATCTAGCAAAAGAGGAAGGAGGAATCTTCACAAAACCTTTGTTTGTGAGATTTATTGAAGGATTTGGAATCCTTAAGAGGTATGGAGCCCTTCCTAAAGTTTTTATGATGTTTGGTGTTGAAATGGGTTAGCTTTTGATGTTTTTATGTGGGTTGTTTTGGGGTATATGTTATTTATGGTTGGGGTATGATTTTTGAAGTGTTTTATGTGGGTCTTTGTGAGTTATGATGATATTGATGTTGTAGGAAAGTTTGGGTTTGTAAGGAATGAAGTGGAGCTTGAAAAATGCTCATTAATGGCGATTTTTCATGATTCAGTACTCGGCGATCGATCGCCCGTTTTTGGCGATCGATCGCGAGCCTCCAGTGCGCGCCAGTAGCATTTGGCGATCGATCGCACCAAAAGTGATCGATCGCCGAAGACTCAAAATTCAGCAACGGGCAGTGTGATCTCGTGATCGATCGGGACAACCCAGCGATCGATCGCGAGACACATAATTATGTGTTTTTGATGTTTTTGTGGGGTTTTTGGATATGGAACTATAATTAGCTTCTAATATCAATTTGTATGGTTATGTAGAACCATCCCAGGTACCCACAACTTCATGGAGATAAAGTTCTACAACTTCTCCATCTTTTGGAATTAAGGTACGTAAGAAACGTACGGGCATCGGATGGTAAACCATACTCCTACATGTGATGTTATGATGATGATGTTTATGATGATGATTGTGATAAGTAAGTTTATGATGATGATGTTTATGATGATGATTGTGATAAGTAAGTTTAAGATGATGATGTTTATGATGATGATTGTGATAAGCAAGTTTAAGATGATGATGTTTATGATGATGATGTTTATGACGATGATGTTTATAAAGATGATTATGATAAGTAAGTTTATAACAATGCTATACGATGTTTATAAAGGGGTAAGATGCCCATATGGTAAGATGACATACAATACTTATAAAAGGGTAAGATGCCCAGATGGTAAGATGCCATACAATGTTTATAAAAGGGTAAGATGCCCATATGGTAAGATGCCATACAAGGTTATTATGTGGTAAGATGCCATGGGGTAAGATGCCCATATGGTAAGAGGCCATACGATGTTATTATGTGGTAAGATGCCACGGGGTAAGATGCCCATATGGTCAGAGGCCATACGATGTTATTGTGTGGTAAGATGCCACGGGGTAAGATGCCCATATGCATGAGGGTAAATCAGGGTCAACAAAAAGAAGTTAACGAATAACCAGCAAGTTTACTTAACCAAGATTTCATGCATTTATTGTTAAGTCTCTTGTTATGGTGTTAAGAAAATATGTATATGCTCACAATGTGTTGTCCCTGTAGGTACACTTTTGGACCGAAGGGCCTAGGGTCGGGTTGAGGCAGTGAGCTAAAAGGAGCAAGATGAATATAGGATGCAGGATTTTGATAGTCTCTACTCTAGGAGTAGTGTAAACCTATAGCTTTAACATTCATTATCGAGAATGTAATTAATTAGCTTTTGAAATTTTATTTTGGCCTGTAATCTTCTTAGCTCAAGCTACAACCGGAACCCTTAAGAGGTTATGAATGCATGTTCAGTCCATTATACGTGTATTATATGATGTTAAGGTAGGAAGACCCTACATTAGTGGTATCAGAGCAGTGGTTAGATAACCCGGGGATGAGTGAGGGGTAGCCTTAGCAATAAGTTGGTTAGGTGCTTACTTTTAAACATGTTTTGTGCATATGTTACATATGAAGTATATGATGTTACACTAACATGTTTTGTTTCTCTAACGATGTATTATATGAACTGCTTTTGGGTATTGTTGTTAACCCTTGTGTTGCAGTATGGCAGCAAATGTGGAAGTGGGTGATGCAGTGAGTGTCAATGCAAGTGCAGGACGTACGAATCCCTTACCACCGCCGGCTTTTGGCGAAGAACCGTCTGAGCAACAATTACTACCTGGGGAACTGAGCTTGACTCAATTTCTTGCATACCGACCTCCGACATTTGAAGGAACTGAGACGGGGGAACATGCAGAAGAGTGGTTGGAAAGAATAGAGCAAATATTTGTGGCAGCTCCTTGTGCTAAGACAGACTGGATCAGACTAGCAGAGTTCCAGTTGGCCAAGAAGGAGCTGATGTGGTGGAAGACCACAGTAGTAGAGCAAGAGGCTCAGGGTCATGAAGTTAATTGGAAGCTGTTCAGAACTCGGTTTCTGACCCGCTACTTCTCAGCTGCTGCACGACAGGCCAAGGAAGATGAGTTTACTAACCTTAAGCAAGGTAACATGCCGGTGTCAGATTATGCTCTTCAATACTGTTCTTTACTCAGATATGTGCCTCATATCGCCACAAGTGTTGGGATATGCCCTAAGACAAGTCATTAGATGATTGTTTGTGACATATTCTGTAATATGATTTTATGAATGGCAATTCATTATTATATATTATTCTTTTAACTGTGCAATGTGAATTAATATATATGTTAATGTCCTTTGAATAATATTGTATTATTCTTAAAGATGTCCCTAGTCAAGTATTATCATGAAAGGGATAATGATAATACGTAAAGACTAGTATGTGTTGATCGATGAATTGTTCATTGATATGAGATATCAAATCAACATATGGGTACATGTTAGAGAACGATGTACTGGACAGACCCACCATGAGAATGCAACATGGATAGTTATATGATCGTCATATGCAATTCTCATAGTGATAATAATGTATGTAATCCTTACGACTTGTGATCATCAGAGATCCCAACATAAGGAGTTATGTATCTTGATATCGTCAAACGTTACCCGTAACAGGGTATACTATAAAGGCGACTATTGGATACACTACGAATTATGTAGAGGGATGTTGACTGATCGAGATAGGATTTGTCCCTCCTATATAACAGGAGATGTGTTTGGCCCTTGATCAAGTGAGAACTAAAATGCATGGCCATGCTCGAATAAGTCGATATGAGATATCGAGCTTATTCGTTTATTCAAGTTCTACTTGGGGATCAAGAAATAAAGATTGGATATACGAGTATGACTGTTCCATGACTCGTGTTCAATCTAAACACAAAGGACAAAGGGATTAAGTTACATGATTAATATTATCACAAGTTCTAAAGGTTATGTCGAGTCATTGACATTCTTGTAATTTGGGTAGCATTGATGTGTTGCTAGATACCGCTCAATGCTTGAGACGTAAAATAAGATTTTATGTCACTGCCAACATTACAAGATCCTATCGGGTCGCACAAAAGATTAAATCGAGAAGGGAAATTAAATTCATGGGATGAATTAAATAATTAAGAAGAGTCTTAATTAATAATCATAATGATTAATTAAATCATGGGCTTAAGCCAATGAGGCTTTATGAAAGCCTTTAATTAATTATATAAAAGATGATTACAAGGTGTTTAATTGCAAGACAATTTGATAACACAAAACCCTACACAAGCAAGAGGCATTCGGCCGCCTACATTGATCAAATAAGCTCTCGGCTTCTTCATCAATAGCCGAAGGAGACTTGTTGGTTTTGTGGCGATTATTCCATTGTGAATCGAGTTAGCTTCGTGTATCGGTTTAATAACTTGTCTAGCAACTTGTTATTAAACCATCCCTTCACCCGATTTGATCGTGTGGATACCGTTGAGGAAAAACTCATCGAGTTTTGCTAGTGACTCGGAGAAGGCGTAGGACGTGGTGCTGCTCCGTGGATTCTGCTTCAAACACGCTACAAGGGTGAGACCTTCGTATACCTTAATCCGATATGATAACCTATGTATAGATCCGGTGTTAGTAATCCATATTTTTATTCCGCTGCGTTGTATGCTCATGGATTACTTACAGTGGTATCAGAGCCGTGTACAAGGCTCATATCGGATTTATGTGATTAAATTGTGTTAATCATATTAGAATTAATATTGCATGCTATTAAAACTGTTTAAATTCATATATGATATGAAATTAATTTTAGTTTATGAAAATCATCGTAATAATTGTATTTGATATAATTGGCGAATAATAATATTTATTGAGCATCAATTTTCGGCCATCACCATCACAAATGACACGACGGCTAGCCACATGAGGGCTAGGGTTTTCGAACCCTTGGCTCGAGATGGCTTAGTCGTTGTGGCTAATAATTGTGCATGGAAGTGTCAAAAATTAATTAGGGTTTGGAACCCATTGGACGTGACGGCTAGCTCATGACGGCTAGGGTTTCGAACCCTAATAGCCGTGCATGGCTCGGCCATCATCGCCTTATTTTCTAAAGTTTTGATGCTTGGATGAGTTTTGAACTCCTTGACTCGATAATGGTTCACGCATGCATGGATTAGTAACTTTACCACATGAGAGCAAGGTTTTTCGAACCCTTAGCTCGAGATGGTTGAGCGAACCCCGTGCATGGCATGACCGTGACTCGTGGCTAACAAATTCCAGCGTTTGAAACAAGATGGCTCGATAAAAACCATAAGGGTGCGAGGCGGCTAGGGTTTGGAACCCTAGCGCCGCCGCCGCACGAGCCAAGGCTCGGCCATGGGCTAGGGTTTCGAACCCTAGGCCCATCAATGGTCCAGCCGAGTGCTTCATGGTTCGAACCATGGTAGTTCGTGTCTTAGTCGCTTTCGTTCGTGGCATGTGATGTCCCGAGCGTACGATAATTTTTCAAAAATTATATTACAGTTTTAATTAGAATTAAATTTAAAATGTTTAGAATTTAATTAATTAAATGTTAATGCATGCTTTATGTGTTGTTTGAGCATGGTGCGTGGTTATAGCCCTTTGACCTATTAGATAGGATTTGTGGATGTTTGTAATTTATAATACGACCTGCGTGTCGTGCCTTTCTCTATTTCATTCTAAATGTAATCCCTCCCCTATGTTCCCCTCGAATGTGAATCGAGGAATTCTATATCTTGTAAATAGTGTAGTTTATTTTTATTGATGGTGATCAATGAAGATGGAGCATCGTGCCGGGATGAGGAGGCCATTCACAAATTGGAGCCAAGGAAGGTGCTTGTGAAGTTACTTTAGGTTGACTCATATGATTTTCTCATTGGCTTGAGAAAATCATTAGTAAGGGCTATAACCATGTCACGTTTAATTATGTATGTTGATGCATGATTTATCTTATGTTTTAGTTTGATAATAGTATTACACATATATGTAGATATGTATACAACTATATGTAGTGGACATATTTTAAATTATCAAATTAATCATGAGATCAATAAATGTGATGACCAGGGATTATAGGTGTTAATCCCGGAGTGTTAATAACCCGTAAAGTTGTTTTACGTGGCGAATTGGAGTTTAATCGAGGTGTCGGGCCTTCTGGGCTCGTCTATTTGAGTAGTTGGGATCGTTGGATCCCGAGGTTGAGATCGTATTCTCGTTTCGGTGAAAACCTGTGAGTTGGGTTTTTAGTAGGACTAAGAATCTCGGGCGCTGTGTGTGGGCACCGGTAGGGAGTTTTTGAGTTAGAGAGAGAATTATTGAAAACAGATGATTTTTAATGAATCATGATGTATTTGTGGGGATATTAGTATTTCGGGGTATTTTTGCTATAAATACCAGTTGAACCCGAGATTTTAATGATCGGAACCATTTTTCCCCTTCCTTCCCTCTCTCCTCCCGCGCGCACATCTCGATCCCCTTTGACCACCGCGCAGAAAAGGCCTTCGCCCGCCGCCGTCCGGCCGCCGTTCGGCGCGTCCGACCCGCCGCCGTGATCGTCTCTTCCAGGCGCTTCTATACGTACCAACAATTTGAAGTTTGGTCAAGAATCGAGCTCGGATTTGCCAGAAAAGCGTAGGGTTCAAAACTGGATTTCATCCGATTTTGGGGCGCGATTTTGGTATGATTTTGGTACGATTTTTCTGATGTTTTTGGGACGTTTTTATGCTGCTTTTGAGACGATGATTTCATACTTTCATGGGTCGAAAATTTGTTGCTTATGGTTTCGAATTTGAACACTGATTTCGTGACTTAGGGTTTCGAAAATTTGGGTTTTTGGTATGAGGATGATGATTCTTGTTGTTATTCGATTTATTCATGTTTAAATGAATTATGATGCTTAATTGGGATCAAATTGAGATGTATGGTTCGAATTGCCCTATTTTGGTGAGGATTTGATTTCGATTTTGGGGGTTTTGGCTATGGGTTGATGATTCATGTTAAGAGATTGTTATTACATGTTTTAGATGATTTATGATGGTTGGTTGGGTTCGAATCGTGATGCTAGGGTTCGAATTATTGAAGATGTTCTTGGGCAATTTTTCGATTTGTCGCATTCGTTTTTCCCTCCCTGCATATACCCTGCCCCGGGTCTTTTAAATGATTTATTGTCGTGTGTTGACGATATTTTGAGGGTTATGGATGTGCTTGGGCATGGGTTACATGTTCATAAATAATTGTGAATTATTTATCGTGTTAGCACATCGTTCCTCGGGGCATGGAACTCGAGCAAGGTTTGACTCGGACTTCGAGGATTTAAGGTACGTTTAGCGTACGAGCATAGTTTAAATGATGTTTTACAAGTATGATGCATGATCTAAAATACATGAAATGCTTTACTATGATGTTACCGGGACTTGATTACGTTATGTTGATTCACATGGTGAAATGCTTAGTGCCGCTATGAAGCGAGCAAATGATGGGGTGTGGTTGCTACGGAGCAAACACCGATAGTATGATGCTACATGAAGTAAGAAATGAAAAAGATGGTATTTGATTAGATATCTAGGATATCTGTATTTTATTCCCTATTGGTAATGAATAAGAACAGAGACGTAGTTAATCAGAGAAGTGATTAACTAGTATCGGAAGTTAAGGAAATCTCATTATAATATCTAGAATTGTGATAATTGCTAGATAAAGAAAGATGTTACGAAATGTTGTTAAATTGAAACTGGCTGGGGTTAACCAATATGATGATTAACTGCATATTCAGGATTTGATGATTTATCTGTTTTGAGAACAGGATTATTACAGGGGTATGCTATGATGAGGATGATACCATCCAGGAAGTATCACATATGTTCCACAATATTTACATTTTCGTAAATTATGTATTATGTCATTATGATTATGAAATTGTGGAATTGGTATGCTCACCCCGTTGGGGGCTGTCTCTGTTGGGGCAGGTGAACAGGTACATCGATGGCTTTGGAGATGAACTCGAGCTGTTGATTGGATGTACTCCCAGGATCGTGGTACCAGGGCTTGATGGAGCACGGTATCGTATAGAGTACTTATATACCCATGAGGGTTATATACATATTCATGATGCTCGCATGTGAGCAAGATTACTTGTATATGCGTTGTATATAAAGGCATGAGCCTTCCTCTCTTTCATTATATGTTGCATGCAATTGTGGTAGAATTGCTAATGATATGAGAGTCGTTAGTGTGTTATGTGGGGGTTGAAACCCACTTTGGTTGTCATATGTGTGGTGTCTTCCCTGGCTGGGAATTTACTTGATATTGCTGTATTCTGATGAGTGTTATGTTTTCCCTAGCCGGGAATTATGTTATGCGTTGTGCTTTTATTTCGGGATAGCTCTATTTATGGGGAGACTCTGCCCAAATTTTTATAAAAGTCCACAATGTAAAAAGTGGTGTGATGGGCACCCTATGAGTCTTTTATTGTTAGGAGGATGATCTTACAACATTGAGTATTAAAGGAAGTTTTGTAATTGACATTCAATGGTAAAGTATCATCTGAGCTTCCCGATTGACTTTTTATAGAAAGCATGTACCACACATAATGATTAATACACTAATCAAGGGTTAAGTTTATGGGGTCCTTACATTAGTGGTATCAGAGCAGTGGTTGCTCATTGGGGCTGTTGAGGGCCTAGGAAGTTATTGATAGCACATATTTATGCATGATGGCATTAATGTTATACGATGACTAATTGTTTATGTGCTTTTATGTTATGAAAAGTGGTATTGCTAACCATTGTGGTTGCAGGAATCGTGTGGAACACGATAGGATGGCATTATATGCTACGTGCCAAGGAATCTGATTTTGGAAGAAAATCAGGGAAAAGAAAGATATGACGTATTGTCTGAGGACAGACTGGGTAGACAACCGACAGTGGATTACTTCGGTATGGTCTCAATTATTATTGAATATACTAATGTGTTTGTTCATGTAATGTTCAAGCAAGGAAAGTACGTAAGAAGCGTACGGCATCGGACGGTAACACACTCCTAACTTTGACTATGCATTGGATGCATAAGTATTTATGATGTTTATGATGATGATGATTATGATGATAATGTTATGATGATAATGATTTTGATAAGTAGGTTTATGACGAATATGCTATGATGACGATGTTTATGACAAGTGAGATTATGATGATGTGATACGATGTTATGATGTGGTAAGATGCCCATATGGTAAGAGGCCATACTCCTATATTATGATCATACTATGACTGCATGAGAATTTACGATGCCATGATGATGTGTTTAATGAATGAAAAAGTGATAAGATGTTTAAGATGATGTTATGATAAGTAAGTTCACGGTAAGATGATTTTATAATGAATAAAGATGACAAGATACTTACGATGATGTTATGATAAATGAAGATGATATGACGTTTACGATGACGACTATGATAAGTAATGATGATGTTAATATGATGTTTATAGAATGATATGATGTTTATAAGGTGGTAAGATGCCACAGGGTAAGATGCCCATATGCATGAATATGAACTAGGGAAAAATGAAAAGAAGTTAATGAATAACCAGCAAGCTTACTCAACTATGATTTCGTACATTTACTGTTTTATCTCTAAGATAATGATGCTATAAGATGATGATGCTTATATGATGATGATGTTACAAGATGATAATGTATGTTTCACTATGTTACTTAGAATGGTTGAATGTCCGGTGGTTATTATGGGCAAGCGAGGAAGGTCTTGCCGCTCACATAGCTGATGAGCGATGGGGTACATCCGCTATCAAGGTGTAGCGATGGGTATCATCCGCTGAGCGATGGGGTACATCCGCTATCAAGGTGTAGCGACGGGTATCATCCGCTGTATAAGAGATACATCCGCTATCAAGGCGTAGCGATGGGTATCATACGATGTGCTATGTCGAGCGAGGGGGCCAATTGTGCCGCTGTCATAATGGAACCGGGACAGTCCCATTTCTAATTAACATAGTTTGTTGTGAGTATATATGTGAATATGATGTTTATGATGATGTTTATGATGAGTAAAGATGATATGATGATTATGATGATGTTTATGATGATAGCGATGCCTCATTCCGCTATGTTACGATGACTCACTCTTTTATGAGGATTGGCGATGATTTATGCCGCCGGATATGATGATAGCGATGCCTCATTCCGCTATGTTACTATGACACACTCTTTTACGAGGATTGGCGATGGTTTATGCCGCCGGATATGTTAATAGCGATGTCCCATTCCGCTATTATGTGGATTTACGATGACTCATTCTTCTATGAGGATTGACGATGATTGGTGCCACCAGATATGTTGATAGCGATGCCTCTTTCCGCTGTTATGTAGACGATGATTCAGGCTCAGGTGTATAGCGAGGTTTCATGCCACTTATTATATGACGAGGTATCATGCCGTCGATTCTATAGCGATGGATTGTGCCGCTATGTACTCAGCACAGGATTATGCCGCCTTCGAGCGATGAGTGCTGATTTCGCACTATTATCTAGCGACGGAGACAGGTATGCCGCTATCTTGTTAGCGATGAGGTACGAGATATTGCTATTCTATTAGCTTTATTGTAGCTGTATTGCGTTGATATACATGTTTTATTATGCCTATTTTACTAGCATGATGGTGGATGACATACGCTGATGTGCATGGACCGTCACGAGTTGACTGGGTTGTTTAGATGTCATTGTTGACATGTATTGTCACTAGTTGGCAATGCCTTAGATACCATGAGTTGGCCTGTGTCGTCACAGGATGACGATGACGATAGTGTAGGAGATGTCTTATTAGACATGCATCATCATTACGATGAACAATGCGTTGAGTATACGTTTTCAGTTGTATGCCTTGGGTGCCAGTGTCGGGCACAAGGTGGTGTGTGCGTCACCGATTAACGTGGCCCTTATACCGAGCGGGTTGCTCGAGGAATGGATGGATGCGCTGTACATGTGATTGTACCGCAGAAATTGTTTGAGGGATCATATCACGAGTGGTGGTACCGTTGGAATGGCTTTTTGGCCATGTAATTTGACGACAGGAGTGATCGTGGAGGAATTGCTCGCTTTCTATTGATATGACATGTGGTAGACATGGTCACACCAACCATGAGGGTGTAAGATGGGTCCTAAGGAGGTAGGATCATGTTATGTTAAGTACATGGGGACATTGGAGTGTCCAGGGTATGTCAGCATTGGAGGAATGTTGGGTAAAGACCCACTACTCTATTGACTTTCTTCCCATGGTATGGTATGCCGTGCGGAAACGTCCATCTGATTGGTAGGTTTGCGGTGAAACCTAGTGAGGCAGCGACTAGTTTGTCTGCCGCGTGTATGCAGCACCATGATGGGCTTGCTAGAGCCGTTATACTGCTCGTTGGAACCAAGATTAGCAAATCGTAAGGTGATACGAGGTGGATTGTGGTGGACTCTAGTAGTCACCCCGTCATTTGAAGTTGAGGTTGAGTATGCCTCACTGAAACGTATATATGTTTATGTTTAAATCTTGGTGAGACTTGTCTGGGACAGCTCATGATGTTGAAGTACCAACAAGAGAGTCATCAAGTCGTCGTTGTTTTGGCCTGGGAATCCATGTATTTGGGATGCATTGGGTTTATTGCATGTCCTTTCAAATTTGAAACTCTGAGGAGTCTCGATTGTTTATTTATGATCAGGATGTGATTCTTAGGATATCCGGAGGTGGACATCTTGTGAGATGTCTTTTATGTGAATCTGTGGCCGTGAGTTGCCCAAATTGAGTTGCAATGATGCGACTGCTCATTGAAAGAGGAGGTTTGAAAGTAGAAACCAGGTTTGGTATGTGTACACCGTGGTATGCTAATGTTTCCCTCGTAACGATGTATGTTAGACATTGTGAGTCATGATAGAGACGTCTTTGAATGATATCTACGATGGAATCGGAAGCAATTCGAATCCTTGCAGTTTCAGTTGACCAACTGCTTTTGGACCGTTAGCGTTGAGTTGTACTGACGCTCTTCGACGTTATGATGGGTTTGGAAGTTTATTCCACTCCAGAGATTGACACGAGGTCAACGTTCTCACGGTTGAGGTGTCATACATGATGCGTTCTTACTAGTAGTATTAGAACGAAGGATGACTGTCCGATCTACAGTCGTAAGTATCGGTTGTTTTACAGTCATGAGGGACTGACTTTTGGGATGACCCGCATCGAGGTACGTTTTGCCTCTTGGGTGATATGTTGGTTTTGTTATGTCGCTCTGTTTCAGAGTTTGATGTGAGGTATTCTCAAGGTTTTTAAGACGATTCTGATATGGTCAGGAATCGAGGTTATGGCTTCAGGTTGTTGTGTAGCCTGGGTGTTACGTGATACACCGGTGCTAATTTCGAGGACGAAATTCTTTTAGTGGGGGATAATGTGATGACCAGGGATTATAGGTGTTAATCCCGGAGTGTTAATAACCCGTAAAGTTGTTTTACGTGGCGAATTGGAGTTTAATCGAGGTGTCGGGCCTTCTGGGCTCGTCTATTTGAGTAGTTGGGATCGTTGGATCCCGAGGTTGAGATCGTATTCTCGTTTCGGTGAAAACCTGTGAGTTGGGTTTTTAGTAGGACTCAGAATCTCGGGCGCTGTGTGTGGGCACCGGTAGGGAGTTTTTGAGTTAGAGAGAGAATTATTGAAAACAGATGATTTTTAATGAATCATGATGTATTTGTGGGGATATTAGTATTTCGGGGTATTTTTGCTATAAATACCAGTTGAACCCGAGATTTTAATGATCGGAACCATTTTTCCCCTTCCTTCCCTCTCTCCTCCCGCGCGCACATCTCGATCCCCTTTGACCACCGCGCAGAAAAGGCCTTCGCCCGCCGCCGTCCGGCCGCCGTTCGGCGCGTCCGACCCGCCGCCGTGATCGTCTCTTCCAGGCGCTTCTATACGTACCAACAATTTGAAGTTTGGTCAAGAATCGAGCTCGGATTTGCCAGAAAAGCGTAGGGTTCAAAAACTGGATTTCATCCGATTTTGGGGCGCGATTTTGGTATGATTTTGGTACGATTTTTCTGATGTTTTTGGGACGTTTTTATGCTGCTTTTGAGACGATGATTTCATACTTTCATGGGTCGAAAATTTGTTGCTTATGGTTTCGAATTTGAACACTGATTTCGTGACTTAGGGTTTCGAAAATTTGGGTTTTTGGTATGAGGATGATGATTCTTGTTGTTATTCGATTTATTCATGTTTAAATGAATTATGATGCTTAATTGGGATCAAATTGAGATGTATGGTTCGAATTGCCCTATTTTGGTGAGGATTTGATTTCGATTTTGGGGGTTTTGGCTATGGGTTGATGATTCATGTTAAGAGATTGTTATTACATGTTTTAGATGATTTATGATGGTTGGTTGGGTTCGAATCGTGATGCTAGGGTTCGAATTATTGAAGATGTTCTTGGGCAATTTTTCGATTTGTCGCATTCGTTTTTCCCTCCCTGCATGTACCCTGCCCCGGGTCTTTTAAATGATTTATTGTCGTGTGTTGACGATATTTTGAGGGTTATGGATGTGCTTGGGCATGGGTTACATGTTCATAAATAATTGTGAATTATTTATCGTGTTAGCACATCGTTCCTCGGGGCATGGAACTCGAGCAAGGTTTGACTCGGACTTCGAGGATTTAAGGTACGTTTAGCGTACGAGCATAGTTTAAATGATGTTTTACAAGTATGATGCATGATCTAAAATACATGAAATGCTTTACTATGATGTTACCGGGACTTGATTACGTTATGTTGATTCACATGGTGAAATGCTTAGTGCCGCTATGAAGCGAGCAAATGATGGGGTGTGGTTGCTACGGAGCAAACACCGATAGTATGATGCTACATGAAGTAAGAAATGAAAAAGATGGTATTTGATTAGATATCTAGGATATCTGTATTTTATTCCCTATTGGTAATGAATAAGAACAGAGACGTAGTTAATCAGAGAAGTGATTAACTAGTATCGGAAGTTAAGGAAATCTCATTATAATATCTAGAATTGTGATAATTGCTAGATAAAGAAAGATGTTACGAAATGTTGTTAAATTGAAACTGGCTGGGGTTAACCAATATGATGATTAACTGCATATTCAGGATTTGATGATTTATCTGTTTTGAGAACAGGATTATTACAGGGGTATGCTATGATGAGGATGATACCATCCAGGAAGTATCACATATGTTCCACAATATTTACATTTTCGTAAATTATGTATTATGTCATTATGATTATGAAATTGTGGAATTGGTATGCTCACCCCGTTGGGGGCTGTCTCTGTTGGGGCAGGTGAACAGGTACATCGATGGCTTTGGAGATGAACTCGAGCTGTTGATTGGATGTACTCCCAGGATCGTGGTACCAGGGCTTGATGGAGCACGGTATCGTATAGAGTACTTATATACCCATGAGGGTTATATACATATTCATGATGCTCGCATGTGAGCAAGATTACTTGTATATGCGTTGTATATAAAGGCATGAGCCTTCCTCTCTTTCATTATATGTTGCATGCAATTGTGGTAGAATTGCTAATGATATGAGAGTCGTTAGTGTGTTATGTGGGGGTTGAAACCCACTTTGGTTGTCATATGTGTGGTGTCTTCCCTGGCTGGGAATTTACTTGATATTGCTGTATTCTGATGAGTGTTATGTTTTCCCTAGCCGGGAATTATGTTATGCGTTGTGCTTTATTTCGGGATAGCTCTATTTATGGGGAGACTCTGCCCAAATTTTTATAAAAGTCCACAATGTAAAAAGTGGTGTGATGGGCACCCTATGAGTCTTTTATTGTTAGGAGGATGATCTTACAACATTGAGTATTAAAGGAAGTTTTGTAATTGACATTCAATGGTAAAGTATCATCTGAGCTTCCCGATTGACTTTTTATAGAAAGCATGTACCACACATAATGATTAATACACTAATCAAGGGTTAAGTTTATGGGGTCCTTACAATAAATCCCTCTAAAATATTAAGTTTTAGATGCCTTCCAAAATAAAAGTACTCGTCAATAACTTCGATTGTACATGTGTGGGTTTGCCAAAGCAAAGCACCGTGGCAATCTTAGTAAGGCGCGAAAGGATAAAAGTGATATCCGTTATACTTTAATTGGGTACGACTTAACTAGGTTATCTCAATAGGATTGGGAACCTAGAGGCATGGGTTGGATTATAATTCATTTGATGAATTGAACAAAGTGTTGTTCGTCCAACTATCCAAGAATTATATGTGATGTAATTGACAAAGTGTTGTCTACCTAAATAACCGAGTCTTGTGCGATTAGCCAAAGCTAACTCAAGATTAAGTGAAATATGGATCTTGGCCCACTAAAGGTTTCGAGGGTTGATATTTTTCAACAAAATAGTGGGAGTATCATTTAATATAAGACCATGTTAAATGATTTAAATCATAAACTTATTTTGCATATTTATATTGTAGATATCCATGGCAACTAACAACGTTACTAGCACTTTATCACTGCGATCGGTCCTTGAGAAGGACAAATTAAATGGGACGAATTTCCTAGACTGGCATAGGAACTTGAGGATAGTCCTCAAACAAGAAAAGAAACAATATGTCCTAGAGGAACCCTTACCCGCTGAGGAACCTCCCCTAACGGCTACATGAACCGAAAAGGATGCTTACAAGAAGCATCAGAGTGACGCACTTGATGTTGGGTGCCTCATGCTTGCCACCATGAACTCTGAGCTTCAGAAGCAACATGAGGAAATGGAGGCGTTCGATATGATCGAACACTTAAAGCAGTTGTACCAACAGCAAGCTAGACAAGAGAGGTATGACGTCTCTAAAGCGTTATTCCAGTGCAGGATGGTAGAAGGAAGCTTAGTTGGAACTCATGTGCTCAAGATAATTGGGTACATTGAGAATCTGGACAAGCTAGGTTTTCCATTGGACCAAGAGTTGGCCACCGATGTGATCTTGCAATCGTTGCCTGAAAGCTTCAGTCAATTTGTAGTAAATTACAATATGACTGACATGGAAAAGACTCTACCACAGTTGCTTGGTATGTTGAGAACATATGAAGCAAATACTAAGAAGACTAAGGCACAAATGTCCTTATTGTGAATAAGGGCAAAGGAAGGGCCAAGCTAAAGGCAACAAGAAAGCAAAGAAGGTCTTTGCTAAATCTAAGCCAAAGTCTTATGCACTAAAGCCAAAGGGAGGGATAGCAAAGGAAGGGAACTGTTTCCATTGCGGTGAGACCGGCCATTGGAAAAGAAACTGCAAAGTATATTTGGAGGATCTAAAGAAAGGAAGTGTGACTTCCGCTTCAGGTATTTTTGTTATAGAAGTCAATTTATCTACTTCTTCATCATGGGTATTAGATACTGGATGTGGATCTCACATTTGTGTAAATGTGCAGGATCTCAAAAGGAGTAGGACATTGGTGAAAGGTGAAGTTGATCTCCGAGTTGGAAATGGAGCAAGAGTTGCTGCATTAGCTATAGGAGATTATCATTTAGCTTTACCTTCTGGTTTATCGTTGATTTAAAAGACTGTTATTTTGTGCCTTCAATTACTAAAAACATAATATCTATATCTTGTTTGGACAAGTATGGTTTTTCATTTATAATAAAGGACAATTGTTGTTCTATTTATTTAAATGATATGTTTTATGCTAGTGCACAAATGGTGAATGGTCTTTATGTATTAAATCTTGATATGCCTATCTATAACATAAATACTAAAAGGATTAAAAATAATGATTGTAATCCGACTTATCTCTGGCACTGTCGCTTGGGCCACATAAACGAGAACCGCATATCTAAACTTCATAAGGATGGAGTATTAGATTCCTTTGATTTTGAATCATATGAAACATGCGAATCTTGTTTAATGGGCAAGATGACAAAAGCCCCTTTCAAGGGACATGTTGAAAGGGCAAATGTTTTATTGCGACTAATACATAGTGATGTATGTGGACCAATAAGTACACAAGCTAGATGTGGTTTTCAATACCTTCGTTACATTTACTGATGACCTCAGTAGATATGGGTATGTGTACCTAATGAAACATAAGCATGAAACCTTTGAAAAGTTCAAAGATTTCAAGAATGAAGTACAAAACCAACTTGGCAAGAGTATCAAAATCCTTCGATCAGATCGAGGAGGAGAATACTTAAGCCAAGAGTTTCATGACTATCTAAAGGAGTGTGGGATAGTCCCACAACTCACTCCTCCGTATACTCCGCAATGGAATGGTGTATCCGAGAGGAGAAATCGAACCTTGTTAGACATGGTTAGATCAATGATGAGTCATGCAGATCTTCCGATATCGTTTTGGGGACACGCTCTAGAAACAGCGATTTTCTTACTGAACCGTGTTCCATCTAAATCAGTGGAAAAGACACCATATGAGATATGGACTGGGAAGCGTCCTAGTATGTCTTTATGAAGATTTGGGTTGTGAGGCTTTCGTTAGACGTCACGCCACTAACAAACTTGGACCCAAATCTGATAAGTGTTTATTTGTGGGGTATCCTAAGGAAACGAAAGGGTACTATTTCTATTATCCCACCGAGAACAAAGTAGTTGTTGCTCGGACTGGTGTATTTCTTGAAAGAGAATTTATTTCTAGAAAAACCAGTGGAGAAAAATAGAACTTAGTGAAGTTCAACCACAAGAAAACACTGAACCTGAGATTGAGATGGAAACAGAGCAGGCACACAAACTGTTGTGGAATGAAGTACCTGCTCAAGAGACACAAGCCCAGCGTAGGTCTGTAAGAGTACCACCGGGAGCCACAGAGATATGGATTTCTTGTGAACTCAACAAGGTGACTTACTACTTATTGATGAGGATGAGCCGTCATCTTATCAACAAGCTATAATGGGCAATGATTCTGAGAAATGGCAAGAGGCCATGAAATCTGAGCTGGAATCCATGTATGCAAACCAATTATGGACTTTGGTTGATCCACCTGAAGGGGTACGACCCATAGGGTTGCCAATGGATTTTCAAGAAAAAGACCGATATGGATGGTAACGTACAAACCTATAAAGGTCGGCTGGTTGCAAAAGGATTCAAACAAATTCATGGTATTGACAATGATGAAACTTTTTCACCAGTGGCCATGGTTAAGTCCATAAGGATCTTACTTGCAATAGCTGCATTTCATGATTATGAAATCTGGCAGATGGATGTCAAAACAGCTTTCCTTAATGGAAAATCTGCTCGAGGATGTGTACATGACACAGCCCGAGGGTTTTGTCGATCCAAAGGATGCTGGAAAGATATGCAAGCTACAACGATCCATTTATGGATTGAAGCAAGCTTCTCGGAGTTGGAATCTTCGTTTTGATGATGCAATCAAAGAGTTGGTTTTATCAAAAATGAAGATGAACCTTGTGTCTACAAGAAGGTCAGTGGGAGCGTAATCATTTCATGTTGTATGTAGGATGACATACTTCTTATTGGAAATGATATCCCTGCCTTGCAATCTGTAAGATTTGGCTAGGAAGCTGATTTTTCGATGAAAGACTTAGGAGAAAGCCACCTATGTATAGGAATCAAGATCTATAGAGATAGAATCAGAAGGCTTCTTGGTCTAAGTCAACAGTACATACATAGACAACTGTGCTTAAAAGGTTTTAGCATGCAAGAATCCAAGAAAGGATTCGTGCCTATGGACACATGGTATTTATCTCTCGAAGGAACAGTGTCCTTCAACACCCAGATGAGAGGACAACGCATGAGTAAGATTCCATACGCGTCACTATTGGATCTATCATGTATGCTATGATATGTACTCGTCCCGATGTATCGTATGCTTTGAGCATGACGAGCAGATATCAAGTTGATCCAGGTGAAGGTCACTGGATTGCTGTCAAGAAACATCCTGAGTAGTACTGAGAAGGGACTAAGGATACATTCTTGATTTATGGAGGTGAGGAAGAGCTCAATGTAATGGGGTTACACTGATGCAAGCTTCCAAACCAACAAAGATGATTTTCGATCGCAATCAGGATATGTGTTTTGCTAAGATATGCAAAGTACCAACAGATGATAATGTATCTGACCCATTGACGTAGCCACTGTCACAGCAGGAGTAGCATGATCGTCATACTAGATCTCTAGGCATTAAGTATATGTCTGATTGGTCTTAGTGCAAGTGGGAGATTTGTTGGGATATGCCCTAAGACAAGTCATTAGATGATTGTTTGTGACATATTCTGTAATATGTTTTATGAATGGCAATTCATTATTATATATTATTTTTTAACTGTGCAATGTGAATTAATATATATGTTAATGTCCTTAGAATAATATTGTATTATTCTTAAAGATGTCCCTAGTCAAGTATTATCATGAAAGGATAATGATAATACGTAGAGACTAGTATGTGTTGATCGATGAATTGTTCATTGATATGAGATATCAAATCAACATATGGGTACATGTTAGAGAACGATGATGTACTGGACAGACCCCACCATGAGAATGCAACATGGATAGTTATATGATCGTCATATGCAATTTCTCATAGTGATAATAATGTATGTAATCCTTACGACTTGTGATCATCAGAGATCCCAACATAAGGAGTATGTATCTTGATATCGTCAAACGTTACCCGTAACAGGGTTATACTATAAAGGCGACTATTGGATACACTACGAATTATGTAGAGGGATGTTGACTGATCGAGATAGGATTTGTCCCTCCTATATAACAGGAGATGTGTTTGGCCCTTGATCAAGTGAAACAAAATGCATGGCCATGCTCGAATGAGTCGATATGAGATATCGAGCTTATTCGTTTATTCTAGTTCTACTTGGGGATCAAGAAATAAAGATTGGATATACGAGTATGACTATTCCATGACTCGTGTTCAATCTAAACACAAAGGACAAAGGGATTAAGTTACATGATTAATATTATCACAAGTTCTAAAGGTATGTCGAGTCATTGACATTTTGTAATTTGGGTAGCATTGATGTGTTGCTAGATTACCGCTCTCAATGCTTGAGACGGAAAA